>JAMWET010002785.1:0-215000 GCA_024036415.1 Prochilodus magdalenae | reverse complement strand
ACTTGAATCATCCAATGACTCACAATGTCAAACCTCCCCACCCAGCTTCATTTCTGTCTGTTGATGCCTTCTGGCTGCAGATATTCTTCTGATGTATATTCACAAAGTGTACAGCGCATGTAAGTGAGTTTACCAGCTTACTGTTGAGGTAAACTGTAGTGGTTGGTGTAGCTCAGTGGATAACACCGCTACCCACTAGGGAGCCACCACCACATGTGGGAGATTGGGGTTCGAATCCTGGTCTAGGTGGCTATGCTGTGCTACACCAATAAGAGTCCTTGGGCAAGACTCCTAACACTACATTGGCCCACCTGTAATATGAATACCCTTGTAAGTCGCTCTGGATAAGAGCGTCAGCTAAATGCCGTAAATGTAAATGTAAATGTAAACAGAGTACACAGAGGACAGAGTATACAGTACTCACTCCACTGCTACATTCCCTTCACTGGTTTCCTGCACATAAAACCCTATAATGCCAAAAAGATGCATGAAAGACAAACGTCGGGACAGTTCTGTAGTTGTTCTGGAGCCCAGATGGTGGAACAAGCTTCCAGTGGTTGCTTAACAGTGACTCAGATATGAGATGGAACAAGAGACCAATGATTTGATAGACCATATTACAGTGACAGCACCCCAAGTGTTCTCAGTACTTCTGTCACATACCTGATCATCCTGTTCCTCCGAGGTAGGAATCCCCTGCTCCACAGCACCAGACTCTTCCACTGTGGGCTCCACTGCGGTCAGCACTGTAGAGAAAGGCTCACCTGCGGCCAGCACAGCCCCAGCAGATGTCTCCGAAGCAGGGTCACCTGCAGCTGACTCATCCTGCCCATCTCAAAGCACCGTAAAAACCAGCTTTCTAAAAGGCTCAGATAAGGGGATATTTTTTTAATGGGGAAGGTGAGCCCATTCCTGAGCATTCAGCTCCTCGGATATAAAGGGTGAACAGGGTGATCTTTTTGGAAGGGGTACTGAGGGGCAGAACAGGCATGAGCCTGTCATTAATTACAACCATCTAACTTGAATCATCTCACTAGCCTTCTCTAGAGAGGACAAGAACATCACCACTGCTCTGTTCATTTGTGAAGTACTCCTCCACACTTCTCCTGCACTCCACCTTAACACTGTGCTGCCATGACAGGCTCTCAACGCCTGGTGTTTAGCAACATTCTGCTCCCAGCAACACGCCGATAGCAGACTCCTCATGCAACCCGCACACTCTCCCAACTACACCACAAATACACCGTCACTCACTCAAAAGAGCAAACTCCCAAAATCACACTGGAAAACAATGCACCAGCAGAATAAGGTCTAGATGCCAACCACCCACAGACACTGTCAGTACTGCTCAGAGAGAGAGAGAAAGAGAGAGATAGGGAGAGAGAGAGGGGGAGAGAGAGAGGGAGAGAGACAGGGAGAGAGAGGGGGAGAGAGAGGGAGGGAGAGAGAGAGAGAGACATGGGGAGAGAGGGGGAGAGAGAAAGAGAGGGGGAGAGAGAAAGAGAGAGAGAGAGAGAGAGAGAGAGAGAGAGAGAGAGAGAGAGAGGGAGAGAGACATGGAGAGAGAGAGGGGGAGAGAGAGGGGGAGAGAGAGAGAGAGAGACATGGAGAGAGAGGGGGAGAAAGAGAGAGAGACATGGAGAGAGAGGGGGAGAGAGAAAGAGAGGGGGAGAGAGAAAGAGAGAGAGAGAGAGAGAGAGAGAGAGACATGGAGAGAGAGGGGGAGAGAGAGAGAGAGAGAGACATGGAGAGAGAGGGAGAGAGAGAGAGAGAGAGAGAGAGAGAGAGAGAGAGAGAGAGAGACATGGAGAGAGAGAAAGAGAGAGATAGGGAGAGAGAGAGAGGGAGAGAGACAGGGAGAGAGAGGGGGAGAGAGAGAGAGAGAGAGAGAGAGAGAGAGAGAGAGAGACATGGAGAGAGAGAAAGAGAGAGATAGGGAGAGAGAGAGGGGGAGAGAGAGGGGGAGAGAGAGAGGGAGAGAGACATGGAGAGAGAGGGGGAGAGAGACATGGAGAGAGAGGGGGAGAGAGAGAGAGAGAGAGAGAGAGAGAGACATGGAGAGAGAGAAAGAGAGAGATAGGGAGAGAGAGAGGGGGAGAGAGAGGGGCAGAGAGAGAGGGAGAGAGACATGGAGAGAGAGGGGGAGAGAGACATGGAGAGAGAGGGGGAGAGACAGGGAGAGAGGGGGGATTTTTCTCTGTCCTCCCTCTCTCTCCCTGTCTCTCTCTCTCTCTCTCTCTCCCTCTCCGTGAGCAGTAGATCAAGTGAAACTAACTGACAGTGACTGTGAGTGGTTGGCATCTTGCCAGACTGTATTCTGCATTGTTTTCCAGTGTGATGTTGAAGTTTGTGCCTAGGGTGAGAGATGATATATTCAGTGTTCTGGAGCCTTATCTCTACTGAGGGAGATACCATCTCTCATCCTACAGCATCAAAGACTTGTAACCCAATAATTAAAATGAGCCTGCATTAAAGAAACCACAGACTAAAGTATGTGACCTCTAGGTGAAACACACACATAGGTCAGCTGTTGGTCCACAGCAGCATGACTGTTGGGTGTGTGGTAATACTGGTGCAATGATAATTAATGGTGGTCTTCAGTATGTATGCGTATAAAGAGCAGATCTGTGTGCGGAAGGCTCAGATACAGACATGTTTATGAATACTGGAGCCACGATTGCAGACATTCAGCAAGCAGTGACACCCTCCATGAGTCATCCTGTTAGTGCCAGCACCATTGACAGATGGCTGCACCAGAAGGCCTGGTGTCACCCCACCCCCATCCCTGCCATGAAATTTGCAGCAACTGAGTGAGAATATTCAAGCTGTATCTACTTGCTCTATCTACTGTAGGGTACAGAATCTCACTTTATAACATCCCCCGTCTTCTAACTGGAGCTTACACTGGAAACACTAAAGACAAACGTAATGCATGAGGCAAGGGCAGACGCCAAGTAGCAGAAGGCTGTGCTTGGCAGAGAGCTAAATGACTGATTGGCCATAATACAATGACAGCACCCACAGAAAACTCTCAGATTCCATTATTCAGCTTTAGGACTGCTGTCAGAGCCCAAACCTTGAGTCTCCCTTTTCAGTTTTTGGAGATAGAAATTTGTTGTGACAACAACGAAATATTCTTTCGTGCATTTGACTGGGAAGCCTGTGATCAAATTGAGTAGGACCAGAATTATGACCTATCTGTGATTATGGCCCTGCTTCAAATACAGCCAGCTACGCTCTGACAGTTTAAGAGGTTGCTGTCGAACCATCCTTCACATTCTGCTCTTCTGTCGAAGAGTAACTCATGTACAATCTGTTAAAGTTACACACTGAAGTATCTCTTTACTAGGTCATACTGTAAGGATCAATCACTGATTGACACCCTGATAATGACTGATTAACTCCCCCACCAGCATTCCGCCCCCTCCTACCCCTACAGACGGCACCTATAAAATATCAGGTCCACAGTACTGACATTAGTTTAAATCATGCTCTGTAAGATAAAGCTTCCTGAATGGTTCAGGTCTCAACACAAGACTGCAGCTTCATCACCCTCACAGGCGGCTGGTATAAAAATGAACTGCAGAGACACGTTATTTACCACAGTTCCTCTTGATTTGTGATCTAAATCAAGCCTAGGTTTATCATAATCTGTAGATATTTCATGTTCAGTGTTCTGTATCGCTGTGCTGAGCATTTCCCACCACAGCAGACCTGATATGAGCATTACTGCATTCAAACAGGTAAATACACAGAGAGAACATTAATCATTGGATCACAGGTAAAAACAAGTCACTACTGTGCTCCACTCAGGAATCCTGCAGGTAATGAACAGGTAGGTTACATGGTCTATAGTCAAGATCCCAGATAGAGAGATATCTGTACCTTACTGATATTAACTAAATAATGCTGAGTAGAATAAATACTTTGCTAGGTTAACGTTAACATTGCTAGGTTAAGGGTTAATATTAAATACTATATTATAATTTACACATTTATTATTGGAGTTGTTTATTATGCTCTGAAAAGTCAGTTTTTAATAAAACCCTCAGTACAGAAGCTGTTTTCTGCTTTAATAGCGCTTGTTACAGAGTTGCTCTGCTTTAAGCTGAAGCTCAGCAGGTCTCCAGCACACAGAAGCTGAACTGTCCTAAGGATGGTTTCGCTTTGCAGATTGAACATACAGGGAAACCAGCTGGAGTTATTGGAAATGCAGATGAATCTGTTCATTTATCTCTCATTGTCCATCGTGAAACTTTCTCTTTGTCATTTCCTACCTACTGGCCAAACCAGACTGCTTTTGCATACGAGACCAGCTGTTCATGCACCATTCTTCAGGGGTAAAGGTCAAAGATTTAAAGGTCAAATCATTTTTAAAACTGTGTTGGAACCGTGTGTCAAAACTGTAGGTTAAAGCTTCATGTTATTGCAGAGGATCATTATTTTATTCTGCTGTGGAACTAGAAGGGGGCAGTAAAAGAGTCATTTTGCTAACCCCTGATTCACAGTGTCTACAATAAAGGAAATGCAGCAGTTTTACTGGTGGTTGAGTCTATTGCTTATTACTGAGTAAATATAAATGTAATTGGTGAATTTCTGTCCTCTTGGATTCATGCTGAGGGCTAAAACCTGACACACAGCAGGACAGATTTTATTCTTAATTTTATATTGACTTCCATGTTTTAGATATATGGAGTACCAAATATCACGGAGTACAGCTCAGTGATAAAGTCTTCAGAAAGTTTTCTGACCAAGTAGCTTCACAGGGCTTTGACACAGAAGCCAGACCCTGGCTGTAGACCAAGATCTGTTGTTGTTGGAACCCTAAAGTGACTACGCCTAGGGGAAACTTTGGACTCTTTTTGAGGGGAAGATATTGAACACTTTTCCATGGCAACAGGTTGACCCCAGAAAGAGAGATAAATGAATGGAGATCAGTGAAAAGAAAACTACAGGGGTTTTAGAAGAACAGCCCAACACTGAAAGAACAGAAGTCACATTTTATCTTAGAATGGAGGGGAATTGGTCACTCTCACTCTTCTCTGTCCATTTCAGTTGTTTCTTGTAAACAGCAAGTTACTACATGGCATCTTCACTGCTTTAACTGACCGGCTGTTATATGTTGGACCCTAACCCTAATACCTAAGGAAAAACACAGAATGTGTATTCATATGCAGGCACACTTATAGGATAAAATGGGTTGATAACATAAAACAACTGCTGAGATTAATTATTTATTAACTTGTTCTGGAATGCTTTTTGGAATAGCACTCTTGAAGTATAAAGCCGTGAAGCCCCTCCCCCACTTCTGAGTAAACAAAGAGGACAATATTCTGAAAAGCCACATTCTCTGCATCCATCTAAAAACTGCCTCTGAAAGTGTTGCTCCCAAACCAACAGCTTCCAAACCCCTAGTTAAAGCCAGAATCAACACAAAAATGAGCAACAAGCCATTTGTTTTAAAATGACAGTATTCAGAATTAGGCTACGTCTGAATACAGTAGTGCAAACACTTATACTTTAACAATACAGCTTTTACCTACACAAATATAGAGTTAATATAATAGAGTGATCTACACAAATAATGTCTAATCTAATGCAGTCTTTAAAATACTGCCACTGTCTTTGTAAACTTTATACACAATATAAACAATGACCATTACACCTCTAATTATCACACACCTTTATAGGGTGCTTTCACTGTTAACCAGGAGACAAGGTTTGGAGAAATCCGACTGAACTGGCTTGATATGGCCTTTCCTCCACTTGATTCTTTATCTTAGCTCTGCTGAAACCTCTCATTATTGTTAGCTTTAGCTCGTCTCTTGGTTTCTTCCATTATGCACCAAACACAGTGCTTTATTGTTGCTTGCTTATTTGCAGATCCAGTAGGTTGCTGAACTTGGCTCGGCACTCCTGCCTGTCCACACTACCACAGTCTGGGCTTTTCCACTGTTCTATGGTTGCTTGGCAACCATAGCACACATGTTGGCTGCCCTGTCGAGATCCTCAGTATACCCTGTCATGGTTTTGACATGCAGTGGAGGCCAAATGAGTGGAGCGGCTCTCCATCTTCAGTGCCTCTCTATCATCCTCTGGCATCTCAGTGTATTACCCCCGGTAACATATCGACTATTTGCACAGCTGTAGAGATTCTGTTTATATTAGTTTTTATATGTAAGCTCAGACTTACATGTATAGAATATCCACTAACACTTTACATTAAGTGTTGACCAACTAACATGAAGTAATGCAATAGACAACTAATGTTAAGTAAATATCACTATTACAAGTTTACGTAACATGTAAACCTGTAGTTGTTTCATGTTTACTTGACATTAGTTAACCATTGTAACCGTTGTTAATATATGTTAGTTAGTCAACACTTAATGTAAAGCGTTAAAGAATATCCATATACATATAACTTCAGATTTTCATACATCTCTTTAGCTCCTTCAGACTTTTATTATTGTTAATATTTTAACTATGACTATTTTTATTATTATTTAATCTGTTTGTTATATCTTATTGTACTCTTCCTTGTGGAATGCGTGTTATCAGTCTGCGTTCTGATGACATGTCATACATGACTGTTGTCTGTCATATACCTGTACATAGAAGGTGAACAGGTACCATTTCTAAAAGTCAATCACAACAAATTTAAAATACCTTAACACAAGTATAATATTCAAACACTGTCCAACACAGAAAGGCACGTTGTATTTGTTTCTCAATTCACTTATCACAGAGGCAGGTTGCAAATGCACAGTGGTTTTACTTGGTGTACAACAAGAACCCCCAACCAAGAGAAGAGCTCATAACACAGGTAGTAACACAGAGACTGTTTAATGTTTAAAATAACATAAGGGCAGACAAGGAACACCTGGATATGGGAGGAGCCACAAACTATAGAGAGGTGAGCAGCTTAACAAGAAGGCAGAGACGGAGGAGGTATACACCTAAATAAACAGAGGGAGGCACATGACAAAGACAGACAACAGGTGAAGAAAGAATCAGGAGCTGAAAACTTGACAGAAGCCCCACTCCAAGGTGCCACTCTTGCAGTGCAAAAACACCAAAAGGCTTAAGGCGGGACTAGACATGATGCCCGACAGGCAACCGGAGCAATGATTGAACAAAGAACTAGACAGGGGACTGGACAAGTTACTGAAGAAAACATACAGGAGACTTTTGTAAGAGTGGGGTTCACAGGCGGCACACAAAGCCTGCTTACTGACCTACCTGTTCTAGAAGGGTAAGTGTGGACCATGAACACCTTTAAGTAGACCTCAGAAATTATAGGAAATGTTTAGATGGGAATTCCTACAAAGGCAGTGCTAAAGATCTGCGTGTACATCAGTCCACACTCGAGAGAACATGGACTGCTGCACAACGGCTTCCTGTAAGAGGGGAGAAGGTACCAAAGCTGCTTTGCTCCCTCAGGACCTGGACAATACCTGGGCATCTCTGCTTTCACTACTGCAATTGCTGGACTAAGACCTATACGAATATGGACAATGAATAACATCGAGGCTTGTTCTATCAGTAACCACATAGCTATGCTGGTGATACGGATTTCAAGCATGAATGCTGGAGAGATTTTCTCCATGACACTACTGCTCGTCAAGTTGCAGTTCAGAAACTAATGTTTTCTTACTCACCCTAGGAATAAAATGATCTGGCATGCATTTAGACACCCTTCTTAAATCCCAAGGCATCCATCATTCTGGATCTGATGTTGGTGTTGTTCGTCACCAATGCAAAAAATATACTTTTGCATGCACCTGTAAAAATCGACAACATAAATGTGGTTGGATATCATGTGGGGTTTTTTTGTGCTGTCCAGATTATCAGAAATCATTTTGGACATGCAAATAGATGGATTTGGGATGGCAGTCTAAACAAAGTCTAATTAACAATCTTCTTATATATCCGAAGGATGTGGAAAACCTTTTCTAGCAATAGAATTTCTGTGATAAAGAGATATGTACAAGGATAAAACATTTAGATAGTTTAATAATAAAGCAATTGGAAAAAGAAACAAAGAGCACAATGCAAGATAGATATAGAGAAACAAGACAACATACGAAGTTCACACATAAATAACCACACTAAATTCTTTCATAACAGTTTCAAAAAACAACCACCACACCAGAAAAAAAAAAAATTATAATTACTGTCAATGTTCTTGGGGTAATGACTGAAAGGCTCAGCCACTGCATCACTCCTTTTTATCTTTCTTGATATTACAGCATGAATCAGTACATTTAAATCCAAAAAGTCTGCAGATACTTGTCTCTGGTTGAGCCGAATCAGAGGATCACACAGGCATGTCCTGTGAGAACTGCACATGAAGTTCATTTTATGTCCTCATCATGTAACATTGAAAGCCATCTAAATGTTTTAGAAATAAGTTCGCCTTTGATTCAAAATAAAAAAGGCAAACTGTACAAGTGAATTTCACCTTCATACGACATGATTTCAAAATACAAACACCACACGACACAGCACAGCACAGGGCATTATATATATATTCAATGAAAGTTACCTTACAATATTATTTAAGAAAATGTCTTTCTGGTGATGCTCTGTGTTCTTAACTTCTGTGTGTATGCGTTCACAAAACGTAGCAGAGTTTATGGCCCAGGTCATGAGGACTTTTCCTCTGAACCCCACTATAGGTTGTCTCTGCACTTTTGGTGGAGATATGATAGAGGCTTTTCCATTTGCAGTTTCAATGCTTTTGGCATAATCTATATAATCTAGACCCCAGCACGGTTTGGCGATACTCCTGCTTCAAGACCCCAAGTACACCCGGCAGTAGCTGATGAGCTGACGGGTGTATTGGAGTAGGAAAAAAGACCAAACTGTGCAGGAATCTGGCCCTGCAGGACTGGAATTACGCACCTCTGTGCAAGCTTTCACCCATCATGTGATCAGGGGAAACCTCATTGAACTGGGCAGTAAATAAGTACAAGAAGTACTCACAGTAAATACATGAATACACATAAATACATATATAATTTAATGCTTTCATTATTTTATGTGCAACATTTCTAACCATAAAAGGATATCCTTCAAATCGATGAATACCTCATTCTCCTTGTTGTCTTTTCCTCTGTGATTGTTATTCAGTGAGAACAGCAGGAGTCATCTCACCATTGTGCGGTTCAGATGGATGATTCAGTCAGCGCCCTCAGCAGGGCAGAGCTTGTTGTGGTGGTAAATCATTCTTAGATGATGAATCTTGGAAATGACAGTAGACAGGGGACTTGTTCAGTAGTGGATTCTGGTCTCTCCACAGACCCAAGAAAGGCATGCTGGCAAATACGTATGATTTCCCTCCAGTGAAATGGGGATGGTTTGATGGAGAGCTCTCTGGGCAGTTCTACGGTGTCTCTCCTCTTTGAATGTCCTGGTATTTGGTGAGGGCTGGTCTTCTGGAGTCAAGGCCGGTACTGGAGCCGATCTCAAGACTCATTTGGGCAGAAGGCAAGGGAAAATAGAACCAGTAGTGCTACTTAAAATGTAAAAAATACTGTCAAGAAGAGCATGACGTCTAAACTGTAATAAATCCAGTTAAACAAGATCAATTTTGTTTTCTTCAGAATGAAACATGTAATTTGTCAGTGTACTATAAATACTAATATCAACTATATGTGCAGAAAAGCATCCTGTATCGAACTGTGAAATAAGTTATTACTATTATGATATTATCATATGGTCCAGTCCTAGTAATACTGTTTCTCTCCTGTGTGAATGAGCTGGTGTGTTTGGAGATTACGCTGTCTAGTAAAACTCTTCCCGCACTCCGAGCAGTGATACGGTTTCTCTCCCGTGTGAATGCGCTGGTGCCTTCCGAGATTACTCTGTCTAGTAAAACTCATCCCACACTCTGAGCAGTAGTACGGTTTCTCTCCTGTGTGAATGCGCTGGTGTTTTTGAAGGTCACTCTGTGTAGTAAAACTCTGTCCACACTCTGAGCAGAAATACGGTCTCTCCCCTGTGTGAATACGCTGGTGTACTTTAAGGTCACTCTGTCTGGTAAAGCTCTTCCCGCACTCTGAGCAGTAATATGGCCTCTCACCTGTGTGCATGCGCTGGTGTGTTTGGAGATGACTCTGTCTGCTAAAATTCTTCCCGCACTCTAAACAGTGATAGGGTTTCTCTCCTGTGTGAATGCGCCGGTGTTTTTGAAAGTCACTCAGTGTAATGAACCTCTTTCCACACTCTGTGCAGTAATACGGTTTCTCTCCAGTGTGAATGCGCAGGTGTCTGGTGAGACTACTCTGTTTAGTGAAACTCTTCCCACACTCTGAGCACAAACGAACTGTTTCTTTGCCTACAATCTTTTGTGTTTGTCTGCAAAGCGTATTCACGCTAAGAGCAGAAAAAGAAGTTTCAGTACAAGAGCTTATGGACTCCAGTATGTCACATTCCATATTTCTGAATTTCAGTAGTAGTATAATGTATCCTCTCGGAGAAGTGTCTTGGTGGGTTTGTGGATGACAATTAGAAATGGTCAGGAAAGTGGATGCTATGTGCAGGAAAAGGCTTGCAACAAAGAGATCATTCTGGAAGAGAAAAAAGGAAAACAAACATGTGCATAAATATTTTAAGAAACACCTCAGTTGATCAAAAGTAGACAAATGCAAGGAGCTGTGTTTTCTGTGACATTTACAAGATTTGTTTACTATAATTTCAGAGTCAGCACTATGTCCACATACCCATGATTCGTTTAACTCAGTAGTAGTGGGTTTTTAAAGGTGCAGCAGCTAACATTCCTATTTTGCAATAACCTGGAAATGTTAACCATTTCTAAGCAAACATGCACAATCGGTCTTGCACCAAAGACAAACCAAGGAAGTTTTATTATAATCAAAAAACAGCCGGATAAATATAGATCCTGAACGAAAAGAGATGCACACAGGCTGGTCTTTATAAAGTGTTTCCAAATAGCACAAAATTGGATCGAACATTCCAGGCCAACTCTTTGTTCCTTTCTAAAACACTGTATTCTGTACTTGCACAATCGAAGATGCTTAGATACTAAACATGAGAAACAAGCTGGCTGCTTGAGACAGAAAGGTCACCACTCAGTCAAAATACACAAGTCTGATTAATCCGCTAGAGACACTGTAATACAGTACCAAGATGCAGGGTGATTTGGGATAAGAGGTCAGGTTTGATCTTGTGCGCCTTTATTAACATAATGTCATGTTATTTTATTTTGGGAAATATTCACTGATTGACATTCCACACTGTCTGCCTTTATTACAGGCACATTCAACACCTATTGGTAAAACCAGTGGAGAATAAAAATAGGGAATGTGTAAAAGGTTTAGATTGAGTTGTTGTGGGAAGTGGAACTACAAATGTTCCAAGATGTTTGCCAACTTGCTGAAAATGTGTAAGTCTTGTTGATTGGCTCCTAAATAATCCTTTTTCCATGCAGCGTAGACAACACAAAGAAAGACTTCCTAGCCCCAGCTCTATGAACACCCCCCTTAGTTCTTACTGATGGACATTTAAATGTTAGACTGGAAAACACATCAATCTACATCACATTTATACAGTCTTATTAACGATTGTTCAAAAACTAATGTCACAACTGACCATTTTACTTTTTGAGATTTAATTTTGAGATTAGGAAAGGACAGAGCTGTACAGCCAGTTACTCAGTAGTTTAAACAGGTCGTGGGATTATACAATACTGCATTTCCAAAGTGACAGGATGGATCAGCAGTAAAGCAGAACAGGAGCTGAACCAACACAACAGAATGAAATGACCCCCCCACAAACAGAATCAGGAGCTCAGTGTTAATATACTGGAGTATTAGCGCTTAGAAACACACACAGCACAGTACAAATAAATCAGAGTGGTTCTTAAATGTGTCTGGATAGATTTTACTAGATCTACTAGTGTACAGTAGTCAGAAACAACCCTAACCTGAAATCACAGAGCTAAATGCTAACATTAGCCTCCCCAGCTCAGCTCAGTCTGGATGAAGGCTGCTTCTGTTAGCGCACACATTCCACATATTTTACTGCTTACTTTTAGAGAGAGAACATTTCTCCTCCTGTTTCAGTAAGAACAGAGTGATAAACAGTTCTTTACCTCCAGCAGATCAGCTCCTGTTTCTCTCTAACGCCGCAGAGCTCGCCTTCCGCTTCTCCTTCGTCTGTTTTGTCGTCTGTGGACTGATATTTTTCTAATGCCACCCGTATTCGGACAAACCCCGCCTCCTGTATTACAATTGGCTAGAAGTCCAAAAGAGCAGTCCTCTGATTGGCTGGATGAGAAGCAGGTCTCATTGCCTTTAATCGTGAGAGGTGCTACAGCGGTTAGAACCAGAAGGTCTAACCGGAGAGTTTATCCCAGTTCAGCACAGCGGGACACTTTCTGCCTATATCCAGCACTTGCTCCTAAGATGTCTGGAGTAAAACGTGTCTGTAGTTTTAAACTCCACATCAGTCGAAAATGACATGGCAGAGTCTGATGTGTGTATTTACACTGTGTGTAAAGTCTATTTAGAGTACTGGTAATATTCTCTCTTAGGTAAACTAAGATCACTATGAAGACCTATAAGGAAACTTCTGGTTTGATGACCACCAGATCATTACAAGCTGCTTAACTGCACATACTGTATTTTTTGCACATATGCTTGTGATTCAGTGTATCACTTCTAAATAAGGACCAGTATTATTATGTTTATATTGCATTATGTACATTGTGTATGATACATGGATACTTAATATAAAAAAATCCTGAGTCTATAAATGGCTGCTGTTGTACAGTTCTCATTTACACTAATAATGAATGTTGTACACACGTTTTGCTTTTATGTCTTTCAGACTTGCATTATGCACAAAGACTGTATAGGACATCATTTATAAGGAAAATTTTCATAAATTATATAGATTCATATCTTGTAATTAGTACTTAGTAGTCTAAAACAAATCTAAATAAACTGAATATTTCTTTTAACCTGTATGATTTAAGATATAATTAAAATATAACAGAAAGTTTTATTTCCCGTTTACACTGTTTCCCTAGATTTAAAGAGACTACAAAAGGTTTACAATTTACAACAGATCTTAAAGCACACTTAGCCTGACATTACTAATGATGACAGCAACAGATGCAACATATTGCAGAGTCGAAATCCTAAGAAATACCTTTGGTGTATTTTATTAATAGATTGTTTTTCCTGTTCAAGAATTCATTCAGAGAAAGTTCACCTCCAGTACACAACATGAACTCTTCAGATCAGCAGAGAGCACATCCACTTCTGAATCCTGCAGGTCACTGTTATTGAGGTCCAGCTCTTTCAGCGAGCATATTTTTTGATTGCAGGACTGAACCAAGATTAAATACACCTCTTAACTCACCTCTTAACTCAAACGTAACTTAGTTACGATTATCATACATTTTTAGTTTTTTTTTTCTATCCCCAACAGCAATTAATTAATCAAATTTGACTGAGTACTTCCAGTTTCATGTGTAAACTTTTGTAAGCCATCAGATCGCGGCTCCGCTCCTGAATCCTGCAGGTCATTGTTAATGAAGTTCAGCTTATTCAAGGTGGGGTAGGTTTGAACCAAGTTTTAATCAAGCTTTTCCCCAAGACTTACACAGACCTAATTTTAATAAGAAGATATTATATCATGAGCATTAAACTACGTATTTAGTTGTATTTAACAATGCTTTAGTTCCTGGAATGGGTAATATAAAATATCTAAATATAATTATATACAACAGCTGACATGGTTTACAGTTTGTTGTAAGTATTCAGTTTTGCTTCTCCAATCAGCAATGATTTAATTAAATGTTCACCTGAGTATCTCTAGTTTGCAGTATGAACTTTTTTAGGCCATCAGGTCACGGCTCCACTCCTTAATCCTGCAGGTCATTGTTACTGAGGTCCAGCTCTATCAAAGAGGAATTTATTGGTTGTAGAACAGAGACAAGGGCTTCAAATTTAATGAGATAACAGCTAGCTAATGTGCATAAAATTACTAAATGCACTAGTTTCTTAACCTTTAGCCATATATTAAAGCATTTTAATGTTCTGGTAAAAATAATCATTTGTTATCAATTTTGAGCTCAATTCTAAATGTAATGAATTTGCAAGAAGTCTTAATAAGGCCCTGTGTGAGGTGTTAAATAATTTATTGTAATATGAAAAAGAGCCCCATATCACAGATCCATCACCATACTTCACAGTGGGGATGTGATACTGTTCTGTGTGATTAACTTCGCATCCATAAGTTCATATATTTACATATAAATTTAAAGCATCTTATTGGAAATTCACAGACTCAAAAAATTTCTTCTGATTTCACATAAATATATATTTTTTGGTCAGTCATCAATTTGCTAGTGTCTATAGCAGAAACATGTAGACTACATTTATAAACATTACTAATTTTGCTGAGGTACTTGTAAAATTGTTATTTAATAACCAAGAAATATGCTCCATGAATCATATGCTGACCCAATTTTACAATAGTAGATGTTGAGCAAGTAAGGATGCCCTCCATGAGACTTCCTGTTTTTGCCACAACCATTTGCAGATGACTGCAAAATGCAGGACTACATGCACGCAGACTGTTACCACTGTCCTTAACACCATGTCAGTGTCACCAAGGACTGCAGTATTGTTGTGCCAGACTGTCATGGAGTGACTCAGAATGGCAGCAGGTCATCTTCAATGTTGAGTCCTGCTTTTGTTTTGGTGGAGAAGGCTTGGTGTTTCCACCTCCACCCCTAATGCAAGAACTGCAGAAACTATGTGAGAATATTGCATGAAATGGACTATCACAGGACACCCTTAGGAACTTCTACAACTCCATGCCCAGATGTCTGGCATGTTGTGTTAGCAAACATGGTTGTAGGGTACCACACTGACAGACAACTTCTGTATGTGCAGCTAAAATCATCATCAGTTATTGTTCCTAGTAACCTTTATCTTCCTTCCCAATAGCACTGTAATCCCACACTTCCTTCTGGGTGCAACTATTCTTTTGACAATGAGTGTGTTTGTGTCTATGTATGTATGTATATTCAGAGAATGATAAAATGCATAATGTTATTTCAGTTTCTGTTTCTAAATTTGTAGTTTTTGGTGTGATAAATTATTTTACCTCACACACACGGCCAAAGAAACAGACTCTGTGAAATGGCAGTAAAACTATGAACACTATTGAACAGAGAAGGGTACAGATGCTTATTCATTATTTTATTATTAATTTCTTAATTGATTTAATCCTTTATTTCATTAACTATGTGCTTTTTCTCAGTTTCTTAGTGTGTTTTGCAGCATGTAAATATCTTGAATGCAAATGTGTCTCTTTCTGTTCACTCCAAAAATCATTAAATGCAATTCAAAATGCAGCCACACGAGGGCATAGCAACTCTACTTTGCTCCACAGCTGCTGGTTTTTGAATATCAATAATACCAAACAAACTTTATCCATGGTTCTTTAACAGGTCACGGCTCCGCTCCTGAATCCTGCAGGTCATTGTTACTGAGGTCCAGCTCATCCAGAGAGGTGTTTCCTGAGGGACTGAGACAAGATTAAAGCAAGCTTTCCCCATAAGGTTTACAGAGACCTAATCAGAATAGGAAGATTGTTTATCATGTAGATTAAGCAATGAATGACAGATTTGTTGTGATATTGTGTGTTTTGTAATACTGGAGTACCTCGAGTGGGTAATATAAAAAAATGAAAACCAATTTAATACAAGAGCTTACATAGTTTACAGATCATAATACCTCTGTAATTTAGCTCCCCAAACCAGGAGTATCTCCGGTCTGCAGTGTAAATATTTTATAAGGCCATCAGATCTCCTGAATCCTGCAGATCACTGTTACTGAGGTTTGGTTCTTTTAGAAAGGAGTTTACTAACTGTAGAACAGAGTTGAGAGCTTCAAATGATCTGCATAATAAATGCACTTTAACGATCAAGAATACACTAAAGCATTTTACAATGCCCTGGTTAAAAAAACATTAATTACCAAGTTTAGAAATCTATGTCATTATCTTCATATGTCATTATCATCTCATATACTTTCAAAGAAAGAGTGATGACTGTTATGGTCATGGGGCTTTATTAAAAGTCAGTCATAATGCTGTTCAAGATTTATATAAACTTAGCAGTGTATTTTTGAAAACTACTGAAATGGGTCAGGCTCATACCTGTCAAGTTTTGGATTTAAAAATAAGGGAATTTTGCTTCGAGCCGTCCCACCAGCCCAACCAAGGTTCAGTTTCCCTTACATTTTAAAACAGGTTTACAAGGAATCTAAAATAACCACCTGTGAACCACTTACAAACTACAATTAGATGATCAGAATCTGATAGGCCTACGTTTGATGACACTGAAATGCTGTGGACATTCCTACATATGTAATTATTGTAATACAGCCTAAATGAAAACACAAAAGGGAATTGAAGCACATCTTTTTATTTTACATATTTTCAGCATATACACATTGCTTGTCTTAAAGTGAAACACATTTTATTTTCATTACACATTTTTAGTATCTCATGTTGTCGCAGACCATGCATCCTTTAACACTTTTTTGGCAGGAATGCCCTCTCTCTCCTAGCATCCATCCATCTCTCCCTGTTCCAGGTTTGTTCCCACTGTTTTTTAAATTATAATATAATATGGGAAATTTGCGAAAAAATGCTAATACGGGAGGACAGCGGGAAAGAGGGGTAAAATATGGTAGTTTCCCGGTCAAAACAGGAGACTTGACAGGTATGGTCAGGCTGACTTCGCATCAGAATATAGAATATTTTATAGATTTCTGTAACATGTTGCTGAGGACAAGATGAACTCTCAGCTCTAATATCATACAAATAAAACAGGAGCTAAGAAAACTGTGTAGCATTACTTCAATGGTTTTATTCTGAAGAGACCCACATCTGCAGGACCTGACATCTGCACAATTAATGCATTTGCGTACTCTGTGGTGCCTGTGCAGCTGGGTGATCAGAGTAGTGAGTTTTGAGACCCAATCAGTGAAGTGAAACACCTGCTAACCATTCAAACTTGTACTAGCTAACACCATAAGGCTAACATGCTAGCATTACCTGCTACGGAATACTGGCAGCAACCAGTGTTCCATTATGTTAAACAGATTAAGTTTATTACTGATTGAAATAAACATGATTATCCAATGTTTTCGGCCTGCAGTACCTATGTTAACCACTTGCTGTTAATATTACGTATAATAACCTTATATGTAATTCTGAATTTGACAGCTGCATTATTTGTTGCTGTGTGAGTGATGCAAAATCTAACTTGTGTAGCTGGAGAGCCTGACATGCATCTGTAAAAATCTGATCAGAATCACATTACAAACAACCTCCAAATGTGGTTGGATTACAGACATTTTTATTATATAAAACATTCAGGAAGTTGAATAATTAAGCAAAGAGTAATGCAAGATGTTCATACCTAAAGAAACTACATTTGTTCCTTCTATAACAGAGCATCAAAGAACAATCACCAAGCCAACATTTAAAAGTAAACAAGAAAAAAAATCTAATAAATTACACCCAATCTTGTTCTTTAAATGAGAGACCTGGCCATAGCATCAGTCCTTTTGATGCATCAACATGAATCAGTACACTTTAACCCAAATATTCTCTGCTCAGAGAGGAACATGGAATGTTGCAATGTATAGGTGAGAAGTGAGAAGTGCTCCAGTCCCTATTTACATCCGGCTCTTAAGGCTGATTGGTCTGTTTTACATATGGGCAGTTCTTTGGTGACATTACACCTCCCCCTCTTCACAGAATTGTCCTATGAGAACTAGACATCAGTGTTTTTGTTATGTCCTTGCCATGTGTGTACATCTTCACCAAATCCAGCAGAGTTTAAGGCACAGGCCATAAATTCCTCAGGGCTTTTCCTGCAAGTCCTCCTTTTGGTTGTCATGGCATTCTTGGTGGAGATAAGATAGAACCTTGTGTCCAACTTGGTCCTGGCTCATTAGAATGGTCATGCATCTCTCGCCATCACTTAGCAAATCAAAGCAGGTGTCTGTAAGCTAACATAGGGTTAATTAGCAGTTAGAGCTCTATCATGTTTGGAGGAAGCACATACTCCCTCTGGGGTTGGGAAATGAGGACAACAGTCCAGCACAGTTTGATATCCCTGCTTCAACACTCCAAGTACACCTAGTAGTAGCTGGTGAGATACTCTTTTCATTTAGAAATTCCGGCATACATAAGATACTTTCATCCCTGGAGCTCCATGGAGACGACATTCCCCTCAGCAAGGCCTGCAGAAACAGGGATAGAGAGCCATCCTATGCGCCAGGCTGTTGTTGTGATGACTTGGAGTTGTTTATTTCCAGAAGATGAAACTTGTCCTGAACTTCCACTGCTTGGACAACTTACAGATTGTTGGATATTTTTAAAAGTCAAGGATGACTTCTTGCAAATGTGTTTCCTCAGGGAACCTCTATGTCTAAAACTCTTCCCACACTCTGAGCAGTGATACGGTTTCTCTCCTGTGTGAATTAACTGGTGTGTGTGGAGACTGCTATGTGTAGTAAAACTTTTCCCACACTCCGAGCAGTGATACGGTTTCTCTCCTGTGTGAAGGCGCTGGTGTGTGTGGAGACTGCTATGTGTAGTAAAACATTTTCCACACTCTAAGCAGTGATACGGTTTCTCCCCTGTGTGGATGCGCTGGTGTACTTGAAGCTCCCGCTTTGTTGTAAAACTTTTCCCACACTCTGAGCAGTGATGCGGTTTCTCTCCCGTGTGAATGCGCTGGTGTACTTGGAGATGGCTCTGTCTAGTAAAACTCTTCCCACACTCTGAGCAGTGATACGGTTTCTCTCCTGTGTGAGTGCGCTGGTGTGTTTGGACTTGACTCTGTGTAGTAAAACTCCTACCACACTCTGAGCAGTGATACGGTTTCTCTCCTGTGTGAATACGCTGGTGTGTTTGGAGGTCCTGCTGTGTTGTACAACTCTTTCCACACTCTGAGCAGTGATACGGCTTCTCTCCCGTGTGAATGCGCTGGTGTACTTGGAGATTACTCTGTGTAGTAAAACTCTTCCCACACTCTGAACAGCAATACGGTTTTTCTCCTGTATGAACACGCTGATGTACTTTCAGGTCACGTTGTGTGGTAAAACTCTTCCCACACTCTGTACAGGGATACGGTTTCTCTCCTGTGTGAATGTGCTGGTGTCTCTGGAGACTGCTATGTCTAATAAAACTCATCCCACACTCTGAGCAGTGATACGGTTTCTCTCCAGTGTGAATGCGCTGGTGTACTTTCATGTCACGCTGTGTTATAAAACGCTTTCCACACTCTGAGCAGTGATAGGGTTTCGTTCCTGTGTGAATGCGCTGATGTAATTTCATGTCATGCTGTGTTGTAGAACGCTTTCCACACTCCGAGCAGTGATACGGTTTCTCTCCTGTGTGAATGCGCTGGTGCCTGTGGAGACTACTCTGTGTCGTAAAACTCTTCCCACACTCTGAGCATTGGTGAGCTTTTTTTTTGACTGCAGTCTTTTGTGTTTGTCTCCGATGTTTGTTCATGTTGAGGGCCAAAGTTTCTTGATGGGTTTGTGGATAAAATTGTGAATTGCGCAGTGCAGTGGACACTACGAGCAGTAGTGGACCTGAAGGAAGAGAGTATTCTGGAATTTAAAAAAAAAAGATAAACGTACAAACATACTGGAAAACACATCAGTTGATCAAAAAATAAACATAGCTACATTTTTTGAAATTTATAAGTAATGTTTGTCTTTCCTCCTGCATTCACAACATTTTGCCAGAAATAAAAAGAATAAGTCAGGGGTGTGTCCTCTTAAAAGTCTTTTCCACACTTTGCAGAAGACAAATTTATCGCTGTGGTTAATTACCTTCAAGCTTTCAAGCTGAAAAATCAAAATAAGTCTATCATTTAAGTGTGTTTCACCTAAAATCAGCCTCCATCAGTTCCCCATTAATGGTACCACTAGACATTCTTATAAAGCAGGATCATGATTATCTCTCACTTTATATCTACACCTGAGTGTTCAGGGCCACTTAAGAAATCATCAATGACCTCCCATTGCAAAATTCTACAGCCAAACTGTACAGCAAACCCCTATAGTAAAACAGTACAGTGACCATGGGGCCCTGGTCTATGGCCACAGGAGACAGCTTGTATTTGGGGATGACTCTGTTAAAGGCATCAGAAATGGGGACCAAGCATTACAGTTTCCATTCCATTACTGGCCCTCAGTTTTACTTGAGCAATTGGCAACAGTCAACATGATGCAGTCATCCTCTACCAGTTCTACCTATGGTTCCTGTAAGTTTCACAAGGTTTTGCACTCTGACTGCTTCTGTTTAGTATTCATATGTTTCCACTAGGTTAAATTATTCAACAGGAAGGATTGAGCTATCATCTTTATGCTGACGACACAATGTTTATTTGATATTGCATCCAGTTGTTTACAAGACATTAAATCATGGATGGCCAGGAATTTCTTTAAGCTTAAAAGTGAAGTAATTCTAACTGAACCCAAGTTCAATGTTAAATTTGTTCATCATATTAGAATGTCTACAGATGGAGTAGTGTTACTCCATCTGGACATGTAAAAAATATCAGTGTTATCGTGGATGTGCCACTTTCTCTGATTCACATGTTCATAAAATCTGACAATAAGCATTCTTTTACCTCAGTATAGCCCAGTGTAGCCTATATTCAGTCAAAACTATCCTACAGTGATGGTGAGCACCTTATACATACACTGATCACTTAATTCTGCAGCACAAAAAAAAAATATCACACTGTTCATTTAATGCTCTACAGGTCACTTTGTATGAGCACAAACTAGTTTTAAATGCCAAGAAAACTAAGCTCATGCTACTTTCCAGATCTACAAATATTGATTTTAATACCATAAATATTTCTGCCCTGGCAGGATCCAACATAGAAGAGTCTCAGAAGATAAATACCTGGGCATATGGCTAGACTTACTTTTAAAACCCACATAAACAAACTAGGAAAACGCAGACAAAACCGGCTAGCCCCTTCTGGTGGCACTGGACCACTGGATTCAGTATACCACTCTGCACAGAGGTTCATCACTAGAGACCCCTATAGAACTCATTACTGTGATCTGTATGCCCTTATTATCAGCATCACGGGAAAAACTGATCTTAATCTTAATTTAATAGTTTTGTATTCGTTACATTACATGTTTAAATTGCTTAGTGTTTTAGCTTGCTTAAATTTGATTGTTGTTCATTATGGTGATTACATATTTTTTCTAATTATTTATTGATCAATCCCTGTTCACTGTAAAAGACTGGCTACACTGAAAATGAGGGTCACTCATATTCTCCGTAATGTACTATTCACTTAAAATGATTCATTTCTTGTATGCATGTTAATGTGTGTCTGTTTTTACCCAATATTAACATGTATTAATATAATAATTTGAGCTTTCTGAGAATGCATTTTATACAAATAAATTAATTCAAATTATTATTATTATTATTATTATTACCCATATTATACAGCAAACTCCCCCTTACCCAAATTGTATAACATAACCTCATAAAACAAACAAAGCCCCTTTCCAAATCCATATTCACTGGAAGTAATTTCTTCTTCAGGAACAAGAAAATAGTAAAATGTAAAATGCAGTAAAATCAGACTGGTTCAGTATTCTCAAAACAATTAATGACTATCTGTCTTAGTTCCCAAAATAAAGTGATGAGCTTCTCTGAAACTTTTATACAGTACAATACTGAATTTCCAAAGTGAGAGGAGTGATCAGCAGTAAAGCAGAACAGGAGCTGAACCAACACAACAGAATGAAATGACCCCCCACAAACAGAATCAGGAGCTCAGTGTTAATATACTGGAGTATTAGCGCTTAGAAACACACACAGCACAGTACAAATAAATCAGAGTGGTTCTTAAATGTGTCTGGATAGATTTTACTAGATCTACTAGTGTACAGTAGTCAGAAACAACCCTAACCTGAAATCACAGAGCTAAGTGCTAACATTAGCCTCCCCAGCTCAGCTCAGTCTGGATGAAGGCTGCTTCTGTTAGCGCACACATTCCACATATTTTACTGCTTACTTTTAGAGAGAGAACATTTCTCCTCCTGTTTCAGTAAGAACAGGGTAAACAGAGTGATAAACAGTTCTTTACCTCCAGCAGATCAGATCAGCTCCACTCTCTCTCTCTCTCTCTAACGCAGAGCTCTTCTTCTTCTATTACTTCTTCTTCTCTGTTTCAGCGTGTTTGGAGGACCATGGTGTCTCTGGGGGTGTTATGTTTGTAATCCCACCCGTATTCAGAAAATGTCCGCCTCCTACGCTCTAATTGGCTAAGAGCCTTTAAACTCAGTCATCTGATTGGCCACTAAGAGGTGGTTCTCCCTACTGGATTAGCCAGCCTCAGATGATCTACAGCGGTTAGAACCAGAAGATCTAACAGGAGAGTTTATCCCAGTTCAGCACAGCGGGACACTTTAACTCTCTACTGCTTTCAGTAACAAGACTATTTCTGTTTAATCCAGCACGTACAACTAAAATGTCTGGAGTAAAACGTGTCTTTAGGTTTAAACTCCCCATCAGTTCAGAATTAGATTCACACTGACTCACTAATACCCATATATTAAAATCCTTTATTGTCATTATATTGCCAGGAAATATACAAATAATAAATTAGATTTATATACAAAAAGTACAGAAAAATATATAATAAAATTCTAAAAATGTAAACCTAGAAGACAGCAGTTTTATTGCACATGGTAGAGTAGACAACTCTAAAAATAGACAAAAGTAGAAATAGACTAGTGTAGAAATAGACTAGTGTAGAACAGATTACTGTAGAAATAGACTAGTGTAGAAATAGAATAGTGTACAACTAGACTAGTGTAGAAACAGACAAGTGAAGAAATAGACAAGTGTAGGAACAGAATACTGTTGAAATAGGGAGGATGGGGACCACTCTGGCAGTCTTGAAGGCCTGTGGAACATGCCCTGATGACAGGGAACAGTTCATAAGGGAGGAGATAAAGGGTAGCAGGTCCAGCGAGATTGACTGGAGCAGTGTGGATAGAATGGGATTCAATGGGCAGGTAGTTAGATGACTGGTCATGTGGACTCCCAGGAACTTCACTTTCTCCACGTTCTACTACATCTCCAGAGATGTGATGGGGGAGGTGGTCTGACTTCTTTGTTCTCCTGAGGTTCACAGTGATCTCCTGTGTCTTGGTGGTGTACTGAATACTAAATAATTGACTTTACACCACCTGTCCAGATATTCTACATACTATTGTGGTATTGTCTGCAAATTTGATGAAGCTGTTTGAGTAGTGAATGGGGGTGCAGTCATACGTGAACAAAGTAAAGACCATGGACTGGTTGGTTCTATAGGCAAATGAATGTTGGTCCAGATCCAGAGGGATGGTGGCTCTAATATGGGAAAGGACCAGTTTCTCAAAGCACTTTCTGCATGACAATCGGGGTGAGTGCCACTTGTCGAAAGTCGTTCAGGCATTTCACAGCAGGTTTCTTTGGAATCGGTATGACTATAGAGGTTTTAAAGCATGTGGGACAGCAGCTTGTTTTAGCAAAAGGTTGAATATGTTCATGAAGACCTCTGACAATTGGTTAACGAAACCTTCCACAGACTCCATCCAGACCTGCTGTTTTGTTCTGATGACGTTTCAGAATCAGTGTCTGTTTCCTAGCAGGTGGTGCGGTGTAATGGGCTCCTCTGTTTTGGTTTTTGAACCAAGCAAAGAACTGGTTCAGCACATCAGGCAGACTGATGTCATCACTGGCCTGCAGTGTGTTGCTCTTGTAGTCCATCAGTGCTTTAATTCCATTCCACATACTGCGGGAGTTATTGTTCTTGAAATCTTTAATGAGATTACGGCTAGCTAATCTGCATAAAATTACTAAATGCAGTACAGTTTCCTAACAATCAGCCATAGAGTAAAGAATTTTTAAATTAATATTTGTTACTAATTTTGAAATAAATTCTTAATGCACTGCATTTGCAAGAAGTCTCAATAAGACCCTATGTAAGGGGCCCCTCAGGGAACAGTCTTGGCACCGTTCCTCTTCACCCTGTACACTGCTGACTTCATGTACAGCTCACCAAACTGTCACCTCCAGAAGTTCTCTGATGACTCGGCGATCGTTGGCCTCATAACAAATGAGGAGGACAGCGAGTACAGAGAACTGATTCAGGACTTTGTGGACTGGTGTCTGCAGAACCACCTCCAGATAAACGCGGGGAAGACCAAAGAACTGGTGGTGGATTTCCGCAGGTGCAGACACCCCCCTCCGTTAGTGAACATCCGGGGAATGGACATCGAGAGAGTGGACTCCTATAAGTACCTGGGTGTTCATCTAAACAACAAACTGGACTGGTCAGTCAACACTACTGCACTTCACAAGGGCCAGAGCAGACTCTACCTACTGAGGAGACTGAGGTCATGTGGAGTGCAGGGAGCACTCCTCAGGACCTTCTTCCATACAGTGGTGGCATCTGCCCTCTTTTATGGAGTGGTCTGCTGGGGCAGCAGCATCTCGACGGCAGACAGGAAGAGACTGGACAAGCTGTTAAAGAGGGCCGGCTCTGTCCTGGGAAGCCCCTTAGACCCAGTGCAGGTGGTGGGAGACAGGAGGATGTTAGCCAAGCTGGCATCCATGCTGAAGAACGACTCCCACCCCATGCATGACACTCAGCAGCACTGGGCAGCTCCTTCACCCCGAGTGTGTGGAGGAGCGGTATCGAAGGTCCTTCCTTCCTGCTGCTGTTAGACTCTACAACCAGCACTGCTCCCAGAGGAACCCGCACACACACACTTAACTACACACACTCACAGGACCACACACACACTTAACTACACACACTCACAGGAAATAGAGTTGTTTTCTATGTAGCATAATGTGCAATACTAACAATGTGCAATATCTTTCCATTCCCCATGTGCAATAAAGAATAAATGTGCAATTTTCTGTAAATATTTTGCATTTATCTGTAAATAAGATCCTCCAGAGGTTTTTGACTTTTATTATTTATAATGTTTATATTGTTGTTTTGTTCACCTGTCTTATTTTTTGTACTGAGTACCTTGCTATCCCTTTGCTGCTGTAACACTGTAAATTTCCCCACTGTGGGACTAAAAGGATTATCTTATCTTCATTTATTATAATATGAAAAAAAGACATCACAGGTCCATCACCATACAGCACAGTGGGGATGTGATACTTTGTTGTGATAAACTTTGTGTCTACCCCATATAGGTACATAAGATTATATATTTACATATAAATTCACAGCCTCTTGTTGGAAATTCACAGATTCATCAAAAGTTACTTTTAATGTCACAAAAATAATATATATATTTCATTTAATCCTCACAATATTTGTTGGTCAGTCATCATTTTCCTAGTGTCTGTAGCAGAAAAGTGTAGGCTACATTTAAAAGCATTACTAATTTTACTGAAATACTTGTAAAATTATTATTCAATAACCAAAAAATATGCTACATAGGTCATAAGTTGACCCAACAACCATAATTGTGGATGTTCAGCAAGCAGTGATGCCCTCCATGAGACCTCCTGTTGGTGCCATCACTATTGCCAGATGACTGCACAGTGCAGGACTGTTACGACCGTGTCCTTAACACTATGTCAACATCACCAAAGACTGCCATAGTGTTGTGCCAGACTGTGTGAGTGACTTAGAATGGCCGCAGGTCATCTTCAATGATAACTCCTGCTTTTGTATTGGTGTCATAAAATTGAGAATATTGCATGGGATGGATTGTCACAGTACACCATTAGGAACCTCCACAACTTCATGCCATGTTTGTGTCAGCAAATATGGTGTTCTGGCACCATACTGAGAGACACTACTTCTGTATGTGTAGCTAAAATTATCATCAGTTATTGTTCCTAATAACTTTTATCTTCCTTCCCAATAGCACTGCAATCCCACAATTCTTTCTGGGTGCAACGATTCTTTGAACACAATGAGTGTGTTTGTATCTATGTATTTTTTCATGATATGATATGCATACATATTTAGATCATGAAAAAATACGTATTATATATTTATAATTATAATATATTACCTTAGTTTCTGTTTCTACATTTATAGTTTCTTGTGTGATCATTTATTTCAGCTCACACACGGCAAAATAAACAGACTCTGTGAAATGGCAGTAAAACTAAGTATTATCGAACTGAGAAGGGTACTAACGTTGATTAATTATATTATTTTTAATTTCTTTATTGATTAAAAGATTTATTTCATTCACTATGTGCATTTGGAAACAAGTGGATCATACAGAAGACTCCATAGGTTTTTGGAATATTCTCACACTGTAAACAAAACTAGATAAGTAAAAATCAATCAAATAAAAAGTAGAACTAGCAGTAAAATGCTTTGACAATGCCCACTCATCAGACCAAAAAAATTATGAAAAGCCCAAGTGGCCTGTAGGAAGAAGCTCCCCTTCTCTCTATATATGACTTCCCTGACATCAGCAGAGAAAATAGTCCATTGTTGGGATGGCTAGTTTCTTTCACAATCTTCCTGGCCTTGCTTCAGCACCGATTGTAGTAGATGGTCTACAAGTTATGATGCTTGGTCGAAATTATGCTTTCAGAAAACACAAATCTCTGGAGAGCCCATCTGTCCTGTTTGGACAGACAAACCAGGCTGTGATGTTACCATGAGAATCCTTTCAATGGTGCAGGTGTAGAAGTTCCACAGCACCTTGGAATTTGGTGGATGTGGTGATGCTAAAGGCATTTTTACAGGTTATATAAAATTATGTGTAATATATAATATATTCTAAATTTGACATCTGCGTTATTTGTTGCTGGGCATGTAACGAAACACACATCTAACTTGTGTAGCTGGAGTGTCCAGAGATGCATCTGTAAAAATCTGAACAGAATCACATTACAAACAACCCACAAATGTGGTTGGATTACAGACATTTTTATTTGATAAAACATTCAAAAAAATGATAATAAACCAAATAGTAATGCAAGATGTATAAAGAAACAAGTCAGCATACCAAAAAACTACATCTGGTTCTTTCATAAAACAGCATCATAGAACAATCACCAAGCCAACCAGGAAACAAAATCTAATAATTACATCCAGTATTGTTCTTTGGCTAAAAACTGAGAGGCTTGACCATAGCATCAGTCCTTTTGATGCATCAACATGAATCAGTACACTTTAACCCAAAAAGGCTCTTATCTCTGGACAATCCATCAGCAGACATCAGGAGATGCTCATCTACCACTCTGAAGTTGTTGATCAGGGATTCCCTAATTCTCTGCTCAGAGAGGAACATGAAATGTTGCAGTGTATAGGTGAGAAGTGGGAAGTGCTCCAGCCCCTATTCACATATGGCCCTTGTGGCTGAATGGTCTGTTTTTCATATGGGCAGTTATTGGATGACATTACACCTCCCCCTCTTCACAGACTTGTCCTGTGAGCACTAGACATTCAAGTTTCTCTTATGTCCTTTCCATGTGTGTATGTCTTCACCAAATCCAGCAGAGTTTATGGCACAGGCCATAAATTCCTCAGGGCTTTTCCTGCAAGTCCTCCTTTTGGTTGTCATGGCATTCTTGGTGGAGATAAGATAGAACCTTGTGTCCAGTTTGGTCCTGGCTCAGTAGGATGGTCATGCCATCTGTAAGCTAACATATTAATAATTAGCAGTTAAGAGTTCTATATCAAGTCTTCATGTGCACTGTGCTGTTCAATGACCTTACTTTAAAGGAACTTGGAAAATGATGCTCTTGAGCTTCATGTGTACAGGAAACACATGCTAGCTCTGGGGTTGGGTATTGAGGGCAAGAGTCCAAAACAGTTTGATATCCCTGCTTCAACACACCAAATAAACCTGGTAGTAGCTGAGGAGATGAAGCAGGAGCATTAGAGTAGCAAGAAGGAATCTCTTGTATGACTGGAATTCCACACCTTTTTGCTAGCCTTTATCCAGGCTCAGCGTTACTTTCAGTAAACTGGGAAGAAACTAACATATTCAATAAAACAAAAAAATACATACATACATAATATTTATTGATATATATATCAATAAATACATACATATACACATACATACACTACTCACTATATATATATACACTACTCAAAAAAATAAAGGGAACACTTTTTAATCAGAGTGCAGGTTTCTCCTGGAGCTCAGTGATGCCCTGGTCTAGATCTGGGAGGAGATCCCCCAGGACACCACCCGCCATCACATTAGGAGCGGGTGGAGGCCATACAAACTACTGAGGACCATGCTTAGTTGCTGCAGTGGAGTTTGGGTTAAATGGACGAGCCTGCTGCATCATTTACTCACTTTGATTTTCAGGGTGTCTTTGAATTCAACCCTCTGTAGGGTGATCATTTTCATTTCCATCAAACGTTGTGGCATCCTTTCATCCTCACACATTACCCAGTCTATATGAGGAAAGATATTCTGCAGGATGTTTTCCCATTGAGATCTGATGTGTTTTCAAAGTGTTTCCTTTATTTTTTTTGAGCAGTGTATATACACACACACACACACACACACACACACATATACATAAAAGATCTGTCAAAGATCCTTTCATCCTCGGAGCTCCATGGAGTTGACATTTCCCTCAGCAAGGCATGCAGAAACGGGGAAAGAGAGCCAGGATATGCGCCAGGCTGTTGTTGTGATGACTTGCAGCTGTTTATTCCCAGAAGATGAAACTTGTCCTAAACTTCCACTGCTTGGGAGTGAAACTTGTCCTAAACTTCCACTGCTTGGGAGTGAAACTTGTCCTAAACTTCCACTGCTTGGGAGTGAAACTTGTCCTAAACTTCCACTGCTTGGGAGTGAAACTTGTCCTAAACTTCCACTGCTTGGGAGTGAAACTTGTCCTAAATTTCCACTGCTTGGGAGTGAAACTTGTCCTAAATTTCCACTGCTTGGGAGTGAAACTTGTCCTAAATTTCCACTGCTTGGGAGTGAAACTTGTCCTACACTTCCACTGCTTGGGAGTGAAACTTGTCCTAAATTTCCACTGCTTGGGAGTGAAACTTGTCCTAAATTTCCACTGCTTGGGAGTGAAACTTGTCCTAAACTTCCACTGCTTGGGAGTGAAACTTTTACTAAATTTCCACTGCTTGGGAATGAAACTTTTACTACATTTCCACTGCTTGGGAGTGAAACTTGTCCTAAATTTCTACTGCTTGGGAGTGAAACTTGTCCTAAATTTCTACTGCTTGGGAGTGAAACTTTTACTACATTTCCACTGCGTGGGAATGAAACTTTTACTACATTTCCACTGCTTGGAAGTGAAACTTGTCCTAAATTTCCACTGCTTGGGAGTGCAACTTGTCCTAAATTTCCACTGCTTGGGAGTGCAACTTTTACTAAATTTCCACTGCTTGGGAGTGCAACTTTTACTAAATTTCCACTGCTTGGGAGTGCAACTTTTACTAAACTTCCACTGCTTGGGAGTGAAACTTGTCCTAAACTTCCACTGCTTGGACACCTTACAGATTGTTGGATATTTTTAAATGTCAATTTATTGCAAATGTGTTTCCTTAGGGAACCTCTATGTCTAAAACTCTGTTCACACTCTGAGCAGTAATACGGTTTCTCCCCTGTGTGGATGCGCTGGTGTACTTTCAGGTCACGCTTTGTTATAAAACGCTTTCCACACTCTGAGCAGTGAAACGGTTTCTCTCCTGTGTGACTGAGCTGGTGTACTTGGAGAGTGCTCTGTCTAGTAAAACTCTTCCCACACTCTGAGCAGTGATACGGTTTCTCTCCTGTGTGAGTGCGCTGGTGTGTTAGGACTTGACTTTGTGTGGTGAAACTCCTACCACACTCCGAGCAGTAATACGGTTTCTCTCCCGTGTGAATTCGCTGGTGTGTTTGCAGGCCATGCTGTGTTGTACAACTCTTTCCACACTCTGAACAGCGATACGGTTTCTCTCCTGTATGAATGCGCTGATGTACTTGGAAATTCCTCTGTGTAGTAAAACGTTTCCCACACTCTGAGCAGTGATACGGTTTCTCTCCCGTGTGAACGCGCTGGTGTACTTGCAGGTCACGCTGAGTTGTAAAACCCTTCCCACACTCTGAGCAGTGAAACGGTTTCTCTCCTGTGTGAATACGCTGGTGTAATTTCAGGTCACGCTGTGATGTAAAACGGTTTCCACACTCTGAGCAGTGATACGGTTTCTCTCCTGTGTGAATGAGGTGATGTATTTGGAGATTACTCCGTCTAGTGAAACTCTTTCCACACTCTGAGCACTGATGAGTTTTTTCTTTGACTGCAGTCTTTTTGGTTTGTCTGCGAGGTGTGTTCATGTTGAGGGCCAACGTTTTTGATGGGTTTGCAGAGGAAAATTAGAATTGTACAGTAAAGTGGACACTATGAACAGGAGTGGACGTGCAGGACCATTCTGGAATTAGAAAAAAAAAAGATAAACATACAAACATACCGATAAACACATCAGTTGATCAAAAATAAAAATAGCTACATTTTTTGACACTTAGCCCAAAAAACCCTAGGATCACAATTATCTCTCACTCTATATCTACACCTGAGTGTTCAGGACCACTTAAGAAATCATCAATGACCTCCCATCGCAAAATACTACAGCCAAACCCCTTTAGTAAAACAGTACAGTGACCATGGTCTATGGCCACAGCAGACAGCTTGTATTTGGGGATGACTCTGTTACAGGCATCAGAAACAGGGACCAAGCATTACAGTTTCCATTCCATTACTGGCCCTCAGTTTTACTTGAGCAATTGGCAACAGTCAACATGATGCAGTCATCCTCTATAGTCTCTACCTATGGTCATCTACCTATGGTTCCTATAAGTTTCACAAGGTTTTGCACTCTGACCGCTTCTGTTTAGTATTCATATGCTGAATCTGTAGACAAATCTGCATTCAATGTCTACAAATGGAGCGTAGTGTTAATACTGGCAGAGCAGGACTACAGTGATGTCATTTATAAAACACGTCTGCCAGTTTACCTTAAACCACTGGACTCAGTACACCATTCTGCACTAAGGTTCATCACTGGAGTCCCCTACAGAACTCATCACTATGATCTGTATGCCCTCATTATCAGCACCACAGGAAATATACTTTGGTTAAAATATTAATTTGATCGTTGATTTTTTTTATTAGTTACATTATGAGTTAAATGGCTTTCTTTTAATGTTCTTAGCTTGCTTAAAGTTGTTCATTGTCATTTATGATGAAATATTGTTTGTTTTTTTCTTTATTAATCCTTGTTCACCGAAAACGCTTGGCTACATCGAAAATGAGCATAACTCTCAATGTACCTCCAACCAAACTAAAGGTTTTGATTGATACCACCAAGTGATCTCTGTAATGCACTATTTACTAAACATTATTAATTAGTTTTTACCCAATGTTTTGTTAAGCAATTTGAACTTTCTGCATATGCTTTTATGCACACAAATTAATCACTATTTATTATTATTATTATCATCATTATTATAATATACAGCAAAATCCCCCTTATCCAAATTGTATATAAAAATCCCATGAAACAAACTATACAGGGAGTCTCCTTTCCAAATTTATATTCACTTGAATGAATTTTTTCTTCAGGAACAAGAAAATAGTACAATAAACTGATGTACAATACTGAACAAGTCTCTCAAAGCACTTCGTGACTATCTGTCTTAGTGCCCAAAATAAAGTGATGAGCTTCTCTGAAACTTTTATACAGTACAATACTGAATTTCCAAAGTGAGAAAAGTGATCAGCAGTAAAGCAGAACAGGAGCTGAACCAACACAACAGAATGAAATGACCCCCCAAACAGAATCAGGAGCTCAGTGTTAATATACTGGAGTATTAGCGCTTAGAAACACACACAGCACAGTACAAATAAATCAGAGTGGTTCTTAAATGTGTCTGGATAGATTTTACTAGATCTACTAGTGTACAGTAGTCAGAAACAACCCTAACCTGAAATCACAGAGCTAAGTGCTAACATTAGCCTCCTCAGCTCAGCTCAGTCTGGATGAAGGCTGCTTCTGTTAGCGCACACATTCCACATATTTTACTGCTTACTTTTAGAGAGAGAACATTTCTCCTCCTGCTTCAGTAAGAACAGAGTAAACAGAGTGATAAACAGTTCTTTACCTCCAGCAGATCAGATCAGCTACCGTCTCTCGCTAACGCAGAGCTCTTCTTCTTCTTCTCTGTTCATTGTGTTTGGAGGACTACGGTGGCTCTGCGGGCGTTGTGTTGGCAACCCTACCCGTATTCAGGGAAACCCCGCCTCCTGCGCTAAGATTGGCTAGGAGTTCTTAGGAGCAGTCCTCCGATTGGCTGGCTAAGAAGCGGTTCCCCTTACTGGATTAGCCAGCCTCAGAGGATGTACAGCCGTTAGAACCAGAAGATCTAACAGGAGAGTTTATCCCAGTTCAGCACAGCGGGACACTTTAACTCTCTACTGCTTTCAGTAACACGACTGTTTCTGATTAATCCAGCACTTACACCTAAAATGTCTGGAGTAAAACGTGTCTTTAGGTTTAAACTCCCCATCAGTTCAGATTCAGATCCACACTGACTCACTAATACCCATTAACTAGAATCCTCTATTGTCATTATGCTTGCATATAGCAAAAATTTGTCTGACACTGTTCAAGAAGAAACAATGAAAAAGGGTAGTAATATACACTATAGATAATTAAGATATTTACATATGGAAAGTGCACTCAGTGGGAGTAAAGTACAGCAACAGTTGCAATCTACAGATAAATAAATATAAAGTCAAGGATATATAAAGTGACATGCAAAATATTTAGAATGTACGAGTTACCAGTAGATGGAGATAGAATTACACTATGTCTATATCTGTACTCTCATTAAGGTAGCTTCCTCGGTCCATACTCGTACAGTTTCAACAGTCGGCAGAGTAAAGGTCTGTACACTGTGGTCAGTTTCAGTGAAATGTGGACAGTCCAAAATGTACATGTGACTTCACTGTGTATACCCCTGGGATGTTTGTATACACCTGATCAAGACACCTATGATATTAAATAATGGAATGATGGAAGGATGATGGGAATAAAGCCAGGAAATAAATTTAAATAATAACAACTACACAATCCATACATAATATCATCATCACATATTTTAACAGTTTAATTCTACAAAATTTAGTTTAATTTTGTCCATTTAGCAGAGATTTAAAAATAATTTGTCTATTTTTACATCACTGGTATTATGACAGATTACTTAAATTAGATTGCATAAATCAATACAAACCTAAATAATACCATTGATGTATGTTGTTAACAGGCACCACCTTGGAGCGTTTTTTCTGTTCTGGAATGAATTCAGAGAAAGTTTACCTGAGTATCTCTAGTTTACAGCAGGAGCTCTTCAATTCAACAGAGAGCACATCCACTGCTTAATCCTGCAGATCATTGTTAATGAGGTCCAGTTCAGATTTAAGCAAGCTTTTCCCCAAGACTTCCACAGACATCATTTTTGGTTTTATCAGTGAGGAGGAATCTGCATAAAATGAATTTATGCACTACAGTTTCTCAGCCATACGCTAAAGCATTTTTAATGTCCTGGTAAAAAAAACAACAACAAACAAACTTTTGTTACCAATTTAGAAATTAATTCTAAATATACTGGATTTACAAGAGTTCTTAATGAGGCCCTATATGAGGTGTTAGACACTAATTTATTGTAATGTGAAAAAGAGCCCCACATTACAGATCCCTGCTTCACAGTGGGGATGTGATACTTTTCTGTGCAACTTTGTGTCATATGAATTCAAAAAAATTGTTTTGGAAATTCACAGACTCAAAACATATACTCTTAATGTCATGTGAATAATACATATTTTATTTAATCATTATGATTTTTGTTGGTCAGTCACCAATGTCCTACTGTCTGTAGCAGAAAAGTGGCTATATTTATAAATATTACTAATTTTGCTGAAATACTTGTAAAATTGTTATTCAATAAACAAAAAAATGCTCCATAAGTCATAAGCTGACCCAACAACCATAATTTTGGCTGTTCAGCAAGCACTGAGACGTGAGATCATGAGACATCCTGTTGGAGACTCAGAATGACAGCTGGTCATCTTCAATAATGAGACTTGCTTTTGTCCTGGTGGAGTAGGCTTGGTGTCACTGTACCTCTAACACAAAACCTGTACAAACTATGTGAGAATATTGCATGGGATGGACTATCACAGAACACCATTAGGAACCTCCGCAACTCCATTTCAAGACGTCTGGCATGTTGTGTCAGCAAATATGACCATACTAAGGGATACTACTTCTGTATGTGTAGCTAAAATTATAATCATTATTATTCCTAGTGATCTTTATCTTCCTTCCCAATAACACTGCAGTCCCACACTTTCTTCCAGGTGCAACTATTTTTTGTGACAATAAGTGTGTTTATTTCATTAATTGATTGAATCCTTTATTTCATTATCTATGTTTTTTCACAATTTCTTAGTGTGTTTTTCAGCATGTGGACATCTTGAATGTGAATGTGTCTCTTTCTGTTCACTCCAAACATAATGAAATGCAATTCAACAAGTTGCCACACGAGGGCATAACAACTCTACTCTGCTCCTCAGCTTCTGGATATTGGCTATCAAAAATGCCAAACAAAGCTTTCTTTGGTTCTTTAACAGGTCACAGCTCCACTCCTGAATCCTGCAGGTCATTGATACTGAGGTCCAGTTCTTTTAGAGAGGAGTTTACTAATTGTAGAACAGAGTTGAGGGCTTTGACTGATCTGCATAAAAATAATAAATGCACTTTTTAAACAATAAACTAAAGCATTTTACAATGCCCTGGTAAAAGAAACATTAGTTACCAAAATTAAAAATAAATTCTAAACATACTGGATTTGCATGATATCTGAAGGCCCTAAAAAAGGTGTTCTTTATAATATTTTGGTTATAATCATGACTGGAATGTCTTTATGTAAATGTTTAATAAAACACTACAAGCAAGTGGAAAGATTAGAACTCACAGACATCAAATCACTGTCCTGTTACAGACAATCAGAAAAGCTTGCTAGTTTTTAATGTCTGTCACCTCCATTCAGGCATCTGCACACCAGTTCCAAAAAGCAGATCTACTTCCTGAATGAGCACAGACCAGTTGCCCTAACTTCAGCAACCATAAAGTATTGTGAGAGACTATGTATGATAAACACCATCAATCTTAATCTTTTCCTGAATAAACTGTGTCATCTCAAATGCTGGCCCATCTATCTGCTCCTGCAGTCATGTTATGATTTAATATCTACTGGTACTTAATCACATCCATATACCATGTATCCATACTAGATGTTCAGGAAGAAAAACCATCATACCACACTATACCATACTTTACAGTGGGGATGTGGTCATTTTCTGTGTGATTAATTTGTGTCTCAATATATTCACAACTACAAGATAAGAAGATAAGATAAGATAAGATAATCCTTTATTAGTCCTACAGTGGGGAAATTTACAGTGTTACAGCATCAAACGGATAACAAGGTGCTAAGTACAGAAAATAAGACAGGTGAACAGAACAACAATATAAACATTATAAATAATAAAAGTCAAAACCTCTGGAGAATCTTATTTACAGATAATTGCAAAATATTTACAGAAAATTGCACATTTATTCTTTATTGCACATGGGGAATGGAAAACTATTGCACATTGTTAGTATTGCACATTATGCTACATAGAAAACAACTCTATTTCCTGTGAGTGTGTGTAGTTTAAGTGTGTTTGTGTGTGAGTGTGTGGTCCTGAGAGTGTGTGTAGTTTAAGTGTGTGTGTGCGTGGTCCTCTGGGAGCAGTGCTGGTTGTAGAGTCTAACAGCAGCAGGAAGGAAGGACCTTCGATACCGCTCCTTCACACACTTGGGGTAAAGCAGCCTGTCGCTGAAGGAGCTGAGTGTCATGCATGGGGTGGGAGTGGTTCTCCAGCATGGATGCCAGCTTGGCTAACATCCTCCTGTCTCCCACCACCTGCACTGGGTCTAAGGGGCTTCCCAGGACAAAGCCGGCCCTCTTTAACAGTTTGTCCAGTCTCTTCCTGTCTGCTGTCGAGGGGGTGTCTGCACCTGCGAAAATCCACCACCAGTTCTTTGGTCAACTCCCACGTTTATCTGGAGGTGGTTCTGCAGACACCAGTTCTCTGTACTCGCTGTCCTCCTCATTTTTTATGAGGCCAAGGATCGCCGAGTCATCAGAGAACTTCTGGAGGTGACAGTTTAGAAGCTCTGTGGATGTTTATTCTGAGGTAGTGTTGAGTGGAAATGTGCTTACTGTGGAAACAATGGATCATATAGAAGACTCCATAGGTTTTTGGAACATTCTCAAAAACAGAAAAAAATAGTCCATTGTTGGGATAACTGGATTCTTCTGCAATCTTCCTGGCCGTGGTTCAGCACCGCTTCTAGTAGATGCTCTACAAGTTATGAAGCTTGGTCGAAATTATGCTTCAGAAAACACCACCCTCCGGAGAGTCCATCTTTCCTGCTTGGACAGACAAACCAGGCTGTGATGTTCCCATGAGAATTCTTTCGATGGTGCAGGTGTAGAAGTTCCACAGCACCTTGGAATTTGGTGGATGTGATGATGCTAAAGTGAATTTTATAGGTCATATAATGGTATATGTAATACATAATATATAATAATGTATCATTCACGTAATACATATAGTTGTGACTTGAATAACAACCAGAACATATTTTATTAATAAACTAAGGTGAGATGACCTGCCTCATGTGGAAGAGTTTAGGTATCTCAGAGTCATGCTTATGAGCGATGGAAGGAGGGATCATGAATGAGGTTGGCTACAGGCTGGGACAGGCAGCAGTAATAACATTGTATTTGACTGTAGATGTGAAGAGAGAGCTCAGCCATAAGTGACAGAAAAAAATGAGATTGCATACACAAGCAGCAGAAATGACCTTTTTTTTACAAGGTGGTAGGTCACACTCTAGTCCACAGAGTAAGGGGATCAGTCAACCAGGAGGAGTTCACAGAGCTGCTACTTCCCCACAGTAAAAGAGGCCAGGTGGGCAAACTTGAATGATAAGAAGGATGGATGGAAGGACAGAAGGAGAATTTTTTAAAAATCCATGTGAATTTCAAATGGCTCACTTTTTTGCTAACATATCTGTGTTTAAAGGGGCATTATATATTACCTTTACTTAATTATGAATTTAATTAAACAAATTAAAATAATTTAATTATACAACAAACATAACAATCAATATTACTCAACCTACAAATCCCCCTGACCAAATCAGTATAAAACACAAGTGAATACAGGCATGGCTTAAGATGAAGGCAGTTTAGAGCTCAGAAGAGTTTTAAAACAGAGGCAGAGATGGCTAATTTTCTCCGCAAGTAAGAAAGCGCAAACTCTCAACTAGGGTTAACTAAGCCTAGCTAATTCGTCACTGCTACCTGTAGGAATAGACAGGCCATTTTAGCATTTGAGTACTCTGTGTTCCATGTGCAGCTGGGTGATCAAGGTAGTGAGTTTTAGACACAGTCAGTAAAGTGAAACCTGTGCTAACCCTCCAAAATCGTTCTAGCTAACACAGTAATGTTAACACGCTAGTGTTAACTGCTAAGGCATCTTGGCAGCAACCAGTCTTCCATTATGTTAAACAGAGATCTGCTTTATTATTGATTGAAAGGAATGTGATTATACAAAGGTTTTAACTGCTTACAGTCAGTATTACGTATAATAAATTTAAATCACAGCACCTCTGTCATTCTGAATCATATTTCATTTCATAACAGAGCATCAAAGAACAATCACCAAGCCAACATGTAAAAGGAAACAAGAAAAAAATAATGAGACCTGACCATAGCTTCAGTCCTTTTGATGCATCAACATGAATCAGTACACTTTCACCCAAAAAGGCTCTTATCTCTAGATAATCCATCAGCAGACATCAGGAGATGCTCATCTACCACTCTGAAGTTGTTGATTAGGGATTCCCTAATTCTCTGCTCAGAGAGGAACATGGAATGTTGCAATGTATAAGTGAGAAGTGCTCCAGTCCGTATCACATCTGGCTCTTAAGGCTGAATGGTCTGTTTTTCATATGAGCAGTTCTTTGGTGACATTACACCTCCCCCTCTTCACAGAATTGTCCTGTGAGCACTAGACATTCAAGTTTTTGTTATGTCCTTGCCATGTGTGTGTATGTCTTCACCAAATCCAGCAGAGTTTATGGCACAGGTCATAAATTCCTCAGGGCTTTTCCTGCAAGTCTTCCTTTTGGTTGTCATGGCATTCTTGGTGGAGATAAGATAGAACTTGAGTCCAGTTTGGTGATCAGTAGGATCGTCATGCATCTCTCGCCATCACTCAGCTAAACAATTGCCTTTATCTGTACGTTAAGCTTACTAGTAGTATCAGAGAGACAATCATATGATCGAGCACAACACCTCTGTATCTGAGATCAATACAAGGACTAGGGGCTACTCTTTTCATTTAGAAATTCCGTCAAAGATACTTTCATCCCTGAGCTCCATGGAGACGACATTCCCCTCAGCAAGGCCTGCAGAAACGGGAAAAGAGAGCCATCCTATGCCCCAAGCTGTTGTTGTGATGACTTGGAGTTGTTTATTTCCAGAAGATGAAACTTGTATTAACCTTCCACTGCTTGGACAACGTACAGATTGTTGGATATTATTAAAAGTCAAGGATGACTTCTTGCAAATGTGTTTCTTTAGGGAACCTCTATGTCTAAAACTCTGTTCACACTCTGAGCAGTAAAACGGTTTCTCTCCTGTGTGGATGCGCTGGTGCACTTTCAGGTCACGCTTTGTTATAAAACTCTTTCCACACTCTGAGCAGGGAAACGGTCTCTCTCCCGTGTGACTGAGCTGGTGCACTTGGAGATGGCTCTGTCTAGTAAAACTCTTCCCACACTCTGAGCAGTGATACGGTTTCTCTCCTGTGTGAGTGCGCTGGTGTGTTTGGAGAGCACCCTGTGTAGTAAAATTCCTTCCACACTCTGAGCAGTGATACGGTTTCTCTCCTGTGTGAATGCGCTGGTGTGTTTGCAGGTCATGCCGTGTTGTACAACTCTTCCCACACTCTGAGCAGTGATACGGCTTCTCCCCTGTGTGAATGCGCTGGTGTACTTGGAGATTACTCTGTGTAGTAAAACTCTTCCCACACTCTGAACAGCAATACGGTTTTTCTCCTGTATGAACACGCTGATGTACTTTCAGGTCACGTTGTGTTGTAAAACTCTTTTCACACTCCGAGCAGTGATAGGGTTTCTCTCCTGTGTGAATGTGCTGGTGTCTCTGGAGACTGCTATGTCTAATAAAACTCATCCCACACTCTGAACAGTGATACGGTTTCTCTCCAGTGTGAATGCGCTGATGTACTTTTAGGTCATACTGTGTTATAAAACGCTTTCCACACTCTGAGCAGTGATAGGGTTTCTCTCCTGTGTGAATGCGCTGGTGTAATTTCAGGTCATGCTGTGTTATAAAACTCTTCCCACATTCTGTGCAGTGATAGGGTTTCTCTCCTGTGTGAATGCGCTGGTGTCTGTGGAGACTACGCTCTGTAGTTAAACTCTTCCCACACTCTGAGCAGTGGTAGGGTGTCTCTCCTGTGTGAATGCGCTGGTGTAATTTCAGGTCACGCTGTATTGTAAAACTCTTTCCACACTCTGAGCAGTGGTAGGGGGTCTCTCCTGTATGAATGCGCTGATGTAATTTCAGGTCACGTTGTGTTGTAAAACAATTAATACACTCTGAGCAGTGATACGGTTTCTCTCCAGTGTGAATGCGCTGGTGTCTGTGGAGATGACTCTGTGCAGCAAATCTCTTTCCACACTCTGAGCAGTGATACGGTTTCTCTCCTGTGTGAATGCGCTGGTGTCTGTGGAGACTACTCTGTGCAGCAAAACTCTTCCCACACTCTGAGCAGTGATACGGTTTCTCTCCTGTGTGAATGCGGTGGTGTATTTGGAGATAGCCCTGTGTAGTAAAACTACTTCCACACTCTGAGCAGTGATACGGTTTATCTCCTGTGTGAATGCGCTGATGTACTTGGAGATTACTCTGTTGAGTAAAACTCTTCCCACACTCTGAGCAGCAATACGGTTTCTCTCCTGTGTGAATGCGCTGGTGTACTTTCAGGTCACGCTGTGATGTAAACCTCTTTCCACACTCTGAGCAGTGATACGGTTTTTCTCCTGTGTGAATGCGCTGGTGTACTTTCAGGTCACGCTGTGATGTAAACCTCTTACCACACTCTGAGCAGTGATACGGTTTTTCTCCTGTGTGAATGCGCTGGTGTACTTTCAGGTCACGCTGTGATGTAAAACTCTTCCCACACTCTGAGCAGTCAAACGGTTTCTCTCCTGTGTGAATGCGCTGGTGTACTTTCAGGTCACGCTGTGATGTAAAACTCTTCCCACACTCTGAGCAGTCAAACGGTTTCTCTCCTGTGTGAATGCGCTGGTGTACGTTCAGGTTATACTGTGTAGTAAAACTCTTTCCACACTCTGAGCAGCGATACGGTTTCACTCCTGTGTGAATGTGCTGGTGTACGTTCAGGTCACGCTGCGTTGTAAAGCTCTTCCCACACTCTGAGCACTGATGAGGTTTTTTTTTGACTGTAGTCTTTTGTGTTTGTCTCAGATGTTTGTTCATGTTGAGGGCCAACGTTTCTTGATGGGTTTGTGGATGAAAATTTGAATTGGGCAGTGCAGTGGACACTACGAGATGTAGTGGACCTGCAGGAAGAGACTATTCTGGAATTTAAAAAGAGAAAAAAGATAAACATACAAACATACTGAAAAACACATCAGTTGATCAAAAATAAAAATAGCTACATTTTTGACACTTATAAGAAATGCTTGTTTTTCTCCTACATCCACAGCGTATTGCCCAGCAATATAAATAATAAGTCAGGGGTGTGTTCTCTTTAGACTTTTTTGCAGAAGACAAATTTATCATTGTGGTTAATTACCTTCATGATTTTCATGTTAAAAATTAAAATAAGTCTATCATTAAAGTATGTTTCGCCTAAAATCAGCCTCCATCAGTTCCCTATTAATGGTAACATTAGACATTCTTATGAACAAAATGTCACTGAAGCAGGATCACGATTATCTCTCACTTTATATCTACACCTGAGTGTTCAGGACCACTTAAGAAATCATCAATGACCTCCCATCGCAAAATTCTACAGCCAAACTGTACAGCAAACCCCTTTAGTAAAACAGTACAGTGACCATGGGGCCCTGGTCTATGGCCACAGGAGACAGGTTGTATTCGGGGATGACTATGTTAAAGGCATCAGAAATGGGGACCAAGCATTACAGTTTCCATTCCATTACTGGCCCTCAGTTTTACTAGAGCAATTACCAACAGTCAACTCAAAGCAGTCATCCTCTACCAGTCCTACCTATGGTTCCTATATGTTCCACAAGGTTTTGCACTCTGACCGCTTCTGTTTAGTATTCATAGGCTTCCACTAGGTTAAATTATTCGACAGCAAGGATTGAGCTATCATCTTTATGCTGATAACACAATATTTATTTGATATTGTATCCAGTTTTTTACAAGACATTAAATCATGGATGGCCAGGGATTTCTTTAAGCTTAAAAGTGAAGTAATTCTAACTGAACCCAAGTTCAATGTTAAATTTCTTCATCATATTAGAACGTCTACAGATGGAGCAGTGTTACTCCATCTGGACATGTAAAATATCTCAGTGTTATCTTGGATGTGCCACTTTCTTTTGACTCACATGTTAATAAAATCAGCATTCTTTCACCTCATTATAGCCCAGTGTAGCCCATAATCAGTCCAATACCATAAATATTACTAACCTGACAGGATCCAGGTCTCAGAATATAAATACCTGGGCATATGGCTAGATTTACTTTTAAAACCCACATAAACAAACTAGTGAGTGAGTAACTGCTGAGACAGCCATACTGGCAGTGCTGGACCCTACCGGCAGGACTGGTCTATATGTTTAAAGTGCCTCCATTTAATGTTCTTAGCTTGCTTAAATTAGTTTGCTGTGGTTTACGGTGATTAAATAATATTTCTAACTTTTTATTTATCAATCTCTGTCCACTGTAAAGGCTTGGCTTAAAATGAAAATGGGAGTCCCTCTCAATGTGCCTCTGACTTAAACTAAAGATTGATTGATTGATACTGCAACGTGATCTCTGAAATGTACTATTCACATTAAATGATTAATTTCTTGAATGTATGTTAACGTTTTTCTGTTTTTACCCAATGTTTTGTTAAGCATATTGAGATTCTGAGAATGCATTTTATACAAATAAATTACTGTTGTTAGTATTATTATTTATAAATAATATTATTATTATTTATATAACACCTTATTCAAATTTTAAATCACAAAACACCAAAAAAAAAACATACAGGGAGTCTCCTTTCCAAATCTATATACACGTCTTCACATTTTTTCTTCAGGAACAAGAAAATAGTAAACTATACAGATGTACAATACTGAACCAGTCTCTTAGAGAGCACTTTGTGACTATCTGTCTTAGTGCCACAAAATAAAGTGATGAGCTTCTCTGAAACTTTTATACAGTACAATACTGAATTTCCAAAGTGAGAGGAGTGATCAGCAGTAAAGCAGAACAGGAGCTGAACCAACACAACAGAATAAAATGACCCCCACAAACAGAATCAGGAGCTCAGTGTTAATATACTGGAGTATTAGCACTTAGAAACACACACAGCACAGTACAAATAAATCAGAGTGGTTCTTAAATGTGTCTGGATAGATTTTACTAGATCTACTAGTGTACAGTAGTCAGAAACAACCCTAACCTGAAATCACAGAGCTAAGTGCTAACATTAGCCTCCTCAGCTCAGCTCAGCCTGGATGAAGGCTGCTTCTGTTAGCGCACACATTCCACATATTTTACTGCTTACTTTTAGAGAGAGAACATTTCTCCTCCTGTTTCAGTAAGAACAGAGTAAACAGAGTGATAAACAGTTCTTTACCTCCAGCAGATCCGATCAGCTACCGTCTCTCTCTAACGCAGAGCTCTTCTTCTTCTTCTCTGTCCTATTGTGTTTGGAGGACCACGGTGGCTCCCAGGGCATTATGTTTGTAATCCCACCCGTATTCAGACAATCCCCGCCTCCTGTGCTACGATTGGCTAAGAGTTCTTAAGAGCTGTCCTCAGATTGGCTGGCTACGAAGTGGTTCTCCATACTGGAGTAACCCCCATCAGAGGATCTAGAGCGGCTAGAACCAGAAGATCTAACAGGAGAGTTTATCCCACGACTGTTTCTGTTTAATCCAGCACTTACACCTAAAATTTCTGCGGTAAGACATGTCTTTAGACTTAAACTCTCCATCAGTTCAGATTCAGATCCTACCTTTCTGAGACAGTGCAGCTGGAATACCGCACCATCCTACAGAGGGAGAGGATAATCTCAGTGGTGCTGTGGTCGAAATTCCTGTGGGGTGGGTGTTTGGGGGGATTTGAGGGACCGTCCATGTTAGATGACTGGTCGTGTGGACTCCCAGTGTGGACTAACCCTAACCCTAACCCTTTTTGAGGTTCCTTTGAGCTGCTGAATAAGTCAGCCTGTCTCCTGCCCTGAAATCAGCATCACGACTCCTAACCAGGTCCCAGACATTTTTGTTTACCCATGGCTTTTGGCTGGAAAACACTTTGTCTTTTTATTGTGAGTACATTTGCAGTGCAAGAAACGTTTGTACCCTGTGATTGACGAGGCATATTCCTCCATATCTGTCCTCCTTTGCAAACAGTCTTGCATCATTGAGGTAGCTTCCTCAGTCCATCCTTTGATGTGTGTTTGAAGTCAGTTTTCTGTGTGAACTATTGTTAGGCCATCAGAGAGCAGCTGAATTCCTGAATCCTGCAGGTCATTGCTACTGAGGTCCAGCTCTATCAGAGAGGAGTTTACTGGTTGTAGAACAGAGTGGATGGCTAGAAATCTTTAATGAGATTACAGCTAGCTAATCTGCATGAAATTACTAAATGCAGTACAGTTTCCTAACAATCAGCCATAGAGAAAAGAATATTTAAATTAAATTTGTTACTAATTTTGAAATAAATTCTAAATCTACTGCATTTGCAAGAAGTCTCAATAAGACCCTCTGTGAGGTGTTAGACATTAATTTATAATAATATGAAAAAAAACATCACAGGTCCATCACCGTACTTCACAGTGGAGATGTGATACTTTGTTGTGATAAACTTTGTGTCTACCCCATATAGGTACATATGTTAATATATTTACATATAAATTCACAGATTCATCAAAAGTTACCGTTAATGTCACAAAATATATAATATGTATATTTCATTTAATCCTCACAATATTTGTTGGTCAGTCATCATTTTCCTAGTGTCTGTAGCAGAAAAGTGTAGGCTACATTTATAAACCTTACTAATTTTGCTGAAAAAAAAATGCTACATAGGTCATAAGTTGACCCAACAACCATAATTGTGGATGTTCAGCAAGCAGTGATGCCCTCCATGAGACCTCCTGTTGGTGCCATCACTATTGCCAGATGACTGCACAGTGCAGGACTGTTACGACCGTGTCCTTAACACTATGTCAACATCACCAAAGACTGCCATAGTGTTGTGCCAGACTGTGTGAGTGACTCAGAATGGCCGCAGGTCATCTTCAATGATAACTCCTGGTTTTGTCTTGGTGTCATAAAATTGAGAATATTGCATGGGATGGATTGTCACAGGACACCATTAGGAACCTCCACACCTTCATGCCATGTTGCGTATTATCTTCCTTCCCAATAGCAAGGCAACCCCACACTTCCTTCTGGGTGCAATTATTCTTTTGACATTGAGTGTTTGTATCTATGTATTTTTTCATGGTCTATGCATACATATTCAGATCATGAAAACATACATATTATATATTTATAATTATAATATATTATCTTAGTTTCTGTTTCTACATTTGTAGTTTCTGGTGTGATCAATTATTTTAGCTCACACACACGGCAAAATAAATAGACTCTGTGAAATTGCAATAAAACCATGAGTATTATCAAACTGAGAGGGGTACAGATGTTTATTCATTATTTTATTATTAATATTGGCTACCAATAATACCAAACAAAGCTTTCCTTGGTTCTTTAACAGGTCACGGCTCCACTCCTGAGTCCTGCAGGTCATTGTTACTGAGGTCCAGTTCTTTTAGAGAGGAATTTACTAATTGCAGAACAGAGTTAAGGGCTTTGAACAATCTGCATAAAAAAAATAAATTCACTTTAATTTCTTAACAATCAACAATACACTAAAGCATTTTACAATGTCCTGGTAAAAGAAACATTAGTTAGCAAGATTAGAAATAAATTCTAAACATACTGAATTTGAAAGATGTTTTATTAGGGCCCTATATAAGGTGTTAAGTCATTGTAATATTCTGGTTATAATCATAACTATCATAACATAACTAGTCCATTGTTGGGATGACTGGGTTCTTCTACAATCTTCCTGGCCTTGGTTCAGCACCGCTGTGTAGATGCTCTACAAGTTATGAAGCTTGGTCGAAATTATGCTTCAGAAAACACCACCCTCCGGATAGTCCATCTTTCCTGCTTGGACAGACAAACCAGGCTGTGATGTTCCCATGAGAATCCTTTCGATGGTGCAGGTGTAGAAGTTTCACAGTGCAGAATTTTGTTGGATGTGATGATGCAAAAGGGAAATCTATAGGTTTTATAATAATATATGTAATACATAATATACAATAATGTATCATTTATATAATACATGAAGTTGTGACTTGAATAACAATCAGACCATGTTTTATTAATAAACTAAGATAAAAACTAAGCTGAGACAACCTTCCCCATGTGGAAGAGTTTAGGTATCTCAGGGTCTTGCTCATGAGCAATGAGAGGAGGGATCATGAATGACGTTGGCTACAGGCTGGGACAGGCAGAAGTAGTAATGTGGTCATTGTATTTGACTGTAGGTGTTAAGAGAGAGCTCAGCCATAAGGCAAGGATCTCTGTATACCAGTCGATCTACAGCCCTGTCATCACCTATGGTCAGTAGCTTTGGATATTGACAGAAAAAAATGAGATTGCATACACAAGCAGCAAAAATTAGTTTATAGTGAGGGGGTCAGCTAGGAGTTCAGGAGCTGCTACTTCCCCACAGTAAAAGAGGCCACGTGAGGCTGTTTGATCATCTGATCAGGATTCCCCCTGTTGGGAGGTTTACCAGGCATGGCCAACTAGCTGGACTAACTTGTATGAGAGGAAGAATGGATAGATGGAGAGTTTTTAAAACTCAAAGTAAATTCTAAACAGCTTACTTTTTTTTTTTGCTCACGTATCTGCACAGGTTGCTGTAATAATGATGTAACCCTCAGTAACTACACAGCTATACTGGTGGAATTGGTGGCAGATTTTAAGTGTGGGTGCAGGAAAGATGGAGGTCCATCCTCTTCAACAAACAATTGCTCTGACAAACTGCAGTTCAAAGTCTACTGCTCTCTTAGAGCAACCACAAAACCCTGGCATCAGATAGATAGATAGATAGATAGATACTTTATTGATCCCGAAGGAAATTTAGCAGCCAGTAGCGGTTTCACAAAAAACGAACAGCACAGATACACATAATAATACAAAAAAATATAAAAATAAAACAGTGTTGTGCAGTATGAAATAAAAGGGATGTTCAGTAACGGCAGCAGTATTTACTAACTATTAAGGTAAGAACTATACATACAGCGAGTCACTATCTATGGATATGTTAATATAAATATATAAATATATAAATATATCTCACTTGGTAAGGAGGCAAGAAATATATACACAGAAGTACAAAACAGGCTGTAGTGCAAAAGTAATAAATAAATGAGCAAGGGACGCAGTTATCAGCAGATAAATGAACAGAATGAATTAACATCATAGACACAGTTGAGTGTCCAGGAGTGCAGATGTACAGTATGGTGTAATTAAGTGGCAGAGTGTTGTACAGTATATACAGTGGAATAGTGCAGATGAATTAAATACAGAGTTTAGTGCTCTCATCCTCGTTCTTCCGGCCCTGCTGGGAGGAGTTGAAGAGCATGATGGCTCTCAGGACAAAGGAAGTCTCCTGAGTCTGTCCCGTGGAGCAGCTTGACAGCAAGCCTGCCACTGAAATTTGCTCCCTTCTGTCCATGATGATGGTGTTGCAATCATCACCATTATACACAGCAGTTTTGTGTAGTGTCCTCCTCGTCCGCCGCCACCTTCACTCCACACCACAACTGACCCTGCTCGCCTGACCAGCTTTGTCCAGCCGCAATCTCGTCTCTCTATGCTTCCCCCCCAGCACAACCCACAGCATAGAAGTACAGCTACACCACAGTCTGATAAACATCTAGGAGCTTCCTACAACGTTAAAGGACCCCAGCCTCCTCAGGAAGTAACAAGTCACAGGATATCAGTGTTGGCTGTCCAGTCCAGCCTCTCGTCCAGGTGCAGTCCGAGATACCTGTAGGTCCTAACCATCTCTACTTCAAAATGAATGTTTGGCACTGTCTTTAAAAGCGCATTATGTAATACATTTAATTAACTAAATTATACAACATAGATAACAATCAATTTTGCTCCACACAAATTTGCAGAACTGCAGGACCTATAATAACATAAAATACGGGCAATTCTGTCATTCTGAATCTTTGGTATTTGTTGCCGGGCGAGTAACGCAAAACCTAACTTGTGTAGCTGGAGTGTGGGCCTGATCAATTGTGGGCCTGATCTCCAATAACAATGAGGAGGCCTACAGAGAGGAGGTCAGCTTCCTGACACACTGGTGCCGGGAGAATAACCTTTTTCTCTCAATGTCAACAAGACCAAGGAGCTGATAGTGGACTTCAGGAAGCAGGAGAGAGTGCACACCCACATCACCATCACTGGGGCCACTGTAGAGAGGGTCAGCAGCTTTAAGCTCCTCGGTGTTCACATCACAGAGGAACTCACATGGACTGAACACACCACACGACTGGTGAAGAAGGCACAACAGCGCCTCCTCTTTCTCAGGTGGCTGAGGAGGTTTGGCATGGACCCCCGCACCCTCAGAACATTCTACACATGTACTGTGGAGAGCTCCATCACCACCTGGTATGGAAGCTGCACTGCTATTGAGCGGAAAGCTTTGCAGAGGGTGGTGCGGACAGCTCACCGGGGTTCAGCTTCCAAACCTCCTGGATTTATACACCAGCCGCTGCCTGAGGAAAACCAGGAGGATTCTAAAGGACTCCACCCACCCAAGCCACTGTCTGTTCTCACAGCTGCCAAGCGGGAGGAGGTTCCGAAGTATAAAGTCCAGAACCAGCCACCTCCGAGATTCTTCCCCCGAGTCATCAGGCTACTGAACAGCCAGTAGTGCTGAGGCACCGGTATATGGACCTGGTTCAGCACATCTCACCAAAACCATCTAAACGATGATCTCCATGGACAATCACCACTCTGCACTTTACATTAGCATATTTACACCTGCACATATAGACTGACCTACTGTTATCTTACATCCACACTGTATATCTATAGTATATACATATATAATATTCTATGCCCTGTATATACCCTGCATCTCTAATCTACCTCAGCCTTACCATAGTGCTATATGGTAATGTGTATATCATAGTTTTATATCATAGTTTTTATTCATAACTGTAAATTAGTGTAACAGAGATTTTAGTGTTTAGTATTGTATATATTTATTGTCTATTTATATGTTTGTATGTTATGTACTGTAAGGGACTATGCACGTAAGTTTTTCACTCACCTTCACACCTGTGAAAATGTGATGTGACAATAAAAGTGATTTGATTTGAGTGCCCAGAGATGCATCTGTAAAAATCTGATCAGAATCACATTACAAACAACCTTAAAATGTGGTTGGATTACAGACAAGTAATGCAAGTGTGAGTCCAGCACAGTTTGATATCCCTGCTTCAACACTCCCAGTACACCTGGTAGTAGCTGATGAGATGCAGCAGGTGCTTTAGAGTAGCAAGAATGACTAAACTGTGCAGGAATCTCACCATGTGGGACCGGAATTCCACACCTCTTTGCTCTTTTATCCATCATAGGATCAGAGTTACTTTCAGTGAACTGGGCATAAAATAACTACAGATTTAATTTAAAACACATGCAGACATACACAAAAAACAAACACAAAACAAAGTTTGAACATCTGTAATTTGAAGAGAGACTTCAGATAAACTTGAATACATACAAGATGGCGGTGCTCTCCCTACTTTTGTACCTTTTGCCTTTATCTGTACATTAAGTTTACTAGTAGTATCAGAGAGACAATCATATGATCGAGCACAACACCTCTGTATCTGAGATCAATACAAGGACTAGGGGCTACTCTTTTCATTTAGAAATTCCGTCAAACATACTTTTATCCCTGGAGCTCCATAGAGACGACATTCCCCTCAGCAAGGCCTGCGGAAACCGGGAAAGAGAGCCATCCTATGCGCCAGGCTGTTGTTGTGATGACTTGGAGCTGTTTATTCCCAGAAGATGAAACTTGTCCTAAGCTTCCACTGCTTGGACAACTTACAGATTGTTGGATATTTTTAAAAGTCAAGGATGACTTCTTGCAAATGTGTTTCCTCAGGGAACCTCTATGTCTAAAACTCTGTTCACACTCTGAGCAGTGATACGGTTTCTCCCCTGTGTGGATGCGCTGGTGTACTTTCAGGTCACGCTTTGTTATAAAACGCTTTCCACACTCTGAGCAGGGAAACGGTTTCTCTCCCGTGTGACTGAGCTGGTGTACTTGGAGAGTGCTCTGTCTTGTAAAACTCTTCCCACACTCTGAGCAGTGATACGGTTTCTCTCCTGTGTGAGTGCGCTGGTGTGTTTGGACCTGACTCTGTGTAGTAAATCTCCTTCCACACTCTGAGCAGGGAAACGGTTTCTCTCCTGTATGAATGCGCTGGTGTGTTTGCAGGTCCTGCTGTGTTGTACAACCCTTTCCACACTCTGAGCAGTGATACGGTTTCTCTCCTGTGTGACTGACCTGATGTACTCGCAGATTACTCTGTCTAGCAAAACTCTTCCCACACTCTGAGCAGTGATACGGTTTTTCTCCAGTGTGAATGCGCTGGTGTAATTTCAGATCATGATGTGTTGTAAAACTCTTCCCACACTCGGAGCAGTGATATGGTTTTTTTCCAGTGTGAATGTGCTGGTGTAATTTCAGGTCATGGTGTCTTGTAAAACTCTTCCCACACTCTGAGCAGTAATACGGTTTGACTCCTGTGTGAATGCGCTGGTGTCTGTTAAGACTACTCTGTGCAGCAAATCTCTGTCCACACTCTGAGCAGTGAAACGGTTTCTCTCCTGTGTGAATGCGCTGGTGTATTTGGAGATAACCTGGTGTAGTAAAACTCTTCCCACACTCTGGGCAGTGATACGGTTTCTCTCCTGTGTGAATGCGCTGGTGTACTTGGAAATTACTCTGTGTAGTAAAACTCTTTCCACAGTCTGAGCAGTTATACGGTTTCTCTCCTGTGTGAATGCGCTGGTGTATTTGGAGATAACCCTGTGTAGTAAAACTCTTCCCACACTCTGAGCAGTGATATGGTTTCTCTCCTCTGTGAATGCGCTGATGTACTTTGAGATAAGTCTGTGTAAAACGCTTTCCACACTCTGAGCACTGGTGAGCTTTTCCTTTGACTGCAGTCTTTTGTGTTCGTCTGCGATGTTTGTTCATGTTGAGGGCCAAAGTGTCTTGATGAGTTTGTAGTGCAGGAGAGGACCTGCAGGAAGAGACCATCCTGCAATTAAAAAAAGAAAAAAGATAAACTTACAAACATACTGAAAAACACATCAGTTGATCAAAAATAAAAATAGCTACATTTTCTGACATTTATGAGAAAAGTTTGTCTTTTCTCCTGCATCCACAGCTTATTGCCCAAAAAAAGTCAGCGTTGTGTCCTCTTTAGATTTTCTTTTTCGAACTTTGCAGAAGACAAATTTATCATTGTGGTTAATTACCTCATGTCTATGGCCACAGCAGACAGCTTGTATTTGGGAATGACTATGTTAAAGGCATCAGAAATAGGGACCAAGCATTACAGTTTCCATTCCATTACTGGCCCTCAGTTTTACTTGAGCAATTGGCAATAGTGAACATGATGCATCCTCTACCAGTGCTACCTATGGTTCCTATATGTTCCACAAGGTTCTGCACTCTGACCGCTTCTGTTTAGTATTTATATTCTTCCACTAGATTAAATTATTAGACAGCAAGGATTGAGCTATCATCTTTATGCTGACAACACAATATTTATTTGATATTGCATCCAGTTGTTTACAAGACATTAAATCATGGATGGCCAGGGATTTCTTTAAGCTTAACAGTGAAGTAATTCTAACTGAACCCAAGTTCAATGTTAAATTTGTTCACCATATTAGAATGTCTACAGATGGAGCATAGTGTTACTCCATCTGGACATGTAAAAAATCTCAGTGTTATCTTGGATGCACCACTTTTTTTTGATTCACATGTTTATAAAATCTGATGATCAGCATTCTTTCACCTCATTATAGCCCAGTGTAGCCCATATTCAGTCAAACCTATCCTACAGTGATGGTGAGCGTCTTATACATACACTGATCACTTTGCATCTTGAATACTCAATTCAAGTCCAAATTAGTTTTAAATGCTGAGACTTCTTATTATTAGGGGGCCATGCACCGAAGGTGCCGGAACCCCATTGTTATTGTTATATGCGATTTTTTTTTATTCTTCTTCCGCTTGATTTTTGACCTAGAAGTTGTTCTAGAGCAGTCATCTTAAGCCATCCAGAAACCAAATTTGGAGTGAAGATATTTTGTACAAAGATCTAGCCCTACACCAAAAATGACAACGACTGGCCTGATGACAGCGCTATAGCACAGGCCTTTGCGTTTTGTCAAATATCTCCTGATCTAAGTGATCTAGCCAATAATTTCTCTTTGTCCTAATCCTTAAAGAATTTTGCAACAAACCCTTGCTGCATGTTATAAGCTCTGCCCACTTTTACTGCATCATAATTGGCAAAATGTATGAAACTAATTAAGTTGAACTAATCCGAGGATTTTCATGATACCCCGTCAATATAGGTGTCAAAATGTTTGTCAGAGTCTGCAGGTAAAGAACCATATAAGATGTTTGAATATTTGTCAACAGTATGGCTGCCATAGGCCAATTAAGTGCCTGCAGGTGGAGCTAATATTGCCAAATTGCTTATAAATCTGAAAAGCTAAGACCAATTCTCACCAAACGTTAGAGAATGGTTGAACACCTAAATTTGGGGATCCCCATTTAAGATGGGTTCAATTAGTCAATAAGGGGCGCTATAATAGACAATATATTGTTTCTCAGCTACTGTATATCCAATTGAGCTGAAACTGTGTATTCAGCATCTTTGATGTACTTTATAAAGGATATATTAAGGACATAATCATAATTTAAAAAACTATGGCCATAATTAGCCAATTAGCATTAAAGTGATATAAAATGTCAATTGGCCACAAGGTGGTGCTATTTTAGAGAAAACGAGTTTATGTCAAGATACTTTTGGCATGTTGCAAAACACTTGCATTCACCGGATGCAGTGCACTTAGCTTAACAACTTTTCCAATACAGTCTGTTAGAAATCTTTTTAGTTTTTCTGAAATTATACAAAGTATAATTAACAAACTAGTCTCTGATTTTTTATGATACAATCTCAAAACTAGTCTAAAATGAATCTAGTCTAAAATGAGTCTGAAAGTAAATAATTATATTAAAAACATTGACATTTTTGTACAACATGCCTGCAGTACATAAATAAGTAAGTGCGTCATTGGATTTATGACACAAGGGGGTGTAATTATGTCAAAGACTGACCAGTTGTGACCAAACATGGTATAAATGTCTAAAAATATAAATAGACAGAGAAATAGAGCAATCCTGCAAATTTCGGCATGAGTATGTCTCAGTGGGCTTCTTCAGAGCAGAACTTTCAGTAAATGCATTGCTTTATCCTTTTCAAACACTTCCTTTTTTGACCACTAGATGGAGCCAAATACAACTGCATGACAATCTTTATCTTGATTAATCAAGAACCAATCTAAGAGGTCTGAAATTAAATATTTAACAGTAAAGGCTGACTTTGTTGTTTAAAATGGTTCCAGCATATGATATGTCATCAGTCTGTAATGAGTCTGTAATGGCACACAAAAACTAAAATATGTTATGGCTTATAACTCCTAAGCCAAAATTTTGCCAGACAAAATAAAATTTTTCCCAGGTTTCTTGGGTAAAAACCAAACACTTTGCCATTTGGAGCATTAAGCTCTGCCTACTTAGATATTTTTCTAGTTAGCATAATATGCAAACGAACTAGTCTTAGGGTTTAAGCCCAAAAATTCTCAAAATCCTACAGACACTGAACCTTAATAATTATGTAAAACATGTTGATTTTGTAAACAAAATGGACGCCATATGCAAATGAACCCTTTCGAAAAAATACGTGATTAATTAAAAATTCTGTAACTCAAAAAAATGTGAAACTTTGGAAAATTGTTCAGGACTAGATTCTGAGATGGCCTGTTCAATTTGCCGCATTTACATTGATAGGGGGTGCTTTAGAGGCTACATAACTGTTTCTCAGCAACCGTAAGTCTGATTGAGATGAAATTTTGCACGCTTCATCCTTTAGACAGTCTGTAAGAGAATCTTTAAGGACAATTTGATACATCAAAATTTGTGGACGCCATTAGCCAATAAGATTTTAGAAGGCATTTGACAGGCTTAACATTAACCAATCAACATGAAACTGGACTGGTATGTGTTTGGGGGCACTTTGTAACAGTCAGTAAAATTACAAAAGATTTGGCCACAAGATGGTGCTATTTTGAAAAAATCAGGTATCTCTCAATCAAATTTCAACCAAATCTCAAACAAATGCATTTGCCTCATGCACTGGGGTATTCCAAACATTTTTGTCAATGCAATTGTGTTAAAAAAAAATGTATAGTTATTTTTTAAACATTAACGGTTTAAAAATGCTACTTTTAAAACTAGTCCCTGGATTTTAACCAAGCCATTTAAACTTGTCTTTAAAAAATCTGTGGAGTATTTAGGTAAATAATTATCAAACAAAGTTGACTTTTTTACTTAGTATGGCTTCTATAAATCAACAAATCACTTCAGCCTTGGAATTTACAGCTTATATTGCTATAACTCCTCAGTCTTTGCTCAGATTGACTCAGTGTTTATAGATATGTATGCATTAAGACGAATGAGATGTACAAAAATTGGTGCAGTTTGGCCTTTAGGGGGCGCTATAACACTTATGAAAAAAATCAATAAAACGCTTGTTACAATGTTATTACATAGTCTGTAGACAAACTCCTGATGTCATCTCCTGATGACAGAGCCAAATACAAACGAAAGACAAACCGCTCTCTTTAATGATCACGCTCATATTGTCTACTGTCTATTGTATGTCTTTGTTGTCAATGTTTGTTTGTTTCTTTCCTGTTTGACATCAACAATCAATTCTAAGCGACTTTGGGTTTGTGAAAAGTGCTATACAAGAATAAAGTATTGTTATTATTATTATTATTATTATTATTATTATTACTACTATTAATACTATTATTATTATTATTATTATTATTATTATAACAATAATAATAATAATAATTATTATTATTATTACCACTACTACTATTATTACTATTATTATTATTATTATTATTATTATTATTATTATTATTATTACTACATGGTTCCAAATGACATGAAAGCCTGAGCTGTTAAATCTTTAACATCTCCATAAATCTAGTAACAAGGTCCAAACTACTTTAGGCCTTTTGAGGCCTTGCTGGTCTAAAAGTCCTCAGTGGACTAATTATATGATAGGACTCAAATTGCCGCTTGCGGCTATATTAATTTCTAATATTTTTCCTTTATATTTTATTGTTTTAGTTTGGTTGTGTGATACTTGGCTAGTTTTAGCTTTTTGTTATTTGCCTTTATTAATCTTGTTTTTATTTTGTATTAATCTCATCACTTTATTACTTTCTTTATCCTTGGTTCTTTATAATATTATTCTAATTATTTAATAGTTAGATTAAGCTTCATTTTACGTTTCTTGATTGCTTTTTGTTTTAAATTTCTTTTCTCAGCCACATTGTTTTCCTCTTTTAAAAAAAAACATCTAGATGTCTTAAATGTATTTATTTTAATTTTAATTTTTACCAACTCAAGCTATTTAAACTCTTATTAATTGATTAAGTGAGCATTTTTATTAGTTACAATATATATTATTAAATTAATTCCTTTTTAAATGTTTATACCATCCTTAGATTTGTCTGTTGTTCTTACTTATTGTGATTAAATATTGTTTTTATTTTTTTCTTGATCAATCCCTGTTTACTGTAAATGCATGTCTGACCTGAAAATGAGAGTTACTCTCAATGTAGCTCAGAGTCAAACTAAATGTCAATTGACTGATACTGCAAAATGATCTCTGTAATGTACAATTCACTTTAAATGATTAATTTATTGTATGCATGTTAAAGTTTTTCTGTTTTTAGCCAATGTTTTGTTAAGAACTTTGAGCTTTCTGAGAATGCCTTTTATACAAATAAATGAATTACTATTATTATTATTATTGTTATTAAGACTATACCACTATACACAATACAAATTTTTACATCAAAACTCCCTAAAACAAACCATACAGCTGCTCAGCTCAAATCTATATTCACTTGAATTAATTGCTTTGTCAGGAACAAGAAACCAGTAAAATAAACTGATGTACAATACTGAACCAGTCTCTCAAAGCACTTTATGACCCATCACAAACAGAATCAGGAGCTCAGTGTTAATATACTGGAGTATTAGCGCTTAGAAACACACACAGCACAGTACAAATAAATCAGAGTGGTTCTTAAATGTGTCTGGATAGATTTTACTAGATCTACTAGTGTACAGTAGTCAGAAACAACCCTAACCTGAAATCACAGAGCTAAGTGCTAACATTAGCCTCCTCAGCTCAGCTCAGTCTGGATGAAGGCTGCTTCTGTTAGCGCACACATTCCACATATTTTACTGCTTACTTTTAGAGAGAGAACATTTCTCCTCCTGTTTCAGTAAGAAACTGTTTCAGTTCTTTACCTCCAGCAGATCCGATCAGCTACCGTCTCTCGCTAACGCAGAGCTCTTCTTCTTCTACTTCTTCTTCTTCTTCTCTGTTTATTATGTTTGGAGGACTACGGTGGCTCTGCGGGCGTTGTGTTGGTAATCCCACCCGTATTCAGAGAAACCCCGCCTCCTGCGCTAAGATTGGCTAGGAGTTCTTAAGAGCAGTCCTCCGATTGGTTGGCTAAGAAGTGTGTCTCCTTCCTGGATTAACCAGCATTAGAGGATCTACAGCGGTTAGAAACAGAAGATCTAACAGGAGAGTTTATCCCAGTAAAGTCAACAGGTTAAGTCAAGTAGTTTTTGTCATTCCAACCATATACAGTGGTGTACACGGCAAAACGAAACAACGTTCCTCCAGGACCAAGGGGCTACATAGACCAATAAATACAGTAATACACAAGACAATTTACAATGTCTACAAGAGATCAAATCTGACCATGCTATAAATTATTTGTGTATTTTTACATCCCTGGTATGATGATTTTTTTCTAAATAAAAAGAGTAGCCCTTAGTCCTTGTAACGATCTCATATACAGAGGAGTTGTGCTCCATCATATGATCGTCTCTCTGATACTACTAGTAAACATAAACTACAGATAAAGGCAAAAGGTACAAAAGTAGGGAAAGCACCATCTTATACATATTAAAATGTAAGTATTCCAAGTTATCTTAAGTCTCCCTTCAGATTATACATTCACATGTTTTGTGTTTATGTATAAGTGATGACAGGGATGTACACAGAGATTTCAAATACGCCGACCACATTACTACTGCCGCCTGCCCAGCCTGTAGCTAACCATTCATAATCTCTGTTCCCATCACTCATGAGCAAGACCCTGATATACCTACATACTTTCACATGGGGTGGGGTTTTTACTTACCTAGTTTTGTTTTTTGTCTAATTAAACATGTTAGCCCTGCTCAAGCTGCTGTCTGAAACGATGACACTGAAATCAATGTCAGTTTCAGCCTCTTACTTTCTGTCCATAGCAAGCAGGTGAAGAGCACAGTGGGGTCACTACGCCCTCCTTTGGCTGCTTTTTGAACTGCATTTCAGGGTTTTTTGTAGTGAACAGTGACACACTCACATTCAAGTCACTTACACAATAAACTTAGACAATATATGTAGGTCATTAAATAAAGGATTTAAGCTTTTACGAAATAAATAATCAAATAATAATAATAAATATCTTAATAAGGGTCTTTATTATTTAATTGACACTTGACAGAATTTAACTTAATAAACACCTTAATTTTAGACGTTTTTTAAATGGTCCAGAAACTGACCACGAACATTTAGAGTACCTTGGAAGCACTGTGTGGAATGACAAAACAGAAAACAATGTTTTCCTGCTGATCACACAAAGTCAAGTACACTTGTAAATTGTAAACTGTACATTTCCAATAAAATGCTTTGAATTCATATTTAAATAAATGAACTTTTGTAGTTGATTTTCTGTAACAGAATGCGGTGATTTGATGTCTATCAGTTTAAATCCTTCTACTTGTTTTTATTGTTTTATTAAGGGATTACATGAAGACATTCTAGTTATGATTATAACCAGAATATTACAATGAATGAACACCATATATAGGGCCCTAATAAAACATCTTGCACATCCAGTGTTTAGAATTTATTTCTAATCTTGGTAACTAATGTTTCTTTTACCAGGACATTGTAAAATGCTTGTTAATTAATAAGAAAGTGCATTTATTGTTTTTATGCAGATCATTCAAAGCCCTTAACTCTACGATTAGTTAGCTCCGCTCTAAAAGAACTGGACCTCAGTAACAGTGACCTGCAGGATTCAGGAGAGGAGCCATGCTCTGATGGTATAAAGAAACAGTTACACTGCAAACTGGAGATACTCAGGTCAATCCTTCATGGTTTGGGGAGCTAAACTACAAAGGTATAATAATCCATAAAAGAATGGGAGCTGTTGTATTTAATTTATTTTATATTACCCATTCAGGGCACCCCAGTATTACAAAACACACAAAAACACAACAAATACGTAGTTTAGTTTATCTTCCTATTCAGATTAGGTCTCTGTAAACCTTATGGGGGAAGCTTGCTTAAATCTTGGCTCAGTCCTACAGCCAGTAAACACCTCTCTGGGTGAGCTGGAACTCAGTAAAAATGACCTGCAGGATTCAGGAGCGGAGCCGTGACCTGTTAAAGAACTAAGGAAAAAGTTTGTTTGGTATTATTGATGGTCAATATCCAGCAGCTGAGGAGTAGAGAAGAGTTGCTATGCCCTCATGTGGCTACTTTTTAAAATTGCATTTCATGATTTTTGGAATGAACAGAAAGAAACACATTCACATTTCAGCACATAGTTAATGAAAAAAAGGATCAAATCAATTAATAATAAAATGAGGAATAAGCATCTGTACCCTTCTCAGTTCAATAGTGTTCATAGTTTTACTGCCATTTTTCGGGGTCTGTTTATTTGGCCATGTGTGCGAGCTAAAATAATGTAATTTAATCACACCAGAAACTACAAATTTAGAAACAGAAACTTAAAAATTATGCATTTTATCATCATCTGAATATACATACATACATAGATACACAGATACACTCTCATAGAAACAAAGACACACTTATTGTCAAAAGAATAGTTACACCCAGAAGAAGGTGTGGGATTGCAGTGCTATTGGGTAGAAAGATAAATCTCACTAGGAACAATAACTGATGATAATTTTAGCTACACATACAGAAGTAGTGTCTGTCAATATGGTGCCAGACTACCATGATTGCTGACATAACATTCCAGACATCAGACACTCTAATAGTGTCCTGTGTCAAAATCGTAATGAATAAATGTAATATGTATTATTTATGTAACATTAAGCATATATTTTGATGAATCTGTGAATTTCCAATAAAATGCTTTGAATTTTTATGTAAATATATGTTTTGTAGACTTGTAAATATATGGGGTAGACACAAAGTTACACAGAAAAGTATCACATCCCCACTGTGAAGCATGGTGATGGATCTGTGATGTGGGGCTCTTTTTCACATTACAATAAATTAGTGTCTAACACCTCATATAGGGCCTTATTAAGACTTCTTGCAAATCCAGAACATTTAGAACTTATTTCTAAATTGGTAACAAATGTTTGTTTTTAACAGAACATTAAAAATGCTTTAGTGTATGGCTGATAGTTATGAAACTGGAGTGTAATCAGTAATTTTATGCAGATTAGCTAGCTGAATTTCATTAAGCCCTCGATTCTGTTTTACAATGAATAAATTCCTCACTGATAGAGTTGGACCTCAGTAACAATGACCTGAATGTTAATTCATCAAAATATACTGTTAAAGTCACATTAATGATATATATTTTATTTAATCATTACAATAATTGTTTGTCAGTCATCAATTTGCTAGTGTCTGTAGTAGAAAACTGTAGGCTACATTTATAAACATTACAAATTTTCCTGAGATACTTCAATAATCAAGAAATATGTACCATAAGTCATAAGCATAAGACCCAACAACTACAATTGTAGACATTCAACAAGCACTGATGCCCTCCAAGGGACATCCTGCACAATGCAGGATTTTATGCATGCAAACCATTACGATGACTGTTCTAAACACCATGTCAATGTCACAGAGGACTGGTGTCATGCCAAACTGTGACTCAAAATGGCAGCTGGTCATCTTAAGTGATGAGTCCTGCTTTTTGTTTTGGTGGAGTAGGCTTGGTGTCACTTCACCTTCACCTCTAACACAAAACCTGCAGAAACTATGTAATAATATTGCATGGGATGGACTATCACAGGACACCATTAGGAACCTCAACAACTCCATGCCATGTTTGTGTCTGCAGGCCTTGTTTAGGTGTGGACAGTCAGCTGCACGAGTCAATGTCTTCTGTCTCACTGGACACAGTGACAACCAACACAGACATAAAAACAGACATGCTGAGATTTAAGAGGAGTGTCTCAAATTCATGTTCATGCCAAATCATTTTTGAAGTGAACAGTAGTCTGATCCGTAACTTGACAGAGCCATTGTTTGTTGGACAAGCACATCCACTCAAAATTTCCAGCATAGCTGTTGTGGTGGAAATTTCTAAGTGGCAGACAATTAAGAGTCTCTGAGTCTGGATCAAAGTGAGTAGCAAGTTTATTGGAGCGAGTCGGAAGTTCGTTTTGCATAGCCAAGAAAAACATATGCATATATACCATACAGGCTCTTGCGACCACCCCGCTGGTTTGACAGTTACAAAATCATGCAGGAGCTCACTGAGTTCAGGCCCAAGTTGTAAATCTGGGTACCTGCAGACCTTAGGCTGTATCATCCTCTTGTACATCAAAATGAGGAGTCTCCCAGTGTCATCCGCCCAAGGTCTCCTTGTTATCTTGTGTAGGGAGGAAAATAATGAGCTTGCATATTTGTAAGAGTTCATAGAAGCTATGGTGAAAAAACACTGGCCTACTAACAAGTACTATTTGCACACAAAGAGAAAACACATGAATACACTCATTGATTATGAATCACTTTGACAATAATTACATAATTTTCATTACACTGTGTAGTTACTAATGCCTATATCATTACCACCGTAACCCATACAGATACATGCGCAAGAAAAAAGTAAGTGAGCCATTTAGAATTTATCAGGATTTTTAAACTCTTAAATGCCTGTTAGCACAGCTAGTTGGCCATGCCTGGTAAACTTCCAAGAACCCAGAATTATAAACTGTTAATGAAGTGGATTTAATATTTTTATGCAGATTAGCTGGCTGTAATCTCAGTAATGAGTCAGTGAAAGCCCTCAACTCTGTTTTACAATTAGTAAACCCCTTTCTGAAAGAGCTGGACCTCAGTAATAATGACCTACATGATTCAGGAGTGAAGCTGCTTTCTGATGGCCTAAAAAAAAGTTCACACTGCTAACCTTCATTTCTGACTGGGGAAGTACCTAAACTAAGAAGGTATGAGGTATCCTGTGAACAAAGTAAACAATAATATTTAATTTATTAATTTTTTTTTTTAATTCATTCTAAGCACCCCAGAATTATAATAATGCTCTATTATATCTATAATTTAAGGTTTGGACCAGATGATATACTGTCCTCCCATTCAGATTATGTCTCTGTAAACCTTGGGGGAAAAGCTTGCTTAAATCTTGATTCAGTGCTAAAATCAATCAACTCCTCCACGAAAAAAAGTGCATTTATTAATTTTGTACAGATTATCTGGCTGTAACCTCATGATGGAATCAATTGAAGCACTTAACTGTTTTCTAAAATTCATAAACCCATCTCTGAAAGAAGACCTCAGCAACAATGACCTACAGGATTCAGGAGTGAAGCTTGGTGAACCCTGAAAATCACCCTGACACTGCAAATAAAGATCCTCAGGTGAAATATTAGTGCATTTATTCTTGACTGTGGAAGAACCTAAACTCAGAAGTTATGAGGCATCCCATGAACCGAGTAAACAATTATATTTTATTATTAATAATCATTTTTATATAACCCATTCTAAGCACTCCAGAATTGTCTTATTTAATCCAGAAACATTTTCATGAGTGTACTGTAAGATCTGTTGTAATTTCTCTTTTATGCACTGATCTTTCGGGAGACTGTTGAGAACTTGCACCATCAGTGGCTAAATAGTCTGGCACCGGCATGAAAGTCATTTTTTCTCAGGCATCTGGAGTGAGTGCCACCTGCCAGTACCCACTCTACAGTGCAGTGAAATAAACCAAGTTAAAGGACTGCCCCATGTACTTTTGACTGCCTCTGTAATTAATTGCACCATCAATGCTGATGGAGGCCTGCATCCTCCAGAAACTTTGGGGATTGCTAACTTGCTGTATTCCATGCACCAGTGCTGTTTTTATTTGTGAAGATTTGTCTATTACCTATTACTTAAGTAGTCAGCACTGAAAAACAAGACAAAGCCCAAAGGCTTTTCCTCCATGTCTACAATGCAACAGTTTAGATTAAATGTGTTTCTGCTGTGCAGCATTATCTCCTCTCAGAATTCCTTCCTAATCATATCTAGGGCAGCTCAGAATCAGAGTGATACTTTTAAGGTGTAATTGTTACTGTGCTGATAAACCTGAGCCACACACACTTTTTTACCTTTGGTGTATCCTCCAATCTGTGTGTGTATGTGTGTATACAAATGCTGTTGATCTCGCTCTAGACCAAAACACCTTGAACCGATAAGTATCACAGTCGGAGAAGGTAAAGGAAGTTACAGTATTAAGATAAAAACAGTCATATCCAGATCATCTGGGCAGATTTAATAACTGGTGCTCAGGTTTTGAGTGTGAAAACTCTACTGGACGCTGTTACTGGGAGGTTCACTGGAGCGGAGGGGACACTGGTATATCAGTATAAATAAAGTACTTGGATTGGATTTGGATGCAATAGTAAGTCCTGGAGACTGAACTGCTATATTAACAGATATTCTATCAGACAGATTCATCAAACAACTGTCCTACCTGATCCCCCCTCACCCTCTAAAGAGTGGATTGTATCTGGATAGGGGTTGGCACTGTGCACATCTAGATCATCTCAATCACCATTACAGTCACCACTACAATCACTGTCTGGAGAGGCCTTTAATACCTTGATCACAAGATAGAAAGATAGAAAGGTGAGAATAACTCCATGGCTACTCAACAAGCTCGCCAACCAGCAGATCACCAACAACCTGAATGGGTTCTATTGTAAATTTAAATGGATCTTGAACCTTTGTCTCCCAGCCCAACCCCCAGTCTCACATTTCCCCCCTCACCCATGTCATCATCAATGGTCATTAACAGATTAGAGAAGTGTCTCTCTCTCTCTGTCTACTCTGAATTACTGCTCTAATCAATAAACGATGTTCCTGAATATAAAAACTAAAAGTGAGTTTAAATGGTAAAATATGGACCTGTTAGTTATTAAACCCCCTCCCCACCAGGCTGTTAAAGAACTGAGGAACATGTCTAATAGTAAATGATAGTTTAATACAGTGGAATTGCTCCACCCTTGTGTGGCTGATTTTTTTTTATTTTATTTTATTTATTTAACAGGGACAGTGCACATTAATCAACATTTCAGTTTCTACATCAATGTAAATGTGCTGGAGTTAGCTAAAAAGCTAATTTTCATCCGTAGTCCCTAGGCAGGTTGCTGTAAAAGCCAGTGTCAACAGCTTCAATGAAATTTACAAAACTCCACCACCCACACACAATAACATCACATAGACACATACATGCATATATATACATACACACATACATGCATACATATATACATATACACATATATACATATATACACATATATATCAATGATTACAGATTTGGTTTGCTTTCAGCCATATCTTCAGTTTATATTTAAAATTCAAATAATTTGTGCATGTCCGTAACTCAGTTGGTAGACCATTCCAGTATTGACTAGCTCTAATAGAAAAGACTGTTTGCCCAAACTTACTCCGTCTATATTGTACAATACAATCCCCTCTAATAGATGATCTTGTTACCACATTACCCCTGCTGTCTTTTTGTTTTACAAACTGTCTCAGTGGAGGAGGAGCAAACCCATATAAAATCTTAAACATGAGACAGGCATCTAAGAGATGTTTAAAACTATCAAAACTGAGTAAGTTATACTTTTGTACTATATAACAATGATGATGAGGATTTTTGAGGAGCTGAGAAAATATGCACAGTTAATGAGGTACAGGATTTAATCAATTAGTTGATTACTTTATTATTAAGAATTAATAAATAAATAAATGATAAATAATATACGTCTGTATACTCTACTTTGATGGTTTTGATTATTTATTTACCAGTTCATACAATCTGTTAATTTACTGTGTTTGTTAAATACAGGGATTTAATTTAGCACATTACAAAAATGTTTTTACCTGAACAGTATTTACACTAACAATAAAAGAAAAACAATATAATATATTATACATATTTTCTGTAGGAGTGAAAATGTTCCAATATTTCCCTCATTACATTACTAACCAATGAGCACTGTTAGAATCACATGATCAAACTCTTGAAATGTGTGATGTCATGTATGTATTCTGTAGTTGATAATATAGTAATTTATTTACTGGATGTGTTCCCATCATCCTTGTTCCATTTTTAATGTTATTTGTGTAAATCCATAACTGCTGCAGTGGATTAATGGGTATTAGTGAGTCAGTGTGGATCTGAATCTGAACTGATGGGGAGTTTAAACCTAAAGACACGTTTTACTCCAGACATTTTAGGCGTATTATTGAAAGCAGTAGAGAGTTAAAGTATCCGGCTGTGGGACTGGGAACTGATAAACTCTCCTGTTAGATCTTCTGGCTCTAACCGCTGTACATCCTCTGAGGCTGGCTAATCCAGTAAGGGGAATTGCTTCTTAGCCAGCCAATCGGAGGACTGCTCTTAAGAACCCCTAGCTAATCTTAGTGTAAGAGGCGGGGATTCTCTGAATACGGGTGGGATTACAAACATAACACCCCCAGAGACACCATGGTCCTCCAAACACAATGAAACAGAGAAGAAGAAGAAGTAATAGTAGTAGAAGAAGAAGAGCTCTGCGTTAGTGAGAGACGGTAGCTGATCTGATCTGCTGGAGGTAAAGAACTGTTTATCACTCTGTTTACTCTGTTCTTACTGAAACAGGAGGAGAAATGTTCTCTCTCTAAAAGTAAGCAGTAAAATATGTGGAATGTGTGCGCTAACAGAAGCAGCCTTCATCCAGGCTGAGCTGAGCTGAGCTGGGGAGGCTAATGTTAGCACTTAGCTCTGTGATTTCAGGTTAGGGTTGTTTCTGACTACTGTACACTAGTAGATCTAGTAAAATCTATCCAGACACATTTAAGAACCACTCTGATTTATTTGTACTGTGCTGTGTGTGTTTCTAAGCGCTAATACTCCAGTATATTAAAACTGAGCTCCTGATTCTGTTTGTGGGGGGTCATTTCATTATGTTGTGTTGGTTCAGCTCCTGTTCTGCTTTACTGCTGATCACTCCTCTCACTTTGGAAATTCATAAAAGTTTTAAACCTTAAAAGTGAAAGGACAGAGCTGTACAGTTTGGATAAGGCGGGTTCACTGTACAGTTTGTATATGACTGCAGTTAAACCTGACACTTTTTGCCACAACACAGTTAAACTATCTCCACTTAAAACTTTCGTACGCAGCTACTATACACTTAGAGGCCAGAGAAACAGCACAGACAGAACTTGAGAAAAAACCCCTAGGGCCAAATAAAAAATTAGCTCTCCTAATCAAATGTTACATAACTCCAGCAGATAACTGTTCAGATGTTATTATACTAAAGATATATGGATTATAAACTAATTCTACTAATTATTAAGTAAATGGCATCCGAAATCCCCAAATGTGTCAACTGGATTTTAATGGTAAGTTAAAGTATTTAACACATTATATAGTGATTATTTCTAAAACATAGTCCATAAAACCAGCAAATATCAATTGATTTTATTGTACTATGTATATATGAATTATGAAGTGATTCTACTGTACAGTTATTAATAAATTGGCATTACAAATTCCACAAATGTTACATTGTATGGTATGAAACAAATATATAAATATCTGTTGATGTTATAGGCCTCTTATAAAAAGGACCATTGTAAATGTGTTAAATTCCAATTATTCCAATTATCTTAAAAAAAAAACTTGCATGCATGTCCATAAAAACTGCACAATGCAATCACATCATAGTTTATATGTACATGGCATAATGAACTATGGACTGATACCTGTTAGTTCCATGAACTAATTATTAGAAATCACCATTTTATTGTGTGATATTTGATCATTGTCAAATGTGTAAAATCGTATGTATTAAAATACATTTGACAGTTGTAAGGATTTTGGAAGCCACTTCCTAATTTACATTTTACACTTACTAATATACATAGTGTGATAATCTCAAACTGATATCTGTTAGCTTTATATACTGGAGATGCAGTTACTGACATATATCTTGCACTTGGCTGGTGTACACTTCCTCAAACCAGAAGTTGGCTCCTGTACCCTCCATTGGAAGTTGCTGTCTGAATAGGGGTGGGACCCTGAATTGAAAGACGTTTTTGACTATATGCAGCTAGTTTTTAGATTTTTCCCCTCGCCTCAGATCGGTTGCTTTCTCTCATGCAGTAACATGGAGGGCATGCTTCCCTGACATACTCCCTGACATAAATTATTTTTTTATTGTTGGGCACTGAGTTGTAGCAGGAGAAAAGACAAACATAAAAAAAACATACATGTTAAATCATGCTGTTATGTCAATGTTTTACAAATGTTGATTAACTGATGTGTTTTTCTGTATGTTTTTTCTTATTTTTACTTCCAGAATGATCTTTTGTTGCAAGTCCTTTCCTGCTCGTAGTGTCTACTTCACTGCATGTTTCCATTCACAAACCCATCAAGAAAGTTTTGTCCTCAACATGAACATGCCTCGCAGACAAACCGAAAAGACTTTGGTCAAAGAAGAACCTTATCACTGCTCAGAGTATGTAAAGAGTTTTACTAAACAGTGTAGTCTCCAAACACATGAGCGCATTCACACAGGAGAGAAACCGTGTCACTGCTCCGAGTGTGGAAAGAATTTTACTAAACAGAGTAATCTCCGCAGACACCAGCGCATTCACACGGGAGAGAAACCGTATCACTGTTCAGAGTGTGGGAAGAGTTTTACTGAACAGAGTAATCTCCGCAGACACCAGTGCGTTCACACGGGAGAGAAACCGTACCACTGTTCAGAGTGTGGGAAGAGTTTTACTAAACAGAGTAATCTCCGCAGACACCAGCGCATTCACACAGGAGAGAAACCGTATCACTGCTCCGAGTGTGGAACGACTTTTACTCAACAGAGTCATCTTCAAACACATGAGCGCATTCACACAGGAGAGAAACCGTATCACTGCTCAGAGTGTGGGAAGGGTTTTACTACACAGAGTAATCTCCAAACACACCAGCGCCTTCACACAGGAGAGAAACCGTATCACTGCTCAGAGTGTGGGAAGAGTTTTACTAGACAGAGTCATCTCCAAACACACCAGCGCAGTCACACAGGAGAGAAACCGTATCACTGCTCAGAGTGTGGAAGGAGTTTTACTCAACCAAGTACTCTCCAAACACACCAGCGCATGCACACAGGAGAGAAACCGTATTACTGCTCAGAGTGTGGGAAGAGTTTTAGACATAGTTATTCCCTGAAGAAACACCTTTGTAAAGAGGCATTATTGCATTAACAATATATGATGTGTAAGGCACACAAGCAGTGAAATTTAAGGAGAATGTTGTCTAAGAATGAGTAGCTGCATGTCATCACAAGAAGCTGTTCTGAGTCAAAATGGGTGCTGAATTGTACAGTGGTTCATTCTGCTCTTCTCACTGAGTAACAATCACTGAATATGTAAGAGTGTAACAAATTAAACATTCAACTGCCTTCTAAAGTCTACTTCAATATTACAATTTTTCAATTATTTTTGACCAAGGATTCATTATGGGTTTTTGCTCACATTTATGTTTTTATATTGACTTCTATATGTATATAAATACAAAGATATGTTCTTCCCAGTTCAATGAGGTCTCCTCTGTTCACATCAGGGGTATAGTCGCGAACAGGGGTGTTGAATTCCAGTCCTGCTAAGGTAATAATTAGGTAAGCATTTGAAGAAAATATATATAATAATCTACAAATAATAGTACAGTTAAATCCTGTATAGTGAGCCCAAACTAAAGGATTACATCACAGAGAGACCCCAAAAGTCACAGAAGTTGTTTGGTAAGGTCAAGATTGGAAGCAGTATTTAATTTACAGTCCAAAACATAACACTGAGCTAAGAGCAGTATTTAATTCACAACCCATGGCTAAAGCACCAGGTGACAATTCATGATTCTTTTAGTTTTAGAAATGTCTAAAATCAGTCAGAAGTTAAAAAACTGTATACAATGATTCTACAAATACATTCAGTGTGTTGGATATCAGTCTTTTTGTATAAGTGTATGTGGAAAGTGTGTATAAATTTACCATGTGATTAAAGCTGCATTCCCAGAACAAAACCTGAATTTTATGCATTTACGAGTCCCTGGGTGAATGTTGCCATCAGGGTTCTACTGGCTATAGGTCAAACATCATTTGGAGGAAAGTTGACCATTTGGTAAAACCAGACAAGGATACATTCTCTTTGTACATTAAGTTTGTGATGAAACGGTGAAAAAAAATCCTGGACAAGACAGAGCTGTGAGTGATCTGCGATTGCTTTGAAATAAACTACTCCAACATCTCCAGGCTTCAGTCTCCTGACTCTACTGTTCTGTGCAAGCAAGAAAAGAAACCACAAGTGTATGAGATATTGATGATAAAACCTAAATTGGAGAACAAGGAGGAGGTGCATTACCTCACTTCACTTTTAAGTCAAAGCTCCTCATATCTCTGTTTAATGAGAATTAGGGAATCCCTGATCATCAACTTCAGAGCGGGAGATGGCCATCTACTGATGTCTGCTGATCCCATATCAGACTCAACCGTGGCATGTTCAGACACAAGAATCTTTGTTTAGGTGTACTGATTCTTGTTAACTTGTAAAAAGGACTGACACTGTCACCAAGCCCCTCAGTCATTACCCAGATGAGTAGACTGAATATAGTTCTTGCCCTTTTTGTGTTTCCTCTCCAGTGTTGTCACTGTGATTATTCTATGATACTGCCTTATTAAAGAACCAGGTTTAGTCCTTTATGTATGAACTTTGTATACTGTCTTGCATCTATGTACATCTTGGATGACTCCTTACCAATTACTTTATTATTCAACTTTCTGAAAGTGTTATCCCTGCACAACTCTCTTAATCACAGAGATTCTACTGGTAGGAAGAGTAATCCACATCCTTCAGATATATCAAATACTTTTGTTTTTTAGGGTTGTTCAAGGTTTGTTCAGTAAAATAAATAATTAAAAACAGCCACATTTGAAGGCCTTCTGAAATGTGAATTTGAACAGCTGTGTCTCTGGACAGAAGTCTCAAAAAATCATGTTCTACTATTAGCGTATGTACAAGAACAGTACTCTGTGACCCACCACTTGGCAGAGCGATTGTTTGGTAAACAAAACACACCTCCATCTCCCGCATCCACACTGCAGCACCAGTATAGCTGTGTATTTACTGATGCCTATATGGTTACCAATGTAACCCTTGCAGATATTTTAACAAGAAAAATGTAAGTGAGCCATTAAGACCTGGATTTTTTAAATTGTCCTTCCATAGAGTAGCACAAAGCAGCAGCATGCAAAGTTTCAGCTTAATTGAGTGTACAGTAGCTGAGAAACAATATTTTGTCTGTTATAGCACCCCATATTGACTAATTGAAGCCAAAAAAATAAATGGGCATCCCAAAATTTAAGTGTTCAACCATCCACTAAAGTTTGGTGAGAATTGGCCTTAGCTTTCCAGATTTATAAGCAATTTGGTAAAATTCTCCACCTGCAGGTGTTTAATTGGCCTGTGGCAGCTATACTATTGACAAATATGCAAACATCTTATATGATTCTTTACTTCCAGCTTCCAAAATCCTCACAACTGTCAAGTGTATTTTAATACATACGATTTTACACATGTGACGAGGGTCAAATATCACACAATAAAATTGTAATTTCTAATAATTAGTTCATGAAACTGACAGGTATCGGTTCATAATTCAATATGCCATGTACATATAAACTATGATGTGATTCTATCGTGCAGTTTTTATGGACATAACATACAAAATTTGTCAAGTGTTTTTTTAAATGATAAATGGAATTTAACACATTTACAATGTCCTTTTATAAGTAGTCCATAACATCAACAGATATCAAATAATCATACATTTGTTTAATACCATACAATGTAATGCTTTTGTCACATTTGTGGTATTTGGATGCCATTTTGTTAATAACTGTGCAGCAGAAGCACTTTAAAATTCAAAATTCATATAAACTCTCCAGTGATACTTGCTGGTTTGTTGACACATTAAAATGTGGATGCCATTTATTTACAAATGCTACTACGAGATTCACTTCATAGTTCATACATACATAGTATAATAAACTATACTTGTATATATGTTTTATATGTTTTTATAATGTGATAATATTTCACTTATCATTCAAATCCAGTTGACACATTTGGGAATTTTGAAAGTCATGTACTTAATAATCAGTAGAATTAATTTATAATCCATATATCTTTAGTATAATAACATCTGAACTGTTATCTGTTGGGAGTTATGTAACAGTTCAGCTCAGTCTGGATGAAGGCTGCTTCTGTTAGCATACATTCCACTTATTTTACTGCTTACTTTTAGAGAGAGGACATTTCTCCTCCTGTTTCAGTAAGAACAGAGTAAACAGAGTGATAAACAGTTCAGCAGATCAGCTCCACTCTCTCTAATAACACAGAACTACTTCAGGAGTAATTTAACGAGACAAAACCTGAACTTTATGGTCTTAACCATGACAGTTATGTGTACAGAGGAGTCACCAGCATTAATTTGACATGTTTGTACTTCTAAGATGCATATGATGTAAAATGTCTCTGTGTATCTCTTTGATATTTTATTCTATTCTATATTCTGGTCCTTCATGTGTAGTTTCTAATGTACTAAATTGAATCTGCGTATCCTAGCTGACTGAATTTTCCGCTTCCTTAACTATGTATACTTTCTCTATTTGTAACCTAACTGCTAAAGAACTGGCAAAAATGTCTGTTTGATTTAAAATCATACTCAATGGCCAGAAGGTGAGGAGCACAGTGAAGTCACTACATCCTTGTGTGTCTGCTTTTGTACAGCAGAAAATGTCTGTTTAATGTCTGAAAGTGTCTCTGTTCACTCCAAAATCATGAACAGCCATTCAAAAGCAGCCACATTTCAAATCAAACAGACATTTGCTGTCTACACTGTCTTTTAGTTTGTGGCTTTATACTCAGCACCAGTCGTTTATAGAGTCAGGGCTTTTCTTAAGCCTGTTAACGACCTGCCCATTGATGGTGAGCTGAGTGAGGGGGCAGGAGTGAGAGAGACAGGGTCCTGGAGACTTGAAACTGCCCTGCAGTAGAACTGATTCAGGTAGTTAGTTATGCAGCAGTTAGTGAGCTCGTTGTGGAGCTGTGAAGTCTTTCTTGTCTTTTCAGCTTTATAGCTTGTGAACGAGGCATTCAAGGCCTCGCCAGACTAAAGTTGGGTTAGAATCTTTTCTGAGTATTTCCTGTGATCTGTTTTAATTCCTTCCTACAGCTTATATTTGACCTCTTTACAGTGATTTCTGTCTAGACCTTCTGAAGCATGCCTGAAAATCTGACCTCAGGCCTATCATTGCTGTGTTTCTCACACGTGCTGTAGCTTAAATGTAGCTGTCTTCACAGAATCTGTGTCCAGTTAATGTTCCCGGCTACCTGTGGATCATAAAGAAGACTTCATGTGATTATATAACATTCTCACACTTTCACAAAACTGTGTTAGCAAAACTGTGTAATTAAGGTCTCCTGAATTCCAGTGTCATTCAGTAAAAGAGCTGAGAGCTGATTTTAGAAAAAGTGTTTTAGAGACCCAGGAAGCTGGAAAAGCTGATAAAAATTGCTTAGACAATCCATGCTTAAACAAACTTTTTACAAATTAAGAAAATTCAGGATTGTTGCTGCTCTCCCTAGGAGTGGCGTCCAGTTACGGTGACTTCAGATGCATAACAGGTTCCTAAAAGAAGTAAGAATGAATAAGAAAAGCTAGCATAAGAAGATCTACAGACTGTATGGAATGCAGAAACCTTTCATAAGCCCATTATTTAAAAAAAACCACACTGAACAAGAGGCAACATCATGGTTTGGGCTCACTTTGAAGCCTTGCGATCATTGAGGGTACAATGTTGTCAAAAGAAAATCAAATCATTACAGAGCAGCGGTCCATGACCACTGCAACCTGGTAGTGGCTGACAAGTTGAATCAGGTGTACTAGAGTAGCAAAAATCACAGCTGTTTGCATCTTATTGCACACTGATCTAAGAATTTCTGAATGAGATAAGAAAAAGTATATCACACTGTTTGGATCATATGCTTTAAATTATTTGCGTTATTTATGTGGACTTGTATGATGACAGCAGGAGAGGCAACAGATTTAGTATACTTAAACCAATCTTATCCTAAATGACATCCTCGGTATATGCTGTTAACCGATTGTGGTGCCTGTTTTGTTTTTCTGTGTCTTTTGTTCAGAAATGAATTCAGAAGAGGTTCACCTCTACAGTTCACAGCATGGCCTCTTCATTTCAGCAGAGAGCACATTCTCTCCTGAATCTTGCAGGTTATTGTCACTGAGGCTGTGTAAAACCTTAAGGCCATCAGGGAGCTGCTGCACTCCTGAATCCTGTAGGTCATTGTTACTGAGATCCAGAACTTTCATAGTTGAGGGCTTCAAATGACTCCTTAGTAAGATTGCAGTCAATTAGTCTGAGATAAGATCTTTAGTTATTTAACAACAAGCAGATAATTTATAAGACCCTGGTAAAAAGAAACATTTGGTACCAAGTTTAGGAATTAAAAGTTTTTTATTTGCAAGATCTATTACCAAAACCCTAGATAAGGTGGTAGACATTAATTCATTGTATTCCTCTGGTTACAAGCATACTTAGAACATCTTCATGAAAAAAACCCTAGTAAATGATCTTTTATTCAAAGCTTTAAATAAAAAGCACAACTTCTACTCCCCCCGTAGCATCAGTCTGCCTGCTACACACTGTCTGAAGCCTCTGTACACCTTACCAACAGAAATACAGAGGAATAGTAACATCTCCAGGAAGAATTATCCAGAATTCCTCCTTAACATAAAATGTTAACATAACATTTAAAAAATCATATGTGGAGCTTTAAGAAAACATTTGGTGGATGATCCAATTCAATGATTTATTTACTTTTTCTAGCCATCACTTTGGATGATCTGTATATTACTAAAGGTGCTCAAAAATACATGAAAAATACAACAGTTTACGTGGTATTAGGTCAGTTATATGGTGTTTGTCTACATTTGTGGCTTAGATAACAATCAGACAACATTTTATTAATAAAAAAGAAAACAGGTGAGGAGTCTCTGTTTGGAATCACATTACAAATGACCTCCAACTGAGGGATGTTGAGTACTCCTCCTAGCAGTAGAACCCCTGTGATAAAGAGATATTCAAACATCTGAATAACAAAGCATTTGGTAAAGGGTCATGCAAGATGTATTTAGAAACCAGACAACTTTCAAAACTCCAACATAAAGATCATAAAACAAAACAAAAACTGGGAGGTGTCCTAATGGGAGGTGTCCTAATGGTTGACTGGTCTGTTTTTACTATGGGTGATTCTTTACACTTTACCCCTTTAACAGACTTGTGCTATGATAACTCAGGTCCACTTGTGTGAATGCGCTGGTGTGCTCGAAGATGACTCTGTGTAATAAAACTCACACACTCTGAGCAGTGATACGGTTTCTCTCCTGTGTGAATTTTTTTAGATTAGATTAGATTCAACTTTGTCATTGTGCAGAGTACAGGTACAAAGCCAAAGAAAAATGCAGTTAGCATCCAACCAGAAGTGCAAAATACATTATTATTTACATAAAGTGCAAAACAGAATGACTGACAATTGAGATTTTTGTACAGCGTGCCTGTGATGCGCTGGGCAGTTTTCACCACCCGCTGAAGCGCTTTATGGTCCAATGGTGGCAGTCTTAAAGATAGTTGGTACGACTGCCTGAGCCAGCGACAGGTTGAAAATGTCTGTGAAGACCCCAGCCAGCTGCTCAGCACAAGCTTAAAGCACACGGCCAGGTACCTCATCTGGGCCTGCGGCCTTGCAAGCACTCACCCTGCGCAGAGTGTGGCAGACGTCTGTGGTGGAGAGAGTGAGTGGCTGCTCACCTGGTGGTAGGTCCATCTTGGAGAAGATCACCTTATTCCCTCTGTCGAAGCGAGCATAAAAATGGTTTAGCTCATCAGACACTGAGGCACCGTTGGTGTGGGCAGCAGTGCTCGACGGCTTATAGTCGTCACCAGATCTGTAGGCAGAATCTCTTGCTTTAAGCAGAAGGCGAACCTCTATGTTCATCCAAGGCTTCTGATTTGGGAAGATTTTTATTGCACTGATGTCTATGAAGAGTACCCCACTGAGTAAAACTCTTCCCACACTCTAAACAGTGGTACGGTTTCTCTCCTGTGTGAAGGCGCTGGTGTGTTTGGAGATTAGTCTGTTGAGTAAAACTCTTCCCATACTCTGCACAGTGATGAGGTTTGTCTTTAACTGTCATATTTTGTGTCTGAGGTGTGTTCATGTTTAAAAGTTTCTTGATAGGTTTGTTTTTTCTGACATTCATAAAATATTTATTTTTTCTTCTGCTACAGGATCCACAACAACACACACACACACACAAAATAAAAACTAAAGAGTATGTCATGGTGCCTTTTCCCATATTTTGATGCTCTGGATTGCAAGGCAAATTCCTTAAACAAAATGTGGAGACCATATGGAACACATTGTTTGATATGCTGGATTCTGTACCACAACCGTAGGATCACATTGTAACTGTACTAACAGCAAACAATCAATGTGAAAAGACTGGATGGATTGATACTCAGCATACTCACTGATGAAAACATGTGGCAGCAGGTAAACAAGACTGTAAAAGAACTGATTGAGGAACTGTGGTTTTAGTCTTCAGGTATATGTAGTTTATGCTTTTCATAACATATTATGTTATTGTTGTTAAAGAAGACCATAAAAATGAAGGCAGTGTGCTTTGGTTTGGAGAATATGATGGTCAGCAGCCTCCCAAGAGAGAGTCGTGTGCGAGTTTTCCAACTGGGAGGATATCACAGACACAGAAGGCCACAATCTGAATTTCAGAGAATGCAGCATGCTAAAACTACTTTAAAAATGAGCTTTATTATATAAATAAGGTGTATGCTTGTTTTTACAGCTTTTCACTTTAATGAAACTGCACTAAAACTAAATATTGCATGAACATAATTACCACACATTTCCTTCTGGCTCTACTGATGTTCTGCTGGACGGTCTAAAAATCCAAAAAACGGATGTTATGGATGAGACTGCACCCGTCAGAGTTAAAGCCATGCCATGTACTGCAGTTCTACACCAAGTTAGAATTTCAGGAGGATACATGGAGATGACATAAAACCAAGCTTCATATGCACAAACACATACTGTAAGATTACAATAGATTAATGTAAAACTGGGTAATCCTTCTTCGCCAGCATTAGCAACAATAACATTCAGAGACTCAAAACCCAAACTGCACTGCAGACAGCCAATTATCCAAAAAAGAATTAAACAAAATGCACAGTGACGAAACTCAACAGCAAACTGCCCCTTCAACTAAAACAGTAGCAAATCAAACTTACTTGGACTTAAAAACTGATCACCCCCTTTTCCAAATGATGCAGCAAATGTTTCCACTCCATATTCTTAAATGTGTCTGGATAGATTTTACTAGATCTACTAGTGTACAGTAGTCAGAAACAACCCTAACCTGAAATCACAGAGCTAAGTGCTAACATTAGCCTCCTCAGCTCAGTCTGGATGAAGGCTGCTTCTGTTAGCGCACACATTCCACATTTTTTACTGGTAACTTTTAGAGAGAGAACATTTCTCCTCCTGTTTCAGTAAGAACAGAGTGATAAACAGTTCTTTACCTCCAGCAGATCAGCTCCTATATCTCTCTGATACCGCAGAGCTTTTCTTCTTCTTCTTCTTCATCTCCATTTCATTGTCTTTGGAGGACCACAGTGTCTCTGGAGGCATTATTTTTGTAATCCCAACCACATTCCACCAAATCCCACCTCCTGCACTATGATTGGTTAGAAGTCCTTTGATTGGCTGCCCAAGAAGTGGTTCTCCATACTGGATTAACCCCCATCAGAGAATGTACAGCGGTTAGAACCAGAAGATCTAACAGGAGAGTTTATCCCAGTTCAGCAAAGCGGGTCACTTTCAGTAACATATTAGTAAACAATAGTAAACATATTTCCAGAAAATTGTAAGGAGATTATGAGGAACAACATGCACAGTTCAGTCTCTGAATCAGAAAGCAGCTCCAGTCAGCATCCACCATCATAGAAAACAAAAAGTCATAGTAATGCCACTTTACCACCACTGTAAAGGTGTACTAGACATTGCTGCAATCAATGTGTTGAAAGCCGTTAAGCATATGGTGATGCTAATGATAATAAGGGAGGATATGGTGTTACCATATGGGGGCTGAGGTGGGGACATGAAGTATCTGTGAGTGTCCAGGGTTTGATTTAGAGGCATGTGGGAATGGGGGTTGATGTTGATGCTTATAGATGTTGAAGAACATAGGAATTGGGGTGTGAAGTGTTTTAGCATGTGAGGATGGGGGATGGGATACTGTTGAAGCATTTATGGATGGAATGGTGTTGAAGCACCTGATGATGAGGAAGCAGTAGTTCTGAATTACATTGTGATGGTGTTAAAACATTTGGGGATGGTGTTGAAGCCCAGAATTTCACAAACTTTTTCCCTAAGTTTGCAGAGAATAAGTCTACAAAAGATGAGAAATTACAACAGCAGCATACTTAATAAATGAAATAAACTTAAAAGTATATCACTGTGTACTGATTACATGCTTTTAATTATTTTTTAAATTAATTGTCTATGTATACATGACTGGTATGATGACACCAAGTATTGCAGCATGTTTAGAGTCCTTAAACCAACAAATCCTAAATAATTCCTTTGTGTATTTTGTTAACAGATTATGGTGCCTTCTCATCATTTCTTCTTTTCATGAAGCCTCTTTAGTACAGCAGAGAGAGTGTCCTGTAAACCGGGTAAAAAGTATTATATTATTAATTAATTAGTCATTTAATTTATTAGTCATTTAATGCTTTACTAAATCTGTAATTTATTATTTAATCCACATGATATACCATCCCATAAAGATTATGTCTCTGTAAACCTTGTGGGGAGAAAGCTTGCTTAAATCTTGGTTCAGTCCTACAATCCATAAACCTCTCCCTGAATGAGCTGGACTTTAGTAACAATGACCTGCAGGATTCAGAAGTGGATGTACTCTCTGCTGAACTGAAAAGGTCATGGTGTAAAACTGGAAATGCTCTTTGTCATCATCATACCAGTCATGTATATGTATTGGTATAACATATGTAAAATATGTACACATCAACATCTAACATAGATGTACATATAAACATGTTTGTAGAATGGGCATACTGTAGCAAGTTAAAGGGCTGCCCCATACACTTTTGGCTGCCTCCGTCATTGATTGCAGAATCAGAGTGAGCTTTGTAAGCTGTAATTGTTATTGTGCTTTTGTTTTGTCTTGTTGGTTATCAGTGTTGATGTACCAGTCTTTGTGATTACTGTATATTGCCACTTAAGCTTTGCTGTATCACATCCACATGCACATCCTTCTGCAGCCTCCCCTTCCCATCTGCACATGCTAAATCCCTATCTCTACATCCTTAAACACTGTTCTATCATGTGCTTCACCATGTGCACATTGGTTGATGCAATGTTCAATACACTTTTACAATGGTGGTAAAGGCATATTACTATGACGTTTTTTTGTCTTTTATGATGGTGTATAGTTTAATAGATGTTTATGTAGGTTTATATTAACATACATAAAGGTGAAGTGAGAATGCTACCCTTAAGTAAAGTGCTACTGTTTATTGTTCAGAGTAGATCATGGAGGGAATACCAGGATGAGAGCAGGACTGAGGAAATGTAGCACACACACACACACACACACACACACACACATGTATGTTTCTGTGAGTAGTGGGGTCATTATATAGACTTCCATTCATTTTATGGAGATTAAATGCTACTAGGGTAGCCCTAACCTCACCCTGATCTTAAAATTTAATGATCTACACTGTTATGTCCTAAACCTGACCCACACACACTGTTTAATCTGTTTGTGTATCCTCCAATCTGTGTGTGTATGTGTGTATCCAAATGCTGTTAATCTTGCTCTGGACCAAAACACCTTGAACAGATAAGTTTTACTGTCGGAGAAGGTAAAGAAAGGTAAAGTGCATAAAAACCGTCATATCCAGATCATCTGGACAGATTTAAAAACTGGTGCTCAGGTTTTGAGTGTGAAAACTCTCACTGGACGCTATTACTGGGAGGTTTACTGGATCGGATGGGATACTGGTATATCGGTACGGACAAAGTACTTAGTATGGGTTTGGATGCAATAGTAAGTCCTGGAGACTGAACTGCTATATTAACAGATATTCTGTCAGACAAAATCATCAGACAACTGTCCTACCTCATCCCCCTCCCCCTCTAAAGAGTGGACTGTATCTTGACTCGGGGCCTGTACTTCTACGCCATACCTGAAACATGCACACTGACCCACCTCTACACCCTCACCACCACAATCGCTGTCTGGAGAGGCCTTTAATACCTTGATCACAAGCTAGAAAGCTAAAAAGGTGAGAAAGACTCCACGGCTTCTCAACAAGCTCGTCAACCACAAACTGATTTTCTGTGAAGCTGTTTTGAGACAACGTTGGTTGTAAAAAAGCACTATACAAATAAATATTGATTGATTGATTGAATCACCAGATCAACAACAACCTGAATGAGTTCTATTGTAAATGGCAATGAATTTTAAATTTTTGTCTCCCAGCCCCACCCCCCCCGGCCATTTCTCTCACCTCTTCCCTCTCACTCATGTCTGTGAAGTCATGTGTGTATTATGCAGTTGTTAATATAGTACTTTATTTACTGGATGTGTTCCCATCATCCTTGTTCCATTATTTAATGTCATGTGTGTAAATCCATAACTGCTCCAGTGGAATAATGGGTATTAGTGAGTCAGTGTGGATCTGAATCTGAACTGATGGTGAGTTTAAACCTAAAGACACGTTTTACTCCAGACATTTTAGTTGTAAGTGCTGGATTAAACAGAAATAGTCGTGTTACTGAAAGCAGTAGAGAGTTAAAGTGTCCTGCTGTGCTGAACTGGGATAAACTCTCCTGTTAGATCGCTGTACATCCTCTGACGGGTTTAAACAGCCAATCATAGTGCAGGAGGTGGGGTTTGTTTGAATATGGGGCGGAGTTACAAGAGTAACGCCCCCAGAGACACATTGGTCCTCCAAAGAAAATAAAACAGACGAAGAGAAAAAGTAGTAGAAGAAGAGAAGACGAGGAGATCCGTGCGGGGAGAGAGAGAGAGAGAGAGAGAGAGAGAGAGAGAGAGAGAGAGGAGCTGATCTGATCTGCTGGAGGTAAAGAGCTGTTTTTTCTCTCTCTAAAAGTAAGCAGTAAAATATGTGGAATGTGTGCGCTAACAGAAGCAGTCTTCATCCAGACTGAGCTGAGCTGGGGAGGCTAATGTTAGCACTTAGCTCTGTGATTTCAGGTTAGGGTTGTTTCTGACTACTGTACACTAGTAGATCTAGTCAAATCTATCCAGACACATTTAAGAACCACTCTGATTTATTTGTACTGTGCTGTGTGTGTTTCTAAGCGCTAATACTCCAGTATATTAACACTGAGCTCCTGATTCTGTTTGTGGGGGGTCATTTCATTCTGTTGTGTTGGTTCAGCTCCTGTTCTGCTTTACTGCTGATCACTCCTCTCACTTTGGAAATTCAGTATTGTACGTCATAAAAGTTTCAGAGAAGAGAAGGACAGAGCTGTACAGTTTGGATAAGGGGGGTTCAGTGTACAGTTTGTATATGACTTCAGTTCAGCCAGACACTTTTTTTTGCCAAAACATGGTTAAACTAGCCACACAAAAAATGTTTGTACGCAGCTACTATACACTTAGAGGTCAGATTCACAGCACAGACAGACATTGTTATACAAATCCTACATATAACAGTTCATAGGTTATTATACTATAGATATATGGATTATAAATTATAATTCTATTGTATAATTATTAAGTAAATGGCATCCAACAGCCATTTACATTTATCCAATTATATTTTAATGAAAATTATTGACCCTAATAAAATGGTTATAGTGTAGTCCAAAAAACAGCAGATATGAGTTGAGAGTTTGTTAAAATATGTATTATATGAATTGAGATGAACAAAATGGCATCCAGATTCCATGAATGTGACAAAAGTATACATTGTATGGTATAAAACAAAAATATATGAAGTGATATCTGTTGATTTTATGGACTACTTATAAAAATGACCACTGTAAATGTGTTCTATTCCAATTATCATTTAAAACCACTTTTTTGGTATCATGTCCATAAAAACTGCACAATGTAATCACATCATTGTTTATGTGTACATGAAATAATGAACTATGATATAATAATGAACTGTAATATTTTACCACTGTCAAATGTGTAAAATGTTGTGTTAAAATACAGTTGACGGTTGTCAGGATTTTAGAAGCCATTTACTCTTAGTTATATATTTATATACATAGTTTTGTATACATAGTTTTAGATGCTACTTTTTAGAAATTACCATGTTAATATGTGATTGTATTTCTTGTATCATTAAAGCACATTCAGTAATTGTGTGGAGTTGGGATGCCATAATTGGTCATTCTTATCATGAAAGTATAATAATCTCTAAACACATGGGTGTCAGCTGTAGCCATAGAATGGGACAGTTTGTTCGCTGTATGGTTTGAGTGCAAGGGTTTGCTGTACAGTTCAGCTGTAGAATTTCGAAGAGTAGTGCTTTAGATGTAAAGTGAGCCTTAACTGTGATTATGCTTCAGTTAAATTTTGTTCATAAGAGTGTCTAGTGGTACTTAAAATAAGGAACTGATGGGGTTGTTTTTAGGCTAAATAAACGTTAAAGGATCTCTTTTGATTTTTTAACATGAAATTAACCAAGTTAATTATTAAGTTTAATTTGTCATTACAATCATGTCATGTCCAAAGTGAATCAGTTTAAAACAGTCACTGTTAGAAGTGCATTCATCAAATAGAGGTCACCAACCCTGATCTGCACTACTGCAGGTTCTACAGTGTTGCATTGCTAATGAATGTCAAATAATGCTGCTATTTCAATGTTTTTCAAATGTTGATCAATTGATGTGTTTTTCCGTATATTTTTTTTCTTCTTACTTCCAGAATGATCTCTTGATAAAGGTACACTCCTGCTCATAGTGTCCACTTTAATGCATAATTAAAATTTTCTTCGACAAACCCATCAAGAAACATTTGCCCTCAACATGAACACACCTCGCAGACCAACACAAAAGAGTACAGTCAAAGAAAAACCTCATCACTGCTCAGAGTGTAAGAAGAGGTTTACTACACCGAGTGATCTCCGCAGACACCAGCGCATTCACACAGGAGAGAAACCGTATCACTGCTCAGAGTGTAAAAAGAGTTTTACTACACAGAGTGATCTTCACAGACACCAGCGCATTCACACAGGAGAGAACCCGTATCACTGCTCAGAGTGTGGGAAGAGTTTTACTACACAGAGTAATCTGCAAACACACCAGCGCATTCACACAGGAGAGAAACCGTATCACTGCTCAGAGTGTGGGAAGAGATTTACTAGACAGAGTGATCTCAACAAACATCAGCGCATTCACACAGGAGAGAAACCGTATCACTGCTCAGAGTGTGGGAAGAAATTTACTCAACGGAGTAGTCTTCAAACACACCAGCGCATTCACACAGGAGAGAAACCGTATCACTGTTCAGAGTGTGGGAGTAGTTTTACTCAACGGAGTAGTCTCCAAACACACCAGTGCATTCACACAGGACAGAAACCATATTCCTGTTCAGAGTGTGGGAAGGGTTTTACTAAACCGAGTCATCTTCAAGTACACCAGCGCATTCACACAGGAGAGAAACCATATCACTGTTCAGAGTGTGGGAAGAGTTTTACTACACAGAGTACTCTCAAAACACACCAGCGCCTTCACACAGGAGACAAACCATATCACTGTTTAGAGTGCGGGAAGAGTTGTATTACGAAGAGTCATCTCCAGACACACCAGCGCAGTCACACAGGAGAGAAATTGTATTACTGCTCAGAGTGTGGGAAGAGTTTTACTACATTAAGTAATCTCCACACACATCAGCGCATTCACACAGGACAGAAACCCCATCACTGCTCAGAGTGTGGAAGAAGTTTTACTCAACTGAGTACTCTCCAAACACACCAGCGCAGTCACACAGGACAGAAACCGCATCACTGCTCAGAGTGTGGGAAGAGTTTTACTCAACTAAGTACTCTCCAAACACACCAGCGCAGTCACACAGGAGAGAAACCGTATCACTGCTCAGAGTGTGGGAAGAGTTTTAGACATCGTAATACTCTGAAGAAACACCTTTGTAAAGAGGCATTATTGCATTAAAAATATATGATGATGTGTAAGGCGCCCAAGCTGTAAAGTTGAGGAGAATGTTGTCTAAGAATGAGTAGCTGCATGTCATCACAAGAAGCTGTTCTGAGTCAAAATGGGTGCTGGATTGCACAGAATTTTGTGCAATTTTGTGAATTTTGCTGTTCTCACTGAGTAACAATAACTGAATGTGTAACAAATAAAAATTTTCAACTGCCTTCTAAAGTCTACTTCAGTATTATACATTTTTCAAGTTTTGTTTAACCAAGGATTCATGACAGGTTTTTGCTGTATTTTTGCGAATTAATGTTTTTATATTGACTTCTGTATGTATATGAATACGTAGATATCTTCTGCCCAGTTCAATGAGATCCCCTATGTCCACATCAGGGATATAGTCTAGAAAAGGGGTGTTGAATTCCAGTCCTGCTAAGGTAATAATTAGGTAAGCATTTCAAGTAAAATCCTGTATAGTGAGGCCAAGCTATGGGAACCCATCATGTAGAGACCCCAAAGGTCACAGAAGTTGTTTGTTAAGGTCAAGACTGGAAGCAGTAATTAATTTACAATCCAAAACATAACAATGAGCTAAGAGCAGTATTTAATTCATAACCCATGGCTAAAAGCACCAGGTGACAATTCATGATTCTTTTAGTTTTAGAAATGTCTGCAATCCCAAGAAGTCAGAAGTCAGATTAAAAAACTGTATACAATGATTCTACAAATATGTTCAGTGTGTTGGATATCAGTGTTTTTGTATAAGTGTATGTAGAAAGTGTGTATAAATTTACCATGTGATTAAAGCTGCATTCCCAGAACAAAACCTGAATTTTATGCATTTACGAGGTTACAGGTCGGAGTCCCTGGGCGAATGTTGCCATCAGGGTTCTACTGGCTATAGGTCAAACATCATTTGGAGGAAAGCTGACCATTTGGTAAAACCAGACAAGGATACATTCTCTTTGTACATTAAGTTTGTGATGAAACGGTGAACAAAAATCCTGGACAAGACAAAGCTGTGAGTGATCTGCGATTGCCTAGAAATAAACTACTCCAACATCTCCAGGCCTCAGTCTCCTGACTCTACCGTTCTGTGCAAGCAAGAAAAGAAACCACAAGTGTATGAGATATTGATGATAAAACCTAAATTAGAGAACAAGAAGGAGGTGCATTACCTCACTTGACCTTTAAGCCACAGCACCTCATATATCAAACTCAACCATCGGCATGTTCACAAGAATCTTTGTTTAGGTGTACTGATTCTTGTTGACTTGTAAAGAGGACTGACACTTCACCAAGCCCCTCAGCCATTACCCAGATGAGTAGACTGAATATATTTCTTGCCCTTTTTTGTGTTTCCTCTCCAGTGTTGTCACGGTGATTGTTCTATGATACTGCCTTATTAAAGAACCAGGTTTAGTCCTTTATGTATGAACTTTGTATACTTTCTTTTATCTATGTACTGTACATCTCGGGTGGCTTCTTACCAATTACTTTATTCAACTTTCTGAATGTTTTATCCCTGCACAACTCTCTTCATCACAGAGAATCTACTGGTAGGAAGAGTAATCCACATCCTTCAGATATATGAAATACTTTTTTTTTTTTTAGGGTTGTTAAAGCTTGTTCAGTAAAATAAATATTGAAAAACGGCCATATTTGAAGGTCTTCTGAAATGTGAATTCGAACAGCTGTGTCTCTGGACAGACGTGTGTAAAAAAATCATGTTCATGGCAGATCATTTCTACTATTAGCGTATGTACAAGAACAGTACTCTTTGGCCCACAACTTGGAAAAAACGATTGTTTGGTGGATAAGATGCACCTCCATCTCCCACATCCACACTGCATTACCAGCATAGCTGTGTAGTTACCAAATACCTTAGTGGTATATGGTTACCACTGTAACCTATGCAGATATGTTGGCAAGAAGTAAAACATTTAGAACTTCCATCTTTCTTCTTATACCTAATAGTCCCGCTTGTTGGCCGTGCCTGGAAAACCTCTAACGGGAGTGCAGCCAGGGGGCATGCTAATCACTTTCCTATGTTACATAGTCACAATAAGTCTTTCTTATGATCCACTGTTTCCACATCAAGCAGTGTTCAGATTTTCAGCATCAGAGGGTAGCATTCAGGAGCCTAGACCGAATTCTCTATAAAGGCATCATATGCAAGTTGCAGGAAAGAATTAAAACAGATGAGAAGATAATCTCAGAAAACATTCTAACAACCAACTTCAGCCTGGAGGATTAGAAAGTTTGAAAGGTGAGAAAGACTCCTCAGTGAGCTCACTAACTGCCATGTCACCAACTGCCTGAATGAGTTGTCTTGCAGATTTGAATGCACAAAGGGCAATCTTGAGTATTTGTCTCACAGGACCCCATCTCTCTCACCTCAGCCCTCTCATCATCTCACCATCAATGGGCAGGTCGTTAACAGGCTAAAGAAAAGGCCTTGGACCTGACTCAGTCTGAACCTCAGTAACAATGACCTGGAGGATTTAGGAGTTATGCTGCTTTCTGGTGGCCTGAACGGTAAACAGTTATATTTAATTAGTTCATATTATTCATTCTAAGCACTACAGCATGATTTTATTTCATCCAGAAATAATTCATTGAGTGTGCTGTTAGATCTGTTGTAATTTCTCTTTTATGCACTGATATTTGGGTCCACTGCTGAGAACTTGCACTGCCAGTTGCCCAAATAGTTTGGCACCAGCATGAAAGTCATTTTTTCCCCGGCATCTGTAGTGAGTGCAGTGCAGTAAAACAGGCCAGGTTCTTAAATACCAATATATACACAAATATAAATGTACTTATAAACATGTTTGTAGAATGTGCATTCTGTTTGTTGAAGGACTGCGCCACTCACTTTTGACTGCATCATTGCACCATCAATGCCGATGGAAGCCTGCATCCTCCACAACCTTTAGGGATCGCTGCCAGGGAATTTGAACTCAGTTGCTGTATTCTGTTTATTTTTGCTTTTTTTTTGCTTTTGTTTGTTATTTTTCCCTCATCTGTGACGATTTGTCTATTACCTAAAGGGCCAGCACTGAAAAACAAGACAAAGCACACAGGGATTTCCTCCATGTCTACAATGCGGCTGTTTAGATGAAATGTGTTTCTGCTGTGGAGTATTATCTCCTCTCAGAATTTCTTCCTAATCATGTCTAGGGAAGTTCAAAATCAGAGTGAGCTTTTAAGGTGCAATTGTTTTTTTGTTTTGTCCTGTTGGATATTTGCATTGATGTATATTTCACCAGTTTTGGTGTTTACTGTAAGTTACCTTGTCTGGGCCTCACATCTACTCTAAACTGTATGCCAACAGTTCCACTTCTTTCTTTCTTTCATTCAGGTGTTATTTCATCTCCTGAATGATCTACCCTATGCACTGAAGTACACAGTATATTACTTTCTCTATACTCAGACTGTACATCCCTACCCCATGCTACATCCTTCTACAACATCCCCTCCTAATCCCGATTTGCTTCAACACCATCCCATCCCAGTGTGTTATATGGGTGTTCCAACCCTATGTGCTTCAACACCATCCCCATGTGTTTCATGAAAATCTATATGTTTCAACATTAACCGCTCCTCAATCCCACATACCACTAAATCACCCCCTAACCATTTACATGTACCCCACCTCAGCCCCTGTATGGTAACACAATATTCTCCCTTATTATCATGTTTTAGCATGTGCTCAACAGCTTTCAACGTTCAGTACACCTTTAAAGTTGTATTACTATCACATTTTAGTCTAAGATTTTGTAATACTTTTATTATGCCAGTGGGTTTGTCGACCCTTAAAAATGAACTGTTTCTTTTAATGTGCATACACAGTTTTAGTGCCATCTGACATAAATAGTATGTCAACTGGATAGCAGTTGAAAATGAGTCAGAGAACAGTTGTGGAGTAGTCAAACTAAATGTTAACATAGGTTTATATTAGTTATGAAGAAGGGAGAATGCTACCCTTCAGTAAAGTGCTACAGTTTGTTGTTCAGAGTGTATCATGGAGGGAGGACCATGAGGAAACCAGGATTGAGGAAATATAAAACAAACACACGTGTCTGTTTTTGTGAATAATGGGGTCATTAATTAGACTTCCATTTATTTTTTAAAGATTAACTACTACTAGGCAAGCCCTAACCTCACCCTGACCTTAAAATTACATGATTTATATTATGTCCTCCAGCAGATGTGTTTTAATTCATCAGTATTTCAGCTATGCCATGCTTGCATTGCCCTATTCTCGTCCTACCACATCATTTTATTAGGGTTCAGGTCGGGACGTCTTCAGCTGTGCATTGGATTTGCCTATGTGCTTTGCATCATTGGCACATTCTCCTGTAAAATGGTTTGGTCTTCCTTTAAAAACATTGTTCTTTCAATGATTACAAGATGTCCAGACCCTGAGGCAGAAAAACAGATCTGCAATCCACACTTTGACAAACTGTCTACAAATGGAGAAAATTCAGCTGCAGCTGAATTCAGCTTGCTGCTGTCTCTAGGAGTGGACATTCAGTTACGATCAGGAGCACATTGGGTTCCAGAAAAAGGTGAGAAAGAATGAGAAATGTCAACAAACGAAGACCTACAGCATCTGCAAACTGCAAAACCTCACGTGTTGCTTATGTATCCACTATTTGGAATTTGGTTCAGGACTAGTTTCTGAGGTGGCCTATCGAATTTGCTGCATTTACATCTATAGGGGGCGCTATAAAGGCTGCATAACTGTTTCCCGGAAACCGTAAGTCCGATCGAGCTGAAATTTTGCATGCTTCATCTTTGACACAGTCTATAAGTGAATCTTTAAGGACGATTTGATACATCAAAAATTATGGACGCCATTAGCCAATCAGGTTTCAGTGGGCATTTGGCAGGCTTAACATTAACCAATCAGCATGAAACTTGACTAGTATGTATTTGAGGGCACTTTGTAACAGCCAGTAAAATTTCAAAAGATTTGGCCACGAGTTGGCACTATTGTAGAAAATCAGGTATATCTCGTAAAAATTTCAACCTAATCTCAAAGAGATGCATTCGCGTAGGACCCCCAATTGCCGCTTGCGGCTATATTTATTATTTGGTGGGCCAAGCACCTTCATTGCTGGAACTCTATTGTTTTTGCTGAGAATTTTCTTATTATTAGTGGGCCAAGCACTGAAGGTGCTGGAACCCTATTTTTTTGTTGAGAAATTTCTTCTTCTTCTTCTTCTTATTATTCTTCCACTCGATTTTTGACCTAGAAGTTCTAGAGCAGCCATCTTAAGCCATCCAGGCATCAAATTTGGGGTGAAGATATTTTGTACAAAGATGTAGCCACACACCTGAAATGGTGCAGATTGGCCTGATGGTGGCGCTATAGCGCAAGCATTTGCGTTTTGTCAAATGTCTCCTGAACCGTGTGACATAGAGCCAAAATTCTTTCTGATTCCGGCTCAGCCGCGGCTAGGTTGGAAGAAATAGAGCACCCAAAGATGTCCAGTCAAGAGCAGTTCAGTTTCTCTGCTCACCTACAGTGTGTTCCAGCTCTGTCTCATAAAGTGACAGTGAATCTACATTATGGTAAATTATTGACGCAACACATGAATTAAGATTTATGTTAAGAGATGCATTTCAAAATGATTGTTTAGTTTAGACTTTGTTCTCAAAGCAGAAAGTTAATTAATTAGTTAATGTGCTTGTAAATTATGAGTTAACATGTGTAAGGCTTACTAGTTCATTAACAAATAGGTATAAGCTATACATTCATCAGTTACTGATGTTTTTGCAGTACCTGAACTAAAGTTGAAACTCTTCATTATTAGTTAATGTTTATGAACGTTTACAAACTATTAGTAAATATGGATTTTAATTTCATATACCCTCTTGTTTGACTGGACATATCCATACTGTGATTTGCAATAAGAAACAACAGTGGTAAACATTCAGCACACATCTACAGATCATCAGTGAATGGACCAAGACGAAGGGTGAAATTAATCAGTTACTTTTATTTGCAGAAAAGGATTTGCTCAGTAATTACAAAGGCAGCTCTATGATCAACAATTACATACAGTAAGAAAGTTGCTCAACAATTAAAAATAAAAACTCAACCTCAAACACCCCAGGTCCTCCCCACCTTACCCCTCCCCAACCTCATTTAAACCCAAAGTCAAAATGGTGTTGTAGTATACCCCACCAGCCGTGTATGCTGACATGTTTCTTTTTGCAACAGTTAAGCACCGCGTTGGACCTCTTCTGGACCTCCCTAAGTAAAGAAATTAAATAAAATAAACAACACACAAATACATCCATTTATTTTTTGCTAATATATCAAACTGTAATGGTTGCACTATTCTGAATTTGGCGTATGTACCTTAACGAAACAACAAAAAACTTGACAGTGTTCAAAATCCAATAAATAAGTAATAATAAGTCAGTATATTAAATTATTAATTGAGTAGATTAATAAAATGAGATAAACATTTCCATAGATAGATACCTCTATACACCTGCAAATGCACGCTTTCTTCACGCAGACAGACAGATATCGTGATAAATAGCCAGCTAATAACAATACAATGCTTTTGCATTACAAACATTGTAATTAAATAATAATTTAGCTGTATGTGTTTATTTGAGTGACATGTCAGAAAATTTGTGCAATCCAAACAGTGGCAGACTCTTTTGTCCTTCCTGCTGTTGCTCTTGGTGTTCTTTTGCTTTCTTGCTTCTCTTCTCGCTTCGTCCTTTTCTTAAAGTCCTCTTCAGATGAGGATGATGAATCTGATGAGTCAGTAGAGCACTGTGTGGAATCTGACAATGGAGACTCTCAGTCCACAGTGGTTTGGCTTCTCATTGCTGTACAGAAAGCCAAAGTTTTGTTGTTAGACAGAATACAGTATACAGTAACTGACAAAACTGTCTGTTTTATAGTGACTGTGATGCAGAAATAATCAATTAAAGCCAACAAATATTTTGATTTCTATTGCAAGCTGCACTACTGTACTTTCAGGTTCTGAATTTGGATATGTGAGCCAAGTGATTGCTGTACACTTAGAACAGTGATGCATATGCTGGATAAAACTGTGCACATAATTTCCACATGAATACAATATGTTAAATAAAAATTTTTGTCACCGTTCATGTTTGGGTAATAACTGTGCTAATTTTTTTAATTATAGTTTGGAAATTATATACAAAATTTAATCAAGTAATCATAACACATTTCTTATTTCAATGTTGAGGTGTGATTGTTCCAAATATTCATATACAGTGATTAAGTCTTCATGGCAACTTTCCCACCATAGACCCATAGACACCTCTTCAGGTATTGACCAGCAGAGTCAACTGGAATGGGAGATTTAGTGTAAAGTCTTACATGAAGCTGCCCCCGTGTATATGCATGCAGCATTACATACAGTACACATTTTGTTGGCTGCCAATACTGTAATACTCTATACTCATACTACAATTAGAGCACGAGGAAAGCCTGGCGACGCAAAGTTGGTCCAACTTACCAGCAGATTTGTAAATGTAACATGAAGAAGAAAGGTAGACTAAGGAACTCATTTACTTTATTTGTAAAATTTCACACCAGTTATTTTTATGTCTTACCCTTCAAGCCTGATGTTAGCTTCTTTTTTAATGAATGGCTGCAAGCTATCATTGGCTACCGTTAGAGAGCTAGATACATAGCAGGCCTCTGTTAATGGCACAGCATTAGCTCAACTGTTTAACCCGTCTAAACTCGAAAATACTGAAAATACTAAAACACGCGTATCTGATCTTACCTGAAGTGCTCGACTGTGGTTGTACTTCAGACATACGGCTCTTTGTTATCACTGTAGCTAACTGCTTTGACCTAAGGAAAATGACAAACCACAGCGCTCCGGTAAAACCACCTGAACTGGGGAAGTAGAGGGGGGAAGAGGGCGTATCCCCTTTTCGTAGTTAAAGTTATGATTGGCTAGCCACTTTAACTGATTTCAGGTACGGTCCAATACAGTTCTCAAATTTAAAGTGACCGATTAACCGAAGTTGGCGCCAGCACACCCGTTTTCGTGAATCATCGTTCCTATGACCGTTAGTGTATGAGCTAAGAAAGTTAACAGAAAGCGGGAAAACAAAGAAGAGACAGCTAAACTGATAAAGTGGCTAAGTGGTAAGATAACTTTAAACATGAATTCATAGTTTGTCCTAAAGTCTTGTTCTTGTCATTAAGAATTATTTTAAATAATTAATTTAAAACTATTCATCTTTATTACAGTACATGGTACTATAAAATTTCCCTTTTTGGCATTTTTGTTAATGAAATAATGTGTCTGTTTTATTTACTCCAACTAAAATCATTCTATAGTGTGTGGATCTATAGTGCATGGTTTGATAATAGGAAGAGAATTGTAAGCTAGACCTTTGAGCACACTTGTTTATATTATAAGAACACTCATAACCAACATTACACCACATCACATTTATTAAATCATGTGTTTCTGTACATTCATTGTTTACATATTACTTTCTCACAGGACTTGTCAGTGCGCACCCCACAGAAACCGGAGCAGTACAAAAGCAATCAGGCACCAGTCCATGTTCAGATCCACCTGTTTGAGTGGATGAAATTCATTTACAGGTTAATTTATAGAATTAGAGAGACTTATTGTTGTGAGATCTGAGTTATGATGAGTTATGGTCTACTGTATGTTTTGTGTTGCAAGATTTTCACAGGGTTTGTGACTGAGGCAGTTTGACTTGATGGCAGATGGTATTGCAGGGGTGTGTTATTAGCCTGATTTCTCACTTTCTACTTAAATCTTTACTTTTCCAATTCATTCCTGAACAATAAGGTTTAAAATGTGGACATAAAAATGCTGGGGTTTTTTTACAGTATGGTAAAGAGCACATGTCATGTGAAAAGGGGGGATGAGGGCGGTGGATGTTTGGAATGCTGGAACATTCCAATGTGATTCTCAAGTCATCCACCATGTGAGAACTGGGATAGAAGTGATAAGTGATGAGTGGTGGGGCTATCAACGGTCTTTTGAACAACTGGAATACAATCACTTCATCGTAAACCACAGTATCTGCTATGTAGATCTCAGCAATAGTGTCCATACTCAACATATTGAGAGGGCATGGTGTACACATAAGGGAAATGTGTGGAGGCTGAGGGGAAACTGGAGGGTTTGCTGGAAGACCACCTTCATGTAGTAGAGTGGAATGAATAGCTAGGTAATAGTCACAAAAATGTATCACTAGGAAGACAATTTCATGACATCTCAAAACAAGTAACTGGCACAACCTTGCAGCTTTGCAGTGCAATAGAGGAAAAATAACTGAATTGTTTTTTTGTAATTGTTGAGCAAATTTCTTCCTTATTTCTATAATCACATGTATTACAGGTATACTTAAAAGTAGTTTATCCTAATTCATGCATTACATTTGCTAAATGTATGCTGGGATTGGTGATGGGGTGGAGGGGGTGAGGCAGGGAGGACTTGGGGTGTTTAAGGTTGAGCCTGTTTCTTCAGTTTTTATTTGTAATCGTTGAGCTTTTTTTTAAAATTGTTGATAATAGAGCTTCCTTTGTAATTACTGAGCAAATTCTTTTCTGCAAATAAAAGTAACTCATTAATTTCACCCTTGGTCTTGGTCCATTCACTGATGATCTGTAAATGTGTGCTGAATGTTTACCACTGTTGTTTCTTATTGCAAATCACAGTATGGATATGTCTAGTCAAACAAGAGGGTATATGAAATTAATAAGGGCATTAGATAATAATAATCGCTTAGGTCAGAACACCAAATAAAGAAGTAAACACCTCTTTGATGACTTTGTTGCACAGCCTAGATAAAATTCGACCTGTAAATGAAGGGATTGAAAACACCTCTCCCATGACTTTCTAGCACACAGCCTAGGTAAAATTCGACTTGTAAATGTACAGCCTGGTCTCACTTATTAAATCACATACTGTAACCATTTAACACAACAAAGTCAGCCTTTACTGTTACATATTTAATTTCAGACTTCTTAGATTGGTTCTAGATCAATCAAGATAAAGAAAATTAAATTGCCAGCTGTGTTTAATAAGAAAAGCTCAGGCAGTTTCACTCATGTTACTTGGCAGCATGTCATTCATTTGTAATTGGCTCCATCTAGTGGAGGAAGTGTTTGAACAGGAGATAAACCAATGCATTTACTAAAAGTTTTGCTCTGTAGAGACCCACTGAGACCTTTTACTGAGAAATTTTATAAGCTATTACAGAATGTCTAAATGTACGTACTATTTAAGTTTTGTGATGGCCAGTGTTAAGCCAGTCAAAACCAAGCTTAATGCTGATTGCCTAATTATTAACCATATTATTGCTGTTATCATAATGTCCATAATATATCTTTTTTATAGAGTAGCACAAAGATGCAGCATCAAAGTTTCAGCTTAATTGAGTGTACAGTAGCTGAGAAACATTAGTTTGTCTTTTATAGTGCCTCCTATTGACTAATTGAACCCAAATTAAATGGGCGTCCCAGATTCAACCATGCCATAAAGTTTTAGTGAGAATTGGCATTAGCTTTCCAGATTTATAAGCAATTTGGTTAAATTAGCTCTGCCTGCAGGGGCTTAATTGGCCTTTGGCAGCCATACTGTTGACAAATATGCAAACATATAATTCCTTATCTCCAGACGCAGATGAACATTTAGACACCTTTATTGATGGGGTATCATGAAAATCCTCTGACTAGTTTAACTTAATTAGTTTCACACATTTTGCAATAAATAATGCAGCAAAAGTGGGCGGAGCTATAAAGTTGCTGTAGTTGTTTCAGAATTCTTCACCCATTAAAACTCGGAAAGAATTTTAGATGTATGTCTCATGGTTCAGGATATATTTGACAAAACGCTACCATCTGGCCAATCTTTTTGGTGAGCGAATACAATTTTTTCCAAAATGTCTTCACTCCAAATTTGGTGTCTGGATGGCTTAAGATGGCTGCTCTAGAACAACTTCTAGGTCAAAAATCGAGTGGAAAAATAATAACAAGAAGAAGAAGAAGAAAAATCCAAGCAAAAACAATAGGGTTCCAGCACCTGCTGTGCTTCGCCCCCTAATAATAATTTAAAAAATCTCAGCAAAAACAATAGGGTTCCATTATGGAGACCTATGGAGTTTAATAAAATACTACAAAAGCACTGCTAAATCCCTGTGTGCTCATCAATCCACACTTAGATAAAAATTTCAGGGCTGTTGCTGTTCTCCATAGGAGTGGACATTCCATTATGATCACTCCAGGAGCAGACTGAGTTCCTGAAAAAGGTGAGTAATAATGAGAAAGTTTAACAGCAGAATACCTACAGCATCTACAAACTCCAAAACCTCATGTGCTGCTCATGTATCCAGCATTTAAAAAACATTAAACTAAATAAAACATCATGGTTCAGAGTTGTTATTCCACCTCAGGGTCTGGATATCTTGTTATAATTGAGAGCACAATGTTTTTAAAGGAAGACCAAACCATTTAACAGGTGAACGTGCCAATGACACAAAGCACTAATCAAATAATGAACAGTTGAATAAGAAGATACGTCTTTTGTAATTGCCAAGACAGAGTCCTGACCTTAACCCTAACACAATGATGTGGTAGGATGTGAATAGTGACTGTGCAAGCAAGGGATAGCTGAAATACTGACGACTTGAAACACATCTGCAGGAGAGGTGATCCAAAATTCCTCCTCACATTTTACAAATAATATATGGAGTGATATATAGGTTATCAAATTCAGACTTTCGCTTGTTTTTTTGTTTTTTTGCCTGCTATGTAGATCCCTATCCTCAAGTATGGTCACGAGCTTTGGATAATGACAGAAAGAATAAGACTGCACATACATGCATCAAAAATTAGGTTTACAGGGTTATGGGTCACATTTTACTCAACTGGGAGGAGTAGAGACATTAATTCCCCACTATATAAGAAGCCAGCTGAGGTGGTTTGGCGGTTTTGATTCGGAAGTCCCTGGCTGCCTCTTGTTGGAGGTTTACCAGACATGGCCAACCATATGCACTAAAAGGTATAAGACAATTTAAAAACCTAGAATGGCTCACTATTGTTTCTTACAAATGTATCTGCTTGGATTACTGTGGTAATGATATAAGCATCAGTAACTACACAGCTATGCTGGTGATTTTGAGTGGATGTGCTTGTACAACAAATAAGCACTCTTTCAAGTTGTGGTTCAAAGACTACTGTTCAACTTCATACCTTAAGACTAGAAATTATCTGGCATTAACATGATTTTGAGACACCACTCTTAAATCTCAGCATTTCTGTCATTTTGGATTTGTCATCTGGGTTGGTTGAAGTGATTCAAAAGACACTTTGAAATCCGACCTGTGCAGCTGAGTTCCCAGAGAAGCGTCTGTAAAAATCTGATTTGAATCACATGACAAACAACCTCCAAATGTGGCTGGACTTTACATGCTTTTATTTATTTTTAAATTTTTTACTAACCAAAGCTGAGATTCTGAGGGATGTGGAGTACTGTTCATAGCAGCGATAAAAAAAACATTTGCAGGGATAAAACATTTAGATAATTAAATTATAATAAAATTGGTAAAGAGTAATGTATATGTACATAGAAACAAAGAAAGACAGCATACAAAGTTTATACATAAAGCACTACACCAAGGTTTTATTATAACACAGTATCATGGAACAATAGAAACCATTGAGAGGAAACAAGAAAATAGCTAAACATTACATTCACTCTTGCCTTTGAGTAATGACTGAGAAAAAATCAGTATTCCAGGTTGAGCAGGATGGTCATGTCTCTCAATGTAGGTGTCTGTGGGCCGACATAAAGAAAAATAGCAGGTGCACCAAGCTGTTCAATGACCTTATGTTAGAAGAACTTTCAAAAAATTATGTTGAGGTTCGTGTTCGAAGTAAGCACATGCTAGCTCTGGGATTGGTAACTGAGGGGACAGATTGCAGCACAAGTTAGTGATTTTTCTTGCTTCAAAACACAAAGAACACCTGGTAGTAGTTGATGAGCTAAATTGGGTGTATTAAACTAGAAACATCCTCTAAATTGTTCTGTAATCTGTCCCTGCAGGTTTGGAATTCCACAGCCCTATGGAAGCCTTTACCCATCATGTGGGTGGCTTCATTAAACAGGCCAGAAAATAACTACAGTCTACCTATGATTCAATATCAGTATAATAATATTATACTGAAAAAAGCACATAGTGAATGCTTTTTAATATTTTTTTTTAGAAAAACTTTTTTAAAAACACCACACTCTAAGCAGTGCTATGGTTTCTGTCCTGTATGGATGCGCTGGTGTTTTTGGAGATTACTCGGTGTAGTAAAAGTTTTCTCACACTTTGAGCAGTGATACGGTTTCTCTCCTGTGTGAATGCGCTGGTGTTTTTGGAGATTACTCTGGTCACTAAAACTCTTCCCACACTCTGAGCAGTGGTACGGTTTTTCTCCTGTGTGAAGGCGCTGATGTGTTTGGAAATTACTCTGTGTGGTAAAACTCTTCCCACACTCTGAGCAGTGATACGGTTTCTTTCCTGTATGAATGCGCTGGTGTATTTGGAGATTACTCTGCTGAGTAAAACTCTTTCCACACTCTGAGCAGTGATACGGTTTCTCTCCTGTGTGAATGCGCTGGTGGTTTTTGAGACTACTCTGTCTAGTAAAACTCTTCCCACACTCTGAGCAGTGATAAGGTTTCTCTCCTATGTGACGGCGCTGGTGTTTTTGGAGATTACTCGGTGTAGTAAAAGTTTTCCCACACTCTGAGCAGTAATACTGTTTCTCTCCTGTGTGAATGTGCTGGTGTTTTCTGAGATTACTCTGTTTTGTAAAAGTTTTCCCACACTCTGAGCAGTGATACGGTTTCTCTCCCGTGTGAATGCGCTGGTGTGTTTGGAGATTACTTTGTCGAATAAAACTCTTTCCACACTCGAAGCAGTGATACGGTTTCTGTCCTGTGTGAAGGCGCTGGTGTGTTTGGAGACTACTGTGGCGTGTAAAACTCTTCCCACACTCTGAGCAGTGATACGGTTTCTCTCCTGTGTGAACATGCTGGTGTCTGTGAAGATCACTTTGTGTAGTAAAACTCTTTCCACACTCTGAGCAGTGATACGGTTTCTGTCCGGTGTGAATGCGCTGGTGTCTGTGAAGATGACTCTGCTGAGAAAAAGTCTTCCCACACTCTGAGCAGTGATACGGTTTCTCTCCTGTGTGAATGCGCAGGTGTTTTTGGAGATTACTCTTGTGAGTAAAACTCTTCCCACACTCTGAGCAATGATACAGTTTCTCTCCTGTGTGAATACGCTGGTGTGCTTGGAGCTCAATCCATGTAGTAAAACTCTTCCCACACTCTGAGCAGTGATACGGTTTCTCTCCTGTGTGAATGCGCTTGTGTGTTTGGAGAGTACTCTGTTGAGTAAAACTCTGTCCACACTCTGAGCAGTGATACGGTTTCTCTCCTGTGTGAATGCGCTGGTGTACTTGTAGATGAGACTGGTGAGTAAAACTCTTCCCACACTCTGAGCAGTGATACGGTTTCTCTCCTGTGTGAAGGCGCTGGTGTGTTTGGAAAGTACTCTGAGTAGTAAAACTCTTTCCACACTCTAAGCAGTGATATGGTTTCTCTCCTGTGTGAAGGTGCTGGTGTACCTTCAGGTTAATCTGTCTAGAAAAAAATTTCCCACACTCTGAGCACGGATGTTTTTTTTCTTTGACTGCAGTCTTTTGTGTTGGTCTGCGAAGTTTGTTCATGTTCAGGGCAAAAGTTTCTTGATGATTTTGTGGATGAAAATTATGCAGTAAAGTGGACACTACGAGCAGGAGAGGATCCTTCTGGAAGTAAAACAAGAGAAACCAATCTGTGATGAAAACACAGATACACTGAAAACATCAGTTGATTAAACTTTTAAGAAATTGAAATAATAGAATTTTCTGTCATATGAGACATGTTTTTGTCTTTTGTTTTTTCTCTGGCTACTTAATCCACAACAATAAATAAGGAGTGCATTGCAGGCAATGCCTCTTAAATTGATACTTTGATAACGACATCACTGCAATGACATTAGTTTGTTGTGTTTAATTAGCTCTAGAGAAATTGTTGATGTTGGCACACCAAGGATATAGATCTCTGACACAACAGAAACTATTTTTTACATGTGCAATCCATTCCCACAGATGGAGACATGTCAGCACTAACACCCAATGACTCTTCACTCTAGAGCCAAAACATCCTCCCCCAAAGTGAAAATGTCCTGATAGAGCTACACTTACTGGATAACACACATGACAATGTTTCTCTTATTAGCTGCAGGAGACACCACAACCACAAGAGAAATCTACCGTGTCCTCCATCTCCACAGGTTACGAAGTTCTTTTTTAAATCTGTAACAAACAAGTCTCATTTACTAAGAGGCTTTATCACAGCCTGTGGGCTTAATTTAATGCTTTAAACAAACATGGCTAAATTATGTGATTATGTGAAATTCTGAAAAGAAGACCAAGAATGCTACTAGAAAATATCTACTTGCGTCCAAAGCACAATGCTATCTAAGTATTTCTTTCAATTCCACTGATTTGAATCATTTTGTTATTGCCTAGAATTAGCGCTTAGAAACACACACAGCACAGTACAAATAAATCAGAGTGGTTCTTAAATGTGTCTGGATAGATTTTACTAGATCTACTAGTGTACAGTAGTCAGAAACAACCCTAACCTGAAATCACAGAGCTAAGTGCTAACATTAGCCTCCCCAGCTCAGCTCAGTCTGGATGATGGCTGCTTCTGTTAGCGCACACATTCCACATATTTTACTGCTTACTTTTAGAGAGTGAAAAAACAGTTCTTTACCTCCAGCAGATCAGATCAGCTACCGTCTCTCTCTAACACAGCGCTCTTCTTCTTCTACTACTACTACTACTTCTCTGTTCATTGTGTTTGGAGGACTACGGTGGCTCTGCGGGCGTTGTGTTGGTAATCCCACCAGTATTCAGAGAAACCCCGCCTCCTGCGCTAAGATTGGCTAGGAGTTCTTAGGAGCAGTCCTCCGATTGGCTGGCTAAAAAGCAGTTCCCGTTACTGGATTAGCCAGCCTCAGAGGATGTACAGCGGTTAGAACCAGAAGATCTAACAGGAGAGTTTATCCCGGTTCAGCACAGCGGGACACTTTAACTCTCTACTGCTTTCAGTAACACGACTATTTCTGTTTAATCCAGCACTTACACCTAAAATGTCTGGAGTAAAACGTGTCTTTAGGTTTAAACTCCCCATCAGTTCAGATTCAGATCCACACTGACTCACTAATACCCATTATTCCACTGCAGCAGTTATGGATTTACACACATGACATTAAATAATGGAACAAGGATGATGGGAACACATCCAGTAAATAAAGTACAATATTAACAACTACAGAATACATACATGACATGATCACACGTTTCAAGAGTTTGATCATGTGATTCTAACTGTGCTCATTGGTTAGTAATGTAATGAGGGAAATGTTGGAATATTTAAATGGTTACTCCTTTTTTTGTTAGTGTAAATACTGTTCAGGTCAAAACATGTATATTATGTGCTAAATTAAATCCCTGTTTTAAACAAACACTGTAAAATTAACAGATTCTGTGAACTGGTAAAGAAATAATCAACACCATCAAAGTAAAGAATATCCAGATGTAAATTATGTATTATTTATGTATTTACTCATTATTAAAAATACATTTATCTCCTATTTGATTAAATCCTGTACATTATTAACTGTGTATATTTTCTCAGCTTCTCTGTAAATAGCTTGACTGTAAATGTGACTCTCTTTACTACCAAAAATGAATACTATCCTTAAATGCAGTTCAAAAAGCAGCTACATGAGGGTGGAGTAACTCCACTGTATTAAACTTCATTTACTATCAAACAGACATGTTCCTCAGTTCTTTAACAGCCTGGTGGTAGGGGATTTACTAACAGAGCTAACATGTCCGTATTTTACCATTTAAACTCTCTTTAGTTTGTGTTTTTACATTCAGGAACATTGTTTATTGACCAGAGCAGCGGTTCAGAGTAGTCAGAGAGAGTGAGACACTTCTCTAACCTGTTAACGACTCAACCATAGATGATGACATGGGTGAGGAGGAGGAGGTGAGAGAGATGGCTGGGGGTTGAGCTGGGAGACAAAGGTTCAAGATTGATTTAAATTTACAATAGAACTTATTAAGGTTATTGGTGACCTGATGGCTGGTGAGCTTGTTGAGGAGCCGTGAAGTCTTTCTCACTTTCCTAGCTTTCTAGCTTGTGATCAAGGTATTAAAGGCCTCTCCAGACAGTGATTGTGGTGGTGAGGATGTAAAAGTGGGTCAGTGTATGTTTTTTAGGTGAGATTGTCTAGATGTACAGAGTGCCAGACCCCAGTCCAAATACAATCCACTCTTTATAGGGGTAGGGGAGATCAGGTAGGGCAGTTTTCTAATGATTCTGTCTAACATAATTACTGTAAATATAGCAGTTCAGTCTCCAGGACTTACTATTGCATCCAAACCCACACTAAGACCTTGTCCATTCCAATATACCAGTATTCCATCCACTCCATCGAACCTCCCAGTAAGAGTAATCTGTCCGGATGATCTGGATATAGCTGTTTTCATCCAAGCACTTTACCTTCCTCTTCCTCTCCGACAGTGACATGTATCTGTTCAAGGTGTTTTGGTCCAGAGCGAGATCAACAGCATTTGGATACACACATACACACACAGATTAGAAGATACACAAACAGATTAAACAGTGTGTGTGTGTCAGGTTTAGGACATAACAATGTAAAGTCAGGATGAGGTTAGGGCTAGCCTAGTAATATTTAATCTCAATAAAATGAAGGGAAGTCTATGTAAAGACTCCACTATTCACAGAAGCATACAAGTGTATGTAACACAGTAAGCACCAAAACTGGTGGAATATAAATCAACACTGATATCCAACAGTACAACACAAAAGCACAATAACAATTACACCTTACAAATCTCACTCTGATTCTGAGCTTCCCTAGACATGATTAGGAAGAGATAATACTTCACAGCAGAAACACATTTTATCTAAACAGCCCAGTGCTGACATGGAGGAAATCCCTTTGTGCTTTGTCTTGTTTTTAAGTGATGACCCTTTGGTTAAAGGACAGATCTTCACAGATGAGGCAAATATTTTAAAACATTATTGGTGCATGGAATACAGCACTGACTTGAGGTTCCCTGGCAGCAGTCCCCAGGTTGTGGAGGATGCAGGTTTCCATTGGTCTTGATGGTGCAATGAGGCAGTCAAAAGTGCGTGGGGCAGTCCTTTTACTAGTTACAGTATGCACATATTACAAACATGTTTATATGTGCATTTGTATTTGTTTTTACCACTTAGTCTGTATATATGTACCTTGCTATTTCAGAACCTGCCTTGTTTCACTGCACTGCAGATTCGATACTAGCAGGTGGCACTCACTCCATATGCCTGAAAAAAAAATGAAATTCATGCTGGTACCAGACTATTTAGGGAAATTGACGGGTTGAGTTCTCAGTAGTCTCCCCAAGGTTGAGTGCATAACAGAGAAATTACAACAGATCTTACCACATGCTCTTCTTCTAGATTAATGAAAACAATTCTGGGGTGCTTAGGATGGGTTATCTAAAAATGAAATACTCAACTGTTCACGTGGTTCACATGATACCTCATATGGAGTATCTCCAATTTGCAGTGTGAACTTTTCATGCTAGAAAACAGCTTCACTCCTGAATCCTGCAGGTCATTGATACTGAGGTCCAGCTCTTTCAGAGAGGGGTTTACTGATTTTATGACAAAGGTAAGGGCTTCAGCTGACTCCTTAATAAGATTACACCCAGCAAATCTGCATAAAAATAATAAATGCACTTTCTTAACAACCAGTAAGCATTACTACCATGGAAATATGAAACATTTGTTTTAATATGTATTTGCAAAATGTGTTAAAAAGGCCCTAGATAAGATGTTAGGCATTTATTCATTTCATTTAAGCTTAGAATGTCTTCATGTAAAATCTTAAAGAAATTACACAAACAAGCAAATTTTCTTTTATTCATGGTTTTACATACAAAAGCACATCTTCCTATCTACTGGTACTTCACATGAACCTGTGACCTGATCATTCCCTGAAACAATTCAAGGGAAAAGTTGAGGCACAGTCTTCAAGTGACAGCAATGTCTCTGTGTGAAATCTTAAGATGCTTGAGGCTGCACCAGTAGTGGTGAAACAGAGAAAAGTGAGAGGAGATGAAGATGTCATGGTGTCCATCAAACGTGTGGCTCTAATTCCAGAGCAGATAGACCATCTGGCAAAAGAATTCAAACATCCATGTGAAATGGGTGTCAGTTTCTTTTTAACATTAATGACAAGGAAAATCAAACTGTACTCCTTGCATCCAAGAGACCATATATCCATATGTTCTCAGGTGTTAATGCCTGCTGTCTGTTGGCAAAAAGTGGTAGACTGTCAAAAAAGAATGAGCCTGTGAGTCAGTATTATCAGTACTCAGTACTGAGAATACTGTCAGTACTCTTTATTAAGAGTCAGTACGCTTTATTAAGCAGAAAATTCAGTTCGTTAGTACTAACAGCAGGCTGTGTTACAAATGGCTAGTTTTCTGAGCTACACAGTAAGTACTCAGTAAAGGCGTAGAAATAATCACTGCTTTCTTTTACAGTCCCTTTACCTCTTTATTAAGCAGAACATTCTATTAGTTACTCAATAAGGAAGCACATGCTAACTCTGGGGTTGGGAACTGAGGGGCCAGAGTGCAGCACAGGTTGGTGATTTTCCTGCTTCAAAACACAAAGAACACCTGGTAGCAGCTGATGAGTTAAACTGGGTGTATTAGAGTAGAAGTGTGCTCACTGCCCCCTAGTGAGTGTGTTTGTGGGTGTTTCACTTCACGGATGGGTTAAATGCGGAGACTAAATTTCCCCACTGTGGGATCAACAAGGGATTAAAATCTAAAACAAAATCTACAACTTTCAGAAGAGAATACTACAAAAGCACTGCTCAAGTCCTACATGTGTATCAATCCACATTTAGACAAACTGTCTACAAAAGGAGGAAATTCAGAACTGCTACTCCTCTCCCTAGGAGTGGACGTTCAGTTAAGATCAATTTAAGAGCGCAACAGGTTCCCAAAAGAGGCAAGAAAGATTAACAGCAGAAGACAGACAGACTCATGTGTCCACTTTTAGAAAAACACTGAACAAGAGGGAACAACATATTCAAAGCTGCTTAACTGCCTCAGGGTCTGGTTGCCTTGTGATACTTCAACAATCAAGAATCAAACCATTATTGTATGATCTCAAGCCAAAGAGACATGCAACAAGACAATGTGACCTGTGATGCAACAAGACAATTATCCAAGCACAGATGTAATTTACTAAAGAAGAGCTGAAAAAGACGACTTGTCAAAACAGAGTCCTGACCTTAAGTTGTTAGGACAGCTTACTGAGGTAGGACTTGAAGAGGGCTACTAAAGTACAACAAGCAGGAAACTCAGGGTGTAACATAAATACACTGTACAGGGTTTTAAGTGCACTAGTTTATTCTGAGACAGTGTGAAGAGGAAATTTGCTTGATAAAGTGGACACTACAAGCAGGAAAGGACTTGCAACAAGAGATCATTCTGGAAGCAAAAGAAGAAAAAATATACTGAAACACACATCAGTTGATCAACATTTGTAAAACATTGAAATAGCAGCATTATTTGACATTCATTAGCAATGCAACACTGTAGAACCTGCAGTAGTGCAGATCAGGGTTGGTGACCACTGGTTAATGAAGGCACTTCTAACAGTGACTGTTTTAAACTGATTCACTCTGATTCACTCTGATTCACACATCAAGATTGTGATGACAAATTTTTAACATGTGGTTAATTTCATGTTTAAAAATCAAAAGAGATCCTTTAGCGTTTATTTAGCCTAAAAACAACCCCATCAGTTCCTTATTTTAAGTACTACTAGACACTCTTATGAACAAAATTTAACTGAGGCATAATCACAGTGACGGCTCACTTTATATCAAAAGCAGTCCTCTTTGAATTTCTACAGCTGAACTGTACAGCAAATGATAAACAGTTCTTTACCTCCAGCAGATCAGCTCCACTCTCTCTCTCTCTCTCTCTCTCTCTCTCTCTCTCTCTCTTTCATAATGCAGAACTACTTCAAGTTCTTTTTCTTTTGTCCTCTGCTGTCTTTGGAGAACCAGGGTGGCTCTGAGGGCATTATTTTTGTAATCCCACCTGTACTCAAACAAATCCCAACTCCTGTGCTATGATTGGCTGTTTAACCCCCATCAGAGGATCTACAGTCCATTAGGAGGAGATCACATCATTCCATTGTGAAAGCTGCACTTTAAATTTTTCTGAAAATTTTACACACACCTGGCTGAATTTGTTATCATACAACACATTAGTCCTCAGATTTTGACCATCATAAAAATGGTCATATAATAAAAATAAAATAATAATAATGAAGTTTATATTATATGCTGTTAATATTCTCTTCTCACTGTGAAGTTTATGCATTTAAACCTGTGTTCTGCCTGTGTCCTGTTTGACTGTAAGCAGTGTATCTGTGTTAATCATCAGTGTGTTCCTAGAGTTCATAAGAAAACTTCTAGTTTACTTTGTTATTTAGAATCTTGAAGAACGTTGGAGCAATGTAACGAGACAAAACCTGAACTTTATGGTCTTAACCATGACAGTTATGTGTACAGAGGAGTCACCAGCATTAAATGTTTGTACTTCTAAGATGTGTCTTATATGATGTAAAATGTCTCTGTGTATTTCTTTGATATTTTATTCTATTCTATAACTGCCCTGCAGTAGAAACTGCCCTGCAGTAGAACTGATTCAGGTAGTTGGTGACGTAGCAGTTAGTGAGCTCGTTGTGAACCTGTGAAGTCTTTCTCGTCTTTTCAGCTTTATAGCTTGTGAACGGGCATTCAAGGCCTCTCCTAACTAAAGTTGGGTTGTTAGAATCTTTTCTGAGTATTTCCTCTGATCTGTTTTAATTCCTTCCTACAGCTTATATTTGACCTCTTTACAGTGATTTCTGTCTAGACCTTCTGAAGCATGCCTGAAAATCTGACCTCAGGCCTATCATTGCTGTGTTTCTCACACGTGCTGTAGCTTAAATGTAGCTGTCTTCACAGAATCTTTTTACAAACTTTTTACAAATTAAGAAAATTCAGGACTGTTGTTGCTCTCCCAAGGAGTGGCATCCAGTTAAGGTGACTCCAGATGCATAACAGGTTCCTAAAAGGAGTGAGAATGAATGAGAAATACTAGCATCTACAGACTGTATGGAATGTAGAAACCTTTAAAAAGTCCATTATTAAAAAAAAACACTGAACAAGTGGTAACATCATGGTTTGGGCTCACTTTGAAGCCTTACAATCATTGAGGGAACAATGTTGTCAAAAGAAAATCAAACTACTTTACAGAGAAGCAGTCCAAGACCTTGAGATGAAGCAGAGTTTTGTGATGTAAAAACACTGATTCAAAGTACACAAGCAAATCAACAAAAATTGGGAACTAAAGGCCATCACAGTTTGGGGGGGGTACCTTCTGTGCCTGGCCCTCTAATAATAAGAAAAATCCTAACAAATACAATAGGGTCCCTGCACTATGTGCTAGGACTCTAATAAGAAAAATCAGAGCAAAAACAATAGGGTTCCAGCACTTTCGGTGCTTGGCCCCCTAAAAATCAGGGCTCAAAGTGAAACTAACTGGATAATTACCACCCAGAAGTTACTGAGGTTATGGTCAAACTGTAAGCAATTTCTCCGATTACATTTTTTGAGACAAGTCTACTCTGTTATCTGCAAGTGATCTGCAGATTTGTGTATCAGAAATCACTAAACTACAAGTGCACTTTACAAGAAAAAGCAAGTGTACCATATGGAATTACCAGAGTTACTACACTGATAAGGCAGGACACTCCAGCATACTGGAGGGCAGTCGTGGGCTGGAGGTTAGGGAACCAGGCTTGTGACTGGTTGTTGCCAGTTTGATTCCCTGAACTGACAGTAGGGTGACCTTGAGCAAGGCACCTAACTGCTCCTGGTAGTTGGCCATATCTGGTTAACTTCCAACAAGAGACGGGGCATCCAAATCATCGGTGTACCAGCACTGGCCCCTTGTTCGGGCAGTGTCTGAGCTCATGGTGAGTTTTATGCTCTAGACTTCCTCTACTAACTGGAATATTATCCAACAGAACACTAAGCACGGTTGTAAGTCGCTCTGGATAAGAGCGTCTGCTAAATGCCTTAAATGTAAATGGATATGTAAATCAGATGCCCAAACCACATCAGCTATAATGTGGGGAAGTGGTGTCTCCCAGGCCGTGGATAGGGCTGCTCCGGGTAAGTGTGCTCACTGCCCCCTAGTGAGTGTGTTTGTGGGTGTTTCACTTCACGGATGGGTTAAATGGGGAGACTAAATTTCCCCACTTTGGGATCAGCAAGGGATTAAAATCTAAACTAATGAACTGTGGTCTGATCATTATCTAAGGTACATTGATAGACATTAAAATGTCTATCAATCTTTTGAATTTAATTTAAAAAAATTCTAAATTAACTCAACTAACACAAATAACACCGCACAACTGTTTTGCTTCTTGAACACTGTTTCTTATAGATTTTTGGGTGCTGATCACGAATATCACATCAAAATTTACGTATCATGTACCGTTTAAGAGAAATCTTCAGTTTTATCATAATGTTTGCTTAAATTTTTATATTACCGTGACATTGACCCAGATTTTGAACCTTGCTCATCAGGTGATCCACATCTGATAACACAGTCAGAATTAAATGATTTGGTCAGAGATTTGGGTCTGTCAAAAGCAAAAGCTGAGTTGCTGGGTTCCAGGCTGCAGGGATGGTGTCTGCTGTCACCAGGTACGAAAATTTCTAAGCCGACATCATGATATCACCAAATTTTTTGCACAAGTCGACAGTCTCTGTTTCTGTTGTAACATTGATGGATTGTTCTCGGCCTTGGGTTGTGATCACAATCCGGAAGAGTGGCGTCTCTTCATTGATTCGTCAATGCTAAGCCTGAAAGCTGTTCTGCTACACAATGGCAACGTTTATCCATCAGTACCTGTTGGCTATGCAGCACACATGAAGGAAACATATGAGAATATGGAACTGTTGCTCAACCACATCCAGTATAGCAGGTACAACTGGAATATCTGTGGAGATCTGAAAGTCGTTGCTCTGTTACTGGGACTGCAGCTCGGCTATACCAAGTACTGTTGTTTCATCTGTGAATGGGACAGCCGTGCCAAAGAGTCACATTATTGTCGACAGAGCTGGCCACTCCGCAAAAAGTTAGTTCCAGGACAGAAAAATGTTGCACACGAACCGCTTGTTGAGCCGGCAAAGATATTTTTGCCTCCTCTACACATAAAACTTGGACTCATGAAGAATTTTGTGAAAGCACTGAACAAGGAAGGTGAAGGTTTTTGCTATTTAAGACAGATGTTTCCAAGAATAAGTGACGCGAAGATCAAAGAAGGCATTTTTGTTGGTCCCCAGATCAGACATTTTATGAGTGGCAAGCGGTTTGAAGAGCTGTTAGTTGGCCAGAAAAAAATTGCCTGGAAAGCCTTCAAAGACGTTGTTGACAATTTTCTAGGCAATTACAGAGCGCCAAACTACGTTGAAGTTGTAGACAAACTTCTCCGTGCATACCAGAAAATGAAGTGCAACATGTCACTCAAGATTCATTTCCTTCACTCACACTTGGACTTCTTCCCCGTGAATCTCTGTGCTGTCAGTGACGAACACAGTGAACGGTTTCACCAGGACATTGCTACAATGGAGAAACGATACCAGGGCAACTGGAATCTGTCAATGCTTGCTGACTACTGTTGGACACTGCAACGCGATGCACCAGAAGTTGAATACAAAAGAAAATCAGGAGCAAAACATTTTTAATTCTGTTGAACTTAATGGCTCATGTGGAACATAAATGTGATTAAACAGGTAAACATATAAATGTCTATTTCTTAGAGTTCCTACGTGATGCAGTAAAACAAAAACTATAATTGTGCATACCCTATAGGTACCTGTCACAATCAACTAAAACTTTTCAGGAAGCAAGACTTTTTAAAAAAATTGTTGTGCAGTGTAATTGTACTCACATGAGTACATTATTGAGTACACAGTACGCAGTGCAGAGTGCAGTAAGTGCTAGTGGTTGTAGAACTGATTTCTTGAGAGATGAGACTGGAAGTGTGGGTTTCACAGGCACATTACCTTTTAAACAAAAGCAGCACACAAAGCCTGTTTACTGACCTGTTCTTCTTAAGAAAAGGTTAATAATATTTAATAAAATAATACAAAAGCACTTCAGGAAGATCTGTGTGTACATCAATCCACACTTAGACAAAATTCCTCCCCACATTTTCCAAATCATATTTGGAGTGATAAGAAAACATTTAGTGGAGGAGATGATGCTGAAGGGGATATATACAGAGGTTATCAAATTCAGACATTTGCTTGTCTTTTTTGCCTGCACTGTGGATCCCTATCTTCACCTATGGTTATGAGCTGTGGATAATGACAGAAAGAATAAGACTGCACATACAAGCAGCAGAAATTAGGTTTACAGGGTTATGGGTCACATTTTACTGAATAGGGTGAGGGGCTCAGTCAACTGGGAGGAGTAGAGACACTACTTCCCCACATTATAAGAAGCCAGCTGATGTAGTTTGGGCATCTGATTTGGATGCCCCGTCTCTTGTTGGAAGTTTATCAGATATGGCCAACTATCTGCACTACAAGGTATAAGACAATCACATTTTTTCTCCCAAATGTATCTGCATGGTTTACTGTGGTCATGATAGAAGCATCAGTAACTACACAGCTATCTGGTGGTGTTTTTGAGTGGATGTGTTTATGCAACAAACAATCGCTCCATCAAGTTGTGGTTCACAGACTACTGTTCACTTGCAAAATGTCTGGCATGAACATAAATTTGAGACCCTCCTCTTAAATCTCAGCATGTCTGTTATTCTGGATTTGATGTCCATATTGGTTGTCACTGTGCAAGTGAGGCAGAAGACACTGACTTGTGCAATTGACTGTCCGGAGTTCCGTCTGTAAAAATCTGTTTGGAATCACATGATAAACAACCTCCAAATGTTTTACTAAACAAGGCTTAAAAAAGTAAGAATTTCATACATTTATGAGAGATGTAGAGTACTCTTCATAGCAGTGATAAAGAAACATGTGCAGAGAAAGTTTATTTAAAAAGTTTAATTATAATGAAATTAATCAAGAGTATGTAGATGTACACAGAAAAACAGTATACAAAGTTCATACATAAAGCACTAGACTAGGGTATTTTATAACACAGTATAATAGAACAATCACCATTCCAACATTTGAGAGCAAACAAGAAAATGGCTAAACATTACATTCACTCTTGCCTTTGGGTAATGACTGGGATGTTGGTCCATAGTGTCAGCTCTTTTGATGCATCAAGAACAATCAGTACAACAAAATCCAAAAAGATTCTTACGTCTGGACAATCCAAGGCTGGGTTTGATATGGGATCAGCAGACATTAATTGATGCCCATCTACCACTCTGATGATGATGATGACCAGATGATTCCCTAATTCTTAAATAAACATGAGGTATTGTAACTTATAGGTTAAGAAGGGGGACATGCCCCTGCCTCTATTCACATCTGGTCCTCATGGTTGATTGTCTGTATAACATATGGTTGGTCACTTGGGTAAGATCACACCTCAACCCCTTGTACAGGTTTGTCGCTTTAAGAACTGCACACAAGGTTAATTTTATGTCCGTCTCATGTCACATCAAAAGCCATGTAAATGTTTCAGGCTTTCCTTCACATACCATGATTTAACACACAACCAGCACAAAACACTGCACAGGGTGTTATACACATCCGTTTAAGGTTACCCTACCACACTGTTTTAGAAAATGTCTTTCTGGTGATGCTTTGTGTTCCTAATAAGCTTCTGTGTGTATGTGTTCAGAAAATCCAACAGAGTTCATGGCACAGGTCATACATTCCTCAGGACTGTCCTACGACACTTGTTGAGTAGTTCTGGTATTCTTGGTGGAGATATGGTACACTCTGGTGACCGGTTTGGTCCAGGCTGAGAAGGATGGTCAGTTTTCTTAGCAGGTGTCAAGCTGTTAAATGACATTACAAAACACTTCAAAACACAATCAACAAAACACAAACAGCTTCAAAACACAAACAACACCTGGTAATAGCTGATGAGTTAAACTGGGTGTATTAGAGTAGAAAGATCCTCTAAATTGTTCTGTAATCTGTCCCTGCAGGAATGGAATTACACAGCCCTATGCAAGCCTCTACCAATCATGTGGATGGCTTCATTAAACAGGATCTTAAACAGGAACTACAATCTAGCTTTGATTCAATATCAGTACAATAATATATATATACATAAAAAAAGCACATACTAAACGCTTTTTTAGTTATTATTTTTTTCCATTTTAACAAAGACCAAAGATAAACTTAGACCTAAATCTTACGTTTGTGTGTGAATACACTGATGTTTTCGGAGATGACACCGATGGGTAAAAGTCTTCCCACACTCTGAGCAGTGATACGGTTTCTCTCCAGTGTGAAGGCGCTGGTGTGTTTGGAGATTACCCTGTGAAGTGAAACTCTTACCACACTCGGAGCAGTGATACGGTTTCTCTCCTGTGTGAATGCGCTGATGTGTTTGGAGATGACCCTGTTGAGTAAAACTCTTACCACACTCTGAGCATTGATACGGTTTCTCTCCTGTGTGAATGCGCTGGTGTAATTGGAGAGTACTCTGTTGAGTAAAGCTCTTCCCACACTCTGAACAGTTATATGGTTTTGCTCCTGTGTGAATTCGCTGGTGTGCTTGGAGAGTACCCTGAGTAGTAAAACTCTTCCCACACTCTGAGCAGTGATACGGTTTCTCTCCTGCGTGAATGCGCTGGTGTATTTTGAGACTTCTCTGTGTAGTAACACGCTTCCCACACTCTAAGCAGTGATACGGTTTCTCTCCTGTGTGAAGGCGCTGGTGTGTTTGGAGGTTACTCTGTTGAGTAAAACTCTTCCCACACTCTGAGCAGTGATACGGTTTCTCTCCTGTGTGAATGCGCTGGTGTCTGTGGAGCTTACTCTGTGTAGTAAAACTCTTCCCACACTCTGAGCACTGATGAGTTTTTTCTTTGACTGCTGTCTTTTGTGTTGGTCTGCGAAGTGTGTTCATATTTAGGGCGGGCAGAAGTTTGAATATTAAAATTATGCAGTAAAGTGGACACTACGAGCAGGAGAAGAATGCATCAAGAGATCATTCTGAAAGTAAAAAAGAGAAAACAATATTTGATAAATACACAAATACACTGAAAAACACATCAGTTGATAAATATTTAAAGAGCAGCCTTTTCTGATATTTAAAGAAAATGCTTATTTTTTTTCTCCTGCTACTGAATTCACACCTTATCTTAGGAAATAAAAGAAAAAAATGCATTGCAGGCAGTGACTCTTGAATTCATACACTTTGTAGATGACATCGCTGTAATGAAATTAATTCCCAAAGCACAATTTGTCCCAGTTGCTCCATTTGGAGAACAGGTTTGAACCATATCAATGCCCTTAGTAAGTTTCCTGAAGTCAGTGAACATAATACAGGTCTGAGAGTTATTAGTCACAGCAGACACTGTTGTGTTTTATGACTCTGTTAAAGGCATCAGAAACTAGAAACTCATAGTTCGAAATGGGACACACATGAAAAACGTCCTTTATTGATTTTGGCACACCAGTGATCTAGATGTCAGATCTCAGACACAACAGAAACTATTTCTTACATGTGCAATCCATCCCCACAGATGGAGACATGTCAACACTAACACCCAATGACTCTTAACTCTAGAACCTTCATTGTCCCCCACAGTGAAAATGTCCTGATAGAGCTGCACTTATTGGATAAAAGACATATTAGCTGCAGGAGATAGCAAAACTACAAGAGAAATCTACCCTGTCCTCCATTTCTACATGTTACTGAATTAGCTCTTCAGATTCACATTAGAACATATGATTATATAAAACATGCAAGGGAAAACAATCCTTTCTCTCCAGGAATATCTACAACACTAGTGACAAAAGTGGCCTCTAAACATTCGGAATTGTAATGCCCCATTACCAACATTGAACAAAAAAAAATTCCCAAACTGTATAGCAATCCCACTTTACCCAAACTGTATAGCAGAGTGGTTCATAAATGTGTCTGGATAGATTTGACTAGATCTACTAGTGTACAGTAGTCAGAAACAATCCTAACCTGAAATCACAGAGCTAAGTGCTTACATTAGGCAGCTCAGCTCACATCAGTCTGGATGAAGGATGCTTCTGTTAGCGCACACATTCCACATATTTTACTGCTTACTTTTAGAGAGAGAACATTTCTCCTCCTGTTTCATTAAGAACAGAGTAAACAGAATGATAAACAGTTCCTTACCTCCAGCAGATCAGATCAGCTTCTGTCTCTCTCTAACGCAGAGCTCTTCTTCTTCTTCTTCTGCTATTTCTTCTTCTGTTTCATTGTGTTTAAAGGACCATGGTGTCTCTGCAGGCGTTATTTGTGGACACCACACTCAAACAAACCCCGCCTCCTGCACTATGATTGGCTGTTTACCCCATCAGAGGATGTACAGCAGTTAGAACCAGAAGATCTAACAGGAGAGTTTATCCCAGTTCAGCACAGCAGGACACTTTAACTCTCTACTGCTTTCAGTAACACGACTATTTCTGTTTAATCCAGCACTTACACCTAAAATGTCTGGAGTAAAACGTGTCTTTAGATTTAAACTCCCCATCAGTTCAGATTCAGATCCACACTGACTCACTAATACCCATTATTCCACTGCAGCAGTTATGGATTTACACACATGACATTAAATAATGGAACAAGGATGATGGGAACACATCCAGTAAATAAAGTACAATATTAACAACTACAGAATACATACATGACATGATCACACGTTTCAAGAGTTTGATCATGTGATTCTAACAGTGATTCAAGATTCAAGATTCAAGATTCAAAGCTTTATTGTCATATGCACAGTAAGGAAACTAGTTTCCCTGTACAATGAAATTCTTACTTTGCTGCCCACACTGGATGTCATAGAATAAAAAGTATAAATATAAATAGACAGATAACAAGGATCAAAAATTAAGCATGCAGAGAATATATAAATAAAATATAAAATATAAAATGTAAACAATTTAGAATTGCTAAGTGCTCATTGGTTAGTAAAGTAATGAGGGAAATGTTGGAATATTTAAATGGTTACTCCTACAAAACATATGTATGATTTATATTATTCTTAATAATAAATTAATCTACCAATTGATTAAATCCTGTACATTATTAACAGTGTGTATGTTCTCAGCTTCTCTGTAAATAGCTTGGCTCTAAATGTGGCTCTCTTTACTACCAAAAATAAATACTAACTTTAAATTCAGTTCAAGAAGCAGCCAAACGAGGGTGGAACAACTCCACTGTATTAAACTATCAGTTATTATCAAACAGACATGTTCCAGCAGTGATTGAGAGTAGACAGAGAGAGTGAGACACTTCTCTAACCTGTTAACGACTCAACCATTGATGATGACATGGGTGAGGGGGAGGAGGTGAGAGAGATGGCTGTGGGGTGGGGCTGGGAGACAAAGGTTCAAGACAAATTTACAATAGAACTCAATCAGGTTGTTGGTGACCTGGTAATTGGCAACCTTTTTGCTTAGCCATGGAGTATTTCTCACCTTTCTAGCATATGATTAAGGTATTTAAGACCTTTTCAGAGATATTGATTTTGGTGGTGGGAGTGTAGAGGTGGGTCAGTGTGAGTGTTTCAGGTTAAATGATGTAGACATACAGATAAAATAAAATTAAAAAACGACTATATCTAAAAAAATCTCACTCTGATTCTGAGCTCCCCTAGACATGATGAAAAAAGTACTGAAAATGATCATGACAAAAAGGGTACTGAAAATTTGTGCCAGTCCGCTTTGTGGAAATCCTTCAGCATCTCTTCAGCCCGAGTCTTAAACAGGATCGGGTGCCTGTGTTGTGGAAAACATCCTGCTTGGTGGAAAACAATTGCAGGTGGACAAATCCATGATCACCTGGGCCTTGGAGTACCTGTCTGGAAGACCCCAGTATGATTGCCTGGTCAGTAGCACTGGTGCACCAAAAGGAACTGTGCTCTCCCCTTTTCCCTTCCCCTTGTACACCACACACTGCCAGTACAGGTTTTAACTTTTTGCTGACGACTCTGTGGTCGTTGGGTGCATCAGGGATGGGCGGGATGGAGAATACAGAGACCTTGTGAAGAGCTTTGTGGAATGCAAGTAACCATCTGCTTCTCAGTGTAACGAAGACAAAGGCGATGGTGGTTGATGTCAGGAGGAAGAGGTCAACAATCAGCCCCATTACCATCATGGGTCAGAATGTTCAGCTAGATACCTACAAATACCTGGGTGGTTGTGCTTGAAAAAAATGGACTGGAAGGCCAACATGGAGGCTGTGTACAAGAAGGGGATGAGCACACTCTACTTTTTGAAAAGGCTCAGATCTTTCAATGTGTGCTGCAAGATTTGGCAATCTTCTACCAGTCTGTTGTTGCGGGGGCTGTCCTCTTTGCGGCAATTTGCTTGGGAGGTAGCGTCACAGGAGCAGATGCTAAAAGCTCAACAAGTTGATCAGGAAGGCTGGCTCAGTTCTTGGTTGCCCAGTGAATGGTTTTGAGTTGGTGCTCTTTCAGCAAAAGACTCACATAGCTCCGCTGTAGCAGAGAAAGGTACAGGAGATTGTTTGAACCAACAGTGATCACACCGTACAACTCCTCTTCATTGTTCTAGGACATTATTAGACACTAACTGAACACCAGCTGGATAATGCTCAATACACTCTTCCATGCCCATACCACTGTGCACTTTTGTCCATGTCTATAAGATTGCACATTTATTTATAATACATTCTGTACTGTTCTTTACAGTGTACAGCTACCCGTTACTGTCATCTGGCTTTCTGATTGGACAGCTGCACTGTCCTCCTGCGTAATATTTCTGCTTTATGCTTTTATCATTGTACACTCTCTATGGCACTGATCCTTTACATTTACAGCATTTAGCTAGTGTAGTGTAGCACAGCATAGTCACCTAGACCGGGATTTGAACCCCAGTCTCCCACATGTAGAGATGGCACTCTGGGTAGTGGTGTTATCCGCTGAGCTACACTAACTTTACAAAGTCACTTTGTTTTTACTGCATACCATTTTACTTTCCAGCAGTTTTACTTCCATCCCACTAATCTATGATTAGAAAGAAATTCTGAGAGGAGAAACACATTTCAACTAAACTGTCACATTGTACACATGCAGGAAAAGCCTTTGTGCTTTGTTTTGCTTTTCAGTGCTGACCACTTGGTTAATGGACAAGTCTTCACAGACGAGACAAAAATAAAAAAAAGCACTGGTGCACAGAATACAGCAAGTGAGCAATCCCCAAAAGTTGTGGAGGAGGCAGGCTTCCATCAGCATTGATTGAGTCAATCGAAGCCCTTAAATGTTTTCTAAAATCGGTAAACCCATCTCTGAAAGGACTGGACCTCAATAACAATGACCTACAGGATTCAGGAGTGAAGCTTGGTGATCCCTGAAAAGTTGACACGGCAAATCCTCAGGTGAAATATTGGTGCGTTATTCCTGACTGTGAAAGAACCTAAACTCAGAAGTTATGAGGTATCCCGTGAACCGAGTAAACTAAAAATTATATTTAATTAATTTTACATTTTTATATAACCAATTCTAAGCACTACAGAAATGTCTTATTCCATCTAGAAATAATTAATTGAGTGTACTGTAAGATCTGTTATAATTTCTCTTTTATGCACTGATCTTTGGGGAGACTGTTGAGAACTTGCACTGTCAGTTGCTAAATAGTCTGGCACTGGCATGAAAGTCCTTTTTTTACACCATGACCTCTTTAGTTTAGCAGAGAGCACATCCACTTCTGAATCCTGCAGAATCATTGTCACTGAGGTCCAGCTCATTCAAAGAGGAGTTGATTGATATTAGCACTGAACCAAACATTTAAGCAAGCTTTCCTCCCAAGGCTAGTGAGATATAATCTGAATGGTAAGACAGTATATCATGCGGAACAAACATTAAATTATAGCTTTAATAGAGCATTATTATAATTCTGGGGTGCTTAGAATGAATAACATAAAAATTTAAAACAAATTAAATATTATTGTTTACTTTATTTACAGGGTACCTCATACCTTCTTAGTTGAGTTACTTTCCCAGTCAGGAATGAAAGCTTCATCTGAGTATCTCAAGAGGTCCAGCTCTTTCAGAGACGGGTTTACTAATTGTAAAACAGAGTTCAGAGCTTTCACTGACTCCTTACTGAGATTACAGCCAGCTAATTGGCATAAAAATAATAAATCCACTTCCTTAACAACCAGCAAGCAATATTTATATGTTTTTAACAATTAAAAAGTCGTCTCAATTAAAAGTTTTAAAAGGCATTAATTTAGTTCAAGTATAAAATCTTTATTTATTTTGATTTATTGATCACACTGAGTACTGCACTGCACAGTACAGTAAGTGCAAGTAGTTGTAGTACCTACTTCTTCAAGCACTAATTGTTTCAATTAAGGAGATGATATGTCCTGCTCAACAACTGGACAGAAAAGCTAACACAGAGGCTGTGTACAAGAAGGGGATGAGCAGACTCTACTTGTTGAGAAGGCTCAGATCTTTCAACGTGTGCTGCAAAATGTTGGAAACTTTCTACCAGTCTGTTGTTGCAGGGGCTGTCTTCTTTGCAACTTCTTGGAAGTTTACCAGGCATGGCCAACTAGCTGCACTAATAGGTATTAGAGAGTTTAAAAACCTAGATAATTTATAAATGGCTCACTTACTTTTTCCTTGAACATGTATCTGCATGGGTTAGCATGGTAATGATATAAGCATCACCATGCTGGTGATGTTGAGTGAATGTGCTTGTACAATAAACAATTGTTCTGTCAAGTTGCGATTCACAGACTACTGTTCAGTTCCATACCTTAAGACTAAAAAATAATCTGGCATAAAAAAACCCAGCAAACTAAGTTCATACATAAAGCAGTACACCAGGGTTTTATTATACACAGTATACAACATTTGAGAGGAAACAAGAAAAATTACATTCACTCCTGCCTTTGGGTAAGGACTGGGAAAAATCAGTAGACCTAAATCCAAAAAGATTCTTGTGTCTGGACAAGCCAAGGCTGGGTTTGATATGGAATCAGCAGGCATGAATAGATGCCCATCTACCACTCTGAAGATGATGATCAGATGATTCCCTAATTCTCAAAGACACATGAGGTGTTGCAACTTATAGTTGAAGAAATAGGATGTGCCTCTGCCTCTATTCACATTTGGTCTAATGGTTGAATCGTCTGATTTACATATGGTTGGTGATATGGGTGATATTACACCTCACCCCCTTTCACAAGTCTGTCCTCTAAGAACTCCACACAAGGTTCATTTTATGTCTGTCTCATGTCACATCAAAAGCCATGTAAATGTTTCAGGCTTTCCTTCACATACCATGATTTAACACACAACCAACACAAAACACTGCACAGGGTGTTATACACATCTGGTTAAGGTTACCCTACCACACTGTTTTAGAAAATGTCTTTCTGGTGATGCTTTGTGTTCCTAATAAGCTTCTGTGTGTATGTGTTCAGAAAATACAACAGAGTTTATGGCACAGGTCATAGATTCCTCAGGACTGTCCTACGACACTTGTTGGGTAGTTCTGGTATTCTTTGTGGAGATATGGTACACCCTGGTGACCGGTTTGGTCCAGGCTGAGAAGGATGGTCAGTTTTCTTAGCAGGTGCACCGAGCTGTTAAATGACATTACATTAGAGGAACTTACAAAAAATGATGTTGAGTTTTGTGTTCGGAAGCAAATGTTAGCTCTGGGGTTGGTAACTGAGGGGCCAGAGTGCAGCACACGTTAGTGATTTTCCTGCTTCAAAACACAAAGAACACCTGGTAGTAGCTGATGAGTTAAAGTGGGTGTATTAGAGTAGAAAGATCCTCTAAATTGTTCTGTAATTTGTCCCTGCAGGATTGGAATTCCACAGCCCTATGCAAGCCTCTACCAATCATGTGGGTGGCTTCATTAAACAGGATCTTAAACAGGAACTACAATCTACCTTTGATTCAATATCAGTACAATAATATGGTGGTTGGTGTAGCTCAGCAGATAACACCACTACCTCCTAAGGAGCCATCACTACATGTGGGAGACTGGGGTTCGAATCCCAGTCCGGGTGACTATGCTGTGCTACACCAATAAGGGTCCTTGGGCAAGACTCCTAACATTACACTGGCCTACCTGTAATATGATTAACCTTGTAAGTCACTCTGGATAAGAGTGTCAGCTAAATGCCGTAAATGTAATATACATACATAAAAAAGCACGTACTAAACGCTTTTTTAGTAATTTGTTGTTCCATTTTAACAAAGACCAAAGATAAACGTAGATCTAAGTCTTACGTTTGTGTGTGAATACACTGATGTTTTCGGAGATGACACCGATGGGTAAAAGTCTTCCCACACTCTGAGCAGTGATACGGTTTCTCTCCAGTGTGAAGGCGCTGGTGTGTTTGGAGATTACCCTGTGAAGTGAAACTCTTACCACACTCGGAGCAGTGATACGGTTTTTCTCCTGTGTGAATGCGCTGATGTGTTTGGAGATGACTCTGTTGAGTAAAACTCTTACCACACTCTGAGCATTGATACGGTTTCTCTCCTGTGTGAATGCGCTGGTGTGCTTGGAGAGTACCCTGAGTAGTAAAACTCTTCCCACACTCTGAACAGTTCTCCTGTGTGAATTCGCTCTGAGCAGTAGATCTTCCCACACTCTGAGCAGTGATACGGTTTCTCTCCTGCGTGAATGCGCTGGTGTATTTTGAGACTTCTCTGTGTAGTAACACGCTTCCCACACTCTAAGCAGTGATACGGTTTCTCTCCTGTGTGAATGCGCTGGTGTGTTTGGAGGTTACTCTGTTGAGTAAAACTCTTCCCACACTCTGAGCAGTGATACGGTTTCTCTCCTGTGTGAATGCGCTGGTGTCTGTGGAGCATACTCTGTGTAGTAAAACTCTTCCCACACTCTGAGCACTGATGAGTTTTTTCTTTGACTGCTGTCTTTTGTGTTGGTCTGCGAAGTGTGTTCATATTCAGGGCGGGCAGAAGTATGAATATTAAAATTATGCAGTAAAGTGGACACTACGAGCAGGAGAAGAATGCATCAAGAGATCATTCTGAAAGTAAAAAAGAGAAAACAATATTTGATAAATACACAAATACACTGAAAAACACATCAGTTGATAAATATTAAGAGAGCATTTTCTAATATTTAAAGGAAATGCTTATTTTTTTTTCTCCTGCTACTGAATTCACACCTTATCTTAGGAAATAAAAGAAAAAAATGCATTGCAGGCAGTGACTCTTGAATTCATACACTTTGTAGATGACATCGCTGTAATGAAATTAATTCCCAAAGCACAATTTGTCCCAGTTGCTCCATTTGGAGAACAGGTTTGAACCATATCAATGCCCTTAGTAAGTTTCCTGAAGTCAGTGAACATAATACAGGTCTGAGAGTTATTAGTCACAGCAGACACTGTTGTGTTTTATGACTCTGTTAAAGGCATCAGAAACTAGAAACTCATAGTTCGAAATGGGACACACATCACAGGTTCCAAACTAAATGAAAAACGTCCTTTATTGATTTTGGCACACCAGTGATATAGAGGTCAGATCTCAGACACAACAGAAACTATTTCTTACATGTGCAATCCATTCCCACAGATGGAGACATGTCAACACTAACACCCAATGACTCTTAACTCTACAACCTTCATTGTCCCCCACAGTGAAAATGTCCTGATAGAGCTGCACTTATTGGATAACAGACATATTAGCTGCAGGAGATAGCAAAACTACAAGAGAAATCTACCCTGTCCTCCATTTCTACATGTTACTAAATTAGCACTTCAGATCCACATTAGAACATATGATTATATAAAACATGCAAGAGAAAACAATCCTTTCTCTCCAGGAATATCTACAACACTAGTGACAAAAGTGGCCTCTAAACATTCGGAATTGTAATGCCCCATTACCAACATTGAACAGAAAACTCCCAAACTGTATAGCAATCCCACTTTACCCAAACTGTATAGCAGAGTGGTTCATAAATGTGTCTGGATAGATTTTACTAGATCTACTAGTGTACAGTAGTCAGAAACAATCCTAACCTGAAATCACAGAGCTAAGTGCTTACATTAGGCAGCTCAGCTCACATCAGTCTGGATGAAGGCTGCTTCTGTTAGCGCACACATTCCACATATTTTACTGCTTACTTTTAGAGAGAGAACATTTCTCCTCCTGTTTCAGTAAGAACAGAGTAAACAGAATGATAAACAGTTCCTTACCTCCAGCAGATCAGATCAGCTACCGTCTCTCTCTAACGCAGAGCTCTTCTTCTTCTATTACTATTACTTCTTCTGTTTTGTTGTGTTTGAAGGACCATGGTGTCTCTGGGGCCGTTATTTGTGGACACCACACTCAAACAAACCCCGCCTCCTGCACTATGATTGGGTGTTTAACCCCATCAGAGGATGTACAGCGGTTAGAACCAGAAGATCTAACAGGAGAGTTTATCCCAGTTCAGCACAGCAGGACACTTTAACTCTCTACTGCTTTCAGTAACACGACTATTTCTGTTTAATCCAGCACTTACACCTAAAATGTCTGGAGTAAAACGTGTCTTTAGATTTAAACTCCCCATCAGTTCAGATTCAGATGCACACTGACTCACTAATACCCATTATTCCACTGGAGCAGTTATGGATTTGCACACATGACATTAAATAATGGAACAAGGATGATGGGAACACATCCAGTAAATAAAGTACAATATTAACAACTACAGAATACATACATGACATGATCACATGTTTCAAGAGTTTGATCATGTGTTTCTAACAGTGCTCATTGGTTAGTAAAGTAATGAGGGAAATGTTGGAATATTTAAATGGTTACTCCTACAAAACATATGTATGATTTATATTATTCTTAATAAAAAATTAATCTCCCAATTGATTAAATCCTGTACATTATTAACTGTGTATATGTTCTCAGCTTCTCTGTAAATAACTTGGCTCTAAATGTGGCTCTCTTTACTACCAAAAATGAATACTAACTTTAAATTCAGTTCAAGAAGCAGCCAAACGAGGGTGGAGCAACTCCACTGTATTAAACTATCAGTTATTATCAAACAGACATGTTTCTCAGTTCTTTAACAGCCTGGTGGGGAGGGGATTTACTAACAGAGCTAACAGGTCCGTTTTTTACCTTTTAAACTCTCTTTAGTTTGTGTTTTTATATTAAGGAACAGTCGTTTACTGATCAGAGCAGTGATTCAGAGTAGACAGAGAGAGTGAGACACTTCTCTAACCTGTTAACGACTCAACCATTGATGATGACATGGGTGAGGGGGAGGAGGTGAGAGAGATGGCTGTGGGGTGGGGCTGGGAGACAAAGGTTCAAGACAAATTTACAATAGAACTCAATCAGGTTGTTGGTGACCTGGTAATTGGCAACCTTTTTGCTTAGCCATGGAGTATTTCTCACCTTTCTAGCATATGATTAAGGTATTTAAGGCCTTTTCAGAGATATTGATTTTGGTGGTGGGGGTGTAGAGGTGGGTCAGTGTGAGTGTTTCAGGTTAAATGATGTAGACATACAGATAAAATAAAATAAAAAAACGACTATATCTAAAAAAAATCTCACTCTGATTCTGAGCTCCCCTAGACATGATGTAAAAAGTACTGAAATTGATCATGACAAAAAGGGTACTGAAAATTTGTGCCAGTCCGCTTTGTGGAAATCCTTCAGCATCTCTTCAGCCCGAGTCTTAAACAGGATTGGGTGCCTGTGTTGTGGAAAACATCCTGTTTGGTGGAAAACAATTGCAGGTGGACAAATCCATGATCACCTGGGCCTTGGAGTACCTGTCTGGAAGACCCCAGTATGATTGCCTGGTCAGTAGCACTGGCGCACCAAAAGGAAATGTGCTCTCCCCTTTTCCCTTCCCCTTGTACACTACACACTGCCAGTACAGGTTTTAACTTTTTCTGACAACTCTGTGGTCGTTGGGTGCATCAGGGATGGGCAGGATGGAGAATACAGAGACCTTGTGAAGAGCTTTGTGGAATGCAAGTAACCATCTGCTTCTCAGTGTAACGAAGACAAAGGTGATGGTGGTTGATGTCAGGAGGAAGAGGTCAACAATCAGCCCCATTACCATCATGGGTCAGAATGTTCAGCTAGATACCTACAAATACCTGGGTGGTTCTGCTAAAAAAAAAAACCGACTGAAGGGCCAACACGGAGGCTGTGTACAAGAAGGGGATGAGCACACTCTACTTTTTGAGAAGGCTCAGATCTTTCAATGTGTGCTCCAAGATTTGGCGATATAACAGTCTGTTGTTGCGGGGGCTGTCCTCTTTGCAGCAATTTGCTTGGGAGGTAGCGTCACAGGAGCAGATGCTAAAAAGCTCAACAAGTTGATCAGGAAGGCTGGCTCAGTTCTTGGTTGCCCAGTGAATGGTTTTGAGTTGGTGCTCTTTCAGCAACAGACTCACATAGCTCCGCTGTAGCAGGGAAAGGTACAGGAGATCGTTTGAACCAACAGTGATCACACCGTACAACTCCTCTTCAATGTTCTAGGACATTATTAGAAACTAACTAAACACCAGCTAGACATTACTCAATACACTCTTCCATGCTCATACCACTGTGCACTTTTGTCCATGTCTATAAGATTGCACATTTATTTATAATACATTCTGTACTGTTCTTTACAGTGTACAGCTACCCGTTACTGTCATCTGGCTTTCTGATTGGACAGCTGCACTGTCCTCCTGCATAATATTTCTGCTTCATGCTTTTATCATTGTACACTCTCACTGATACTTTCAAGGCATTATCATTTACAAAGTCACTTTGTTTTTACTGCATACCATTTTACTTTCTAGCAGTTTTACTTCCATCCCACTCATAGTGCTGTTTATTATGATAATGGTGATGATTATTACAATTATTATTAGAGTACTTCTTTTTCTTCTTCTATGATATTATTTTTTTTATCTATGATTAGGAAGAAATTCTGAGAGGAGAAACACATTTCAACTAAACTGTCACATTGTACACATGCAGGAAAAGCCTTTGTGCTTTGTTTTGCTTTTCAGTGCTGACTACTTGGTTAATAGACAAGTCTTCACAGACGAGACGGAGGCAATCAAAAGTAGCTGGCTGTAATCTCATGATTGAGTCAATCAAAGCCCTTAAATGTTTTCTAAAATTGGTAAACCCATCTCTGAAAGGACTGGACCTCAATAAACATGACCTACAGGATTCAGGAGTGAAGCTTGTTGATCCTTGAAAAGTTGACACGGCAAATCCTCAGGTGAAAAATTAGTGGATTATTCATGACTGTGAAAGAACCTAAACTCAGAAGTTATGAGGTATCCCGTGAACCGAGTAAACTAAAAATTATATTTAATTAATTTTACATTTTTATATAACCAATTCTAAGCACTACAGAAATGTCTTATTCCATCTAGAAATAATTAATTGAGTGTACTGTAAGATCTGTTATAATTTCTCTTTTATGCACTGATCTTTGGGGAGACTGTTGAGAACTTGCACTGTCAGTTGCTAAATAGTCTGGCACTGGCATGAAAGTCCTTTTTTTACACCATGACCTCTTTAGTTTAGCAGAGAGCACATCCACTTCTGAATCCTGCAGAATCATTGTTACTGAGGTCCAGCTCATTCAAAGAGGAGTTGATTGATATTAGCACTGAACCAAACATTTAAGCAAGCTTTCCTCCCAAGGCTTAGAGAGATATAATCTGAATGGGAAGACAGTATATCATGCGGAACAAACATTAAATTACAGCTTTAATAGAGCATTATTATAATTCTGGGGTGCTTATAATGAATAACATAAAAATTTAAAATAACACTATAAATAATTACTTTATTTACAGGGTACCTCATACCTTCTTAGTTGAGTTACTTTCCCAGTCAGGAATGAAAGCTTCATCTGAGTATCTCAAGATTGCAGTATGAACTATTTTTAGGCCTACGGAAAGCAGCTTCACTCCTGAATCTTGTAGGTCATTATTACTGAGGTCCAGCTCTTTCAGAAAGGGGTTTACTAATTGTAAAACAGAGTTCAGGGCTTTCACTGACTCCTTACTGAGATTACAGCCAGCTAATCGGCATAAAAATAATAAATCCAATGAAATGAAATGAAATGAAATTCAAGAAGTAGCCAAATAAGTGCATAGCAACTGTACTCTGCTCCTCAGCCACTGGATATTGACCATCATTAATAATAAACAAACTTTATCCTTGGTTCTTTAACAGGTCACCGCTCCTGAATCCTGCAGGTCATTGTTACTGAGGTCCAGCTCATCTATAGAGGTGTTTACTGACTGTAGGACTGAGCCAAAATTTAAGCAAGCTTTCCCCATAAGGTTTACAGAGACCTAATCTGAATAGGCAGATAGTATATCACGTAGATTAGGAAATAGACTACATATTTGTTGTGTTATTGTGTGTTTTGTAATACTGGTGTACCTTAAATAGGGAACATAAAAAATTGAAAACTAATAAATACAACAAATCCCATGGTTTATAGATTATTACACCTGTAATTTATGTCCCCAAATCAGAAAGGATCCACCTGTGTATCTCCAGTTTATAGTGTAACTGTTTTTTACTCCTCTCCTGAATCCTGCAGGTCATTGTTACAGAGGTCCAGTTCTTTTAGAGATGAGTTTACTAATTGTAGAGTTAAGGGCTTTGAAGGATTCCTTAATAAGATGAAAGCCAGATAATCTTATTGAAAATAATAAATGCACTTTAATTTCTTAACAAACAGCAATACACCAAAACATTTTACAATGCCCTGGTGAAAGAAACATTACTTACCACATTTAGAAATAAATTCTAAAAGTACTGGATTTTCTAGATGTCTTATTAGGGCCCTATATAAGGTTTTCATTCTTTGTTATATTCTGGTTATAATCATAAATAGAATGTCTTCATGTAAACTCTTAATAAAACAATACAAACAAGTAGAATGATTTGAACTCATAGACATCAAATCACTGTGCTGTTACAGACAATCACAAAAGCTTTTTATATGATCAACAACATGAATCTTCACCTTTTCCTGAATAAACTGTGGCATCTCAAATGCTGGACCATCTATCTGCTACTGCAGTCATGTTATGATTTAAAATCTACTGGATCACATCTATATACCATGTATCCATACTAGATGTCCAGGAAGAAAAACAGCATCACAGATCCATCACCATACTTTACAGTGGGGATGTGGTAATTTTCTGTGTGATTAATTAGTGTCTACCCCAATATATTTACAACTACAAAAGTTCATTTATTTAAATATGAATTCAAAGCATTTTATTGGAAATGTACAGTTTACAATTTACAAGTGTACTTTGTGTGATCAGCAGGAAAACATTGTTTTCTGTTTTGTCATTCCACACAGCGCTTCCAATGCACTCTAAATGCTCATGGTCAGTTTCTGGACCATTTAACTAAAGTCTTAAATGAAGGTGTAACTCACTGCTGACTGGTTTTACTCTGTGGGCCAACAAGCCTTTCAACTGGTCAAGAAGTAGCAGCTCAGCTCAGCTCATATTACATAATATCATATTAATAATTTTGTTGTACACTGTGCAATGACAATAAAGGCATCTTATCTTTTCTTATATTATATCGTATTATATTAGCTATTCCTTTGTTTGTAGTTTATTATGTGCTAACTTAAATGTTTACTCTTAAAAAGATTCTGTCAAGTGGCAATGAAACAATGAACACCATCAAACTGTACAGAGTGTACAGATGTTTATTATTATTTTCCTAACTGCTTGAATATTTTATTTCATAAATATATTGTCTAGGTTTATTGTGGTAGTGGCTTGAATGTGTGTGTGTCACTGTTCACTACAAAAAAACCTAAAATGCAGTTCAACAAGCAGCCAAAGGAGGGCGCAGTGCTTGCTATGGACTATCATTTAATATTAGACATTTATAGTTGGTGGGGATGAGGTTTAACAGCAGAACTAACATGTCCCATTCATATTGTATAATCTGTTTTAGTTTGTGGTTTGTTAATATTGAGATGGGGGGGCATGGGGGTGAAAGCCGCTATGTGAGAAAGACGGAAAATTATCCTTCACATCTGCAGTAGAAATCAATCAGTTAGTTGGGTAGTTGGTGAGCTGACAGTCGTTCAAGAGAAGGCTAGCTGTTCATTGCTTGTGATTAAGGCGTTTAAGATCATTTAAGTTAAATGATGTAACCCTCAGCAACTGCACAGCTATGCTGGTAATGCAGATTTTAAGTGTGGATGCAGGAGAGAGGGAGGTCAATCTTGTTCACCAATCGCTTTGACAAGCTGCAGTTCAAAGACTACTGTTCTCTTAGAGCAAGTTATCTGGCAACAAAAATGTTTGGCAAGTCTTTAAAGGCACATTATGTAATACATTAAATTAACTAAAGTATAACAGATAATGAACAATTTTGCTCTACCTAAAATGCAGAACTGCAGTACCTATAATAACCTGAAATACCGGCAATTCTGTCATTCTGAATCTTTGGTATTTGTTGCTGGGTGAGTAAGGCAAAACCTAAATTGTGTAGCTGGAGTGTCCAGAGATGCATCTGATCAGAATCACATTACAAACAACCTTAAAATGTGGCTAAATAACAGGCATTTTTATTTTATAAAACATTCAGGAAGTTGAATAACAAAGCAAAGAGTAATGCAATATGTATATAGAAGACAGCATATAAAGGTCATACCTAAAGAAACCACTATTTGAAAGAAACAAAAAAAATCAAATATTTATATTCAGTGTAGTTCTTTGGCTAATAACTAAGAGGTTTGGCCATAGCATCAATCCTTTTGATGCATCAACAAGAATTAGTATACTTAAACCCAAAAATGCTCTTGTCTCTGGACAATCATGGAATGTTGCAATGTACAGGTGAGAAGTGCCCCAGTCCCTATTTACATCTGGCACTTGAGGCTGATTGCTGTTTTACATATGAGCAGTTCTTTGACATTACACCTTACCCTCTTCACAGACTTGTCCTGAGAACTAGACATCAAATTTATGTTATGTCCTTGACATGCGTGTATGTCTTCACCAAATCCAGCAGAGTTTATGGCACAGGTCATAAATTCCTCAGGGCTTTTCCTGCGAGTCCTCCTTTTGGTTGTCATGGCATTCTTGGTGAACCCTTGTGTCCAGTTTGGTCCTGGCACAGTTGGATGGTCTAGTCATCACTCAGCTAGTTAATGATGATGTCTATGAGCTAACATATCGTTAATTAGCAGTTTGAGTTCTATATCATGTTTGGAGGAAGCACATACAAGGAATCTTCCATGTGGAACTGGAATTCCACACCCATTTACAAGCATTTATTCCATCCTAGGATCAAAGTTACTTTCATTGAACTGGGCAGAAACTAACTACAGATTTAATTTAAAATACATGCAGACATACACAAAACACCAAACACAAAACCACATTTGAACATTTGTAATCTGAAGGGATATTTAAGGTAAACTTGGAATATCTAAAATTTGAATATATATAGTAAGGCGTCTCGATGCTCTCCCTACTTTTGTACCATTTTCTTTTATCTGTAGTTTACTAGTAGTATCAGAGAGACAACCATATGACTGAGCACAACTCCTCTGAGATCAGTACAGGGACAAAACAGTAGTCATTTTCATTTAGAAAACATTCCGTCAATGATGCTTTCATCCCTGGAGCTCCATGGAGCTGACATTCCCCTCAGCAAGGCCTGCAGAAACGGGGAAAGAGAGCCATGCTAAGCGCCAGGCTGTTGTCGTGATGACTTGCAGCTGTTTACTCTCAGAAGAGGAAACTTGTCCTAAACGTCCACTGCTTGGAAGTAAAACTTGTCCTAAACTTCCACTGCTTGGACACCTCACAGATTGTTGGATATTTTTAAAAGTCAAGGACGCCTTCTTGCAAATGTGTTTCTTTAGGGAACTTCTATGTCTAAAACTCTGTTCACACTCTGAGCAGTAAAACGGTTTCTCTCCAGTGTGAATGCGCTGGTGTACTTTCAGGTCACGCTTTGTTATAAAACTCTGTCCACATACTGTGCAGGGATATGGTCTCTCTCCCGTGTGACTGAGCTGGTGTGTTTGAAGATGACTCTGTCTAGTAAAACTCTTCCCACACTCTGAGCAGTGATACGGTTTCTCTCCTGTGTGAATGCGCTGGTGTGTTTGGACTTGACTCTGTGTAGTAAAACTCCTTCCACACTCTGAGCAGTGATACGGTTTCTCTCCAGTGTGAATGCGTTGATGTGTTTGCAGGCCATGCTGTGTAGTAAAACTCTGTCCACACTCTGAGCAGTGATACGGTTTCTCTCCTGTGTGAATGCGCTGGTGTACTTGAAGATTACTCTGTGTGGTAAATCTCTTCCCACACTCTGAGCAGTGATATGGTTTCTCTCCTGTGTGAATGCGCAGGTGTACTTGCAGATCACGCTGTGTTGTACAACTCTTTCCACACTCTGTGCAGGGATACGGTTTCTCTCCTGTGTGAATGTGCTGGTGTCTCTGGAAACTGCTGTGTGCAGTAAAACTCTTACCACACTCTGAGCAGTGATACGGTTTCTCTCCTGTATGAATTCGCTGGTGTACTTTCAGGTCACGCTGTGTTGTAAAACACTTTCCACACTCTGTGCAGCGATACGGTTTCTCTCCTGTGTGAATGCGCTGGTGTAACTTCAGGTCATGGTGTGTTGTAAATCGCTTTCCACACTCTGAGCAGTGATGCGGTTTTTCTCCAGTGTGAATGCGCTGGTGTCTGTGATGACTACTCTTAGTAGTAAATTGCTTTCCACACTCTGAGCAGTGATACGGTTTCTTTCCTGTGTGAATGCGCTGGTGTAATTTCAGGTCACTCTTTGTAGTAAACCTCTTCCCACACTCTAAGCAGCGATACGGTTTCTCTCCTGTGTGAATGCGCTGGTGTACTTGGAGATTACTCTGTGTAGTAAAACTCTTACCACATTCTGAGCAGTGATACGGTTTCTCTCCTGTATGAATACGCTGGTGTACTTTGAGATAAGTCTGTGTAAAACTCTTCCCACACTCTGAGCACCGGTGAGGTTTTTCTTTGACTGCAGTCTTTTGTGTTTGTCTGCGAGGTTTGTTCATGTTGAGGGCCAAAGTTTCTTGATGGGTTTGTCGATGAAAATTAGAAATGTACAGTAAATTGGACACTACGAGCAGGAGAGGACCTGCAGGAAGACACCATTCTGGAAAAAAAAAATTATAAATGTTCAAACACATCAGTGGATCAAAAATATAAATAGACAAGTTTTATGACATTAATAAGTTTTTCCTTTTCTCCTGGTACCATAACTTATTGCCCAAAAATAAAAAGAATAAGTCAGGGTTGTGTCCTATCTATCATTAGTGTGTTTTATTTGTACCCTTACACATTCTTGTGAACAAAATGAAGCCGTATGAAACTAAAGCAGGATCACAACTATATCTTACTATATATCCACACCTGAGTGTTCAGGACCATTTAAGCAATTATCAATGACCTCCCATCGCAAAATTCTACAGCCAACTGTACAGGAAACTTCTTTAGTAAAACAGTACAGTAACCATGGGGCTTAACAGTGAAGTAATTCTAACTTAACCGAAGTTCAAGGTTGAATTTGTTCATTATATTACATTGTCTACAGATGGAGTATTATGTTATTCCATCTGGACATGTAAAACATATCAGGGTTATCTTGGATGTGCCACTTTCTTTTGATTCACATGTTTATCAAATCTGACGATCAGCATTCTTTCACCTCAGTATAGCCCAATGTAGCCCATATTCAGTCAAAACTATCCTACAGAGATGGCGAGCATCTTATACATACACTGATCACTTTGCCTCTTGACTACTCAATTCAGGCTGCAACACAAAAACTACAGAGCTCATTTAATGCTCTAGAGGTTGCTTTGTATGAGCACAAATATGGATTTTAATACCAAAAATTTTACTACCCTGGTAGAATCCAACATAGAAGAGTCTCAGAATAGAAATGTCTGGGCATATGGCTATACTTACTTTTAAAACCCACACAAACAAACTAGTTATTAAACGTAGAGAAAACCTTGTCTGGATGGAAAAGAACTGCTGAGACAGCCCTACTGGCAGCACTGGATCCTTTTGGCAACAAATCTACACGAATCTATAAACATGAATCGGCCAGTTTCCTCACACCACTGGATTCAGTATACCACTCTGCACCTGAGGTTCATCACCAGAGACCCCTAAAGAACACATCAGGGAGATAATAAGGGCATACAGATCACCATAGGAAAAACTGAGCTGTACATTAATTCTTAATTTGATCATTTTGTATTAGTTACATTACATGTTTAAAAATTGCTGCCTTTTGGTGTGCTTAAATTTGATTGTTGTTAATTATGGTGATTACATAGTGTTTCTAATTATTTATTAATCAATCCCTGTTCACTGTAAAAGATTGGCTACACTGAAAATAATGGGTAACTCTCGATGTAATACCGAGTCAAACTAAAGGTTGCTTGATACCACAAAGTGATCTCTGTAATGCACTTTTTACTTTAAATGATAAATATCTTGTATGTTAATGTCTTTCTGTTCTTACTCAACGTTTTGTTAACAATTTGAGCTTTCTGAGAATGCATGTTGTACAAATAAATGAATACCTTATTATTGTTGTCGTTATTATTATTATTATTATTATTATCCATACTATATGGCAAACTCGCCCTTATTCAAATTGTATAACATAACCTCATAAAACAAACAAACTCTCTTTCCAAATCCATACACACTACAATGAATTTCTTCTTCAGGAACAAGAAAATAATAAAATAAACAGATGTACAATACGGAACCAGTCTCTCAAAGCACTTCATGACTATCTGTCTTAGTGCCACAAAATAAAGTGATGAGCTTTTCTCTGAAACTTTTATAAAGTACAATACTGAATTTCCAAAGTGAGAGGAGTGATCAGCAGTAAAGCAGAACAGGAGCTGAACCAACACAACAGAATAAAATGACCCCCCACAAACAGAATCAGGAGCTCAGTATTAATATACTGGAGTATTAGCGCTTAGAAACACACACAGCACAGTACAAATAAATCAGAGTGGTTCTTAAATGTGTCTGGATAGATTTTACTAGATCTACTAGTGTACAGTAGTCAGAAACAACCCTAACCTGAAATCAAGAGAGCTAAGAGCTAAGTGCTAACATTAGCCTCCTCAGCTCAGCTCAGTCTGGATGAAGACTGCTTCTGTTAGCGCACACATTCCACATATTTTACTGCTTACTTTTAGAGAGAGAACATTTCTCCTCCTGCTTCAGTAAGAACAGAGTAAACAGAGTGATAAACAGTTCTTTACCTCCAGCAGATCCGATCAGCTACCGTCCCTCACTAACGCAGAGCTCTTCTTCTTCTTCTCTGTTTTATTGTCTTTGGAGGACCAAGGTGGCTCCCGGGGCAGTATGTTTGAAATCCCACCCATATTCAGACAATCCCCGCCTCCTGCACTACGATTGGCTAGGAGTTCTTAAGCGCTGTCCTCTGATTGGCTCGCTACAAAGTGGTTCTCCATACTGGATTAACCCCCATCAGAGGATCTAGAGCGGCTAGAACCAGAAGATCTAACAGGAGAGTTTATCCCACGACTGTTTCTGTTAAATTTCTGCGGTAAGACATGTCTTTAGACTTAAACTCTCCATCAGTTCAGATTCAGATCCTACCCCTCCTTGAGACCGTGCAGCTGGAATACCACACCATCCTCCAGAGGGAGATAATCTCAATGGTGCTGTGGTCGAAATTCCTGGGGGGTGGGGGGGATTTGAGGGACCATCCATGTTAGATGACTGGTCATGTTTTAGTACATCTCCAGAAATGTGATGGGGAGGTGGTCTGACTTCTTTGTTCTCCTGAGGTCTACAATGATCTATGTTGTCTTGGAGGTGTGGAGTACTAAATAATTGACTTTGCACCAGATATGATGCCAACTATTGTGGTGCCATCTGCAAATTTGTTAAAATGGTTTGAATAGTAAATGGTATACGTGAATAGAGTAAAGAGCATGGGCTGTTTTGTTCTAAAGTCAAACTGGTGCTGGTCCAGATCCAGAGGGATGGTGGCCCTAATACATTTACAGCATTATCCAGAGTGACTTGCAAAGTTAATCATATTATAGGTAGGCCAATGTAGTATTAGAAGTCTTGCCCATGGACTCTTATTGGTGTGGCACAGCATAGTCACCCAGACTGGGAACCCTAGTCTCCTACATGTGGCGGTGGCTCACTGGCAGGCAGTGGTGTTATCTCCTGAACTACAACAACCACTTTTAAGGTTCCTTCGATACGCTGTATATGCCAGCCTGTCTCCCACCCTGAAATCAGCATCACAACTCCTAATCAGGTCCCAGATATTTTTGTTTACCCATAGATTTTGATTGGAAAACCATTGTCTTATTTGTGAGTACAGTAGCAGAGAAACCCGCTCACCCTTCAGTGTACCCTCATTCAGTGTCTGGCTGGGTAGGTAGGCAACTGGTCAGCAGCTGGTAGCAGGAAAGCCTCAGTATCAAACAGATACCAATCTGTACTGTCAAAACAGTCTGAGGCTTCTTCAGTCTGTACTTGGACAGTTTTGACAGCCAGCTTGGTCCTGCAGAGTAAGGGTCAGTCCAAAATGTACAGCTGGCTTCACTGTGTGTACCCCTGGGATGTTTGTATACACCTGATCCAGACACTTATGACATTAAATAATAGAATGATGAAAAGGATGATAGGAATAAAGCCAGGAAATAAACTGCAATATCAGCAACTACACAATCCATACGTAATATCATCATCACATATTTTAGCAGTTTAACTAATTTAAAAAAAAATGCTTATCAGTTAAACAGTGTCCATTAAGCATCAAATTTGACCATGCTATAAATTATTTGTCTATTTTTACATCATTGGTATGATTACAGATTACTTCAACAGGGAGGACATGCACATCTGAATCCTGAACATCATTGTTAATGAGGTCTAGTTCATTCAGGTAGAAGTTTTTATTGTTGGTTTGAACCAAGATTTAAGCAAGCTTTCTCCCAAGGTTTACTCAGACAAATTCTAAGTTGGAATGTGGATTAAACAATAAATTACACATTTAGTGGAGTGTTTTATAATACTGGGGTTATGATTATATAGTTTACCTTCTTAGTGTAGTGCCCGCCCAATATCAGCAATGACTGCAATAAGAATTCCTCTGATTATTTCCAGTCCGAAGTGTGAACTTTTCAAAACATCAGAGAGCAGAATCCTGCAGATCATTGTTACTTGCATGTCACCCAAATTATACAAAAGGCAAACAAGATTAGGAACAAAGGAACAGAATTTCAAGAACAGGACACATCAAGTTGGAAAATACTACAAAAGCCCTGTCAAAGACATGCATGTATATCAATCCATACTTTGACAAACTGTCTACAAATAGAGAAAATTCAGGACTGTCTCCTTAGGTGTAAACACCCCGTTAAGATCACTCCAACAGCACAAGGAAAAGAAAGAGGTGAAAAAGAAACCAAGATTAACAATAGAAGACCTACAGGCCATAAAAACTATCAAAATCTTTGTTCATGTGTCCACTTTTCAAAAAAAACACTCCTCAAGAGGGAACAACATGGTTTGGAACCACTTTGCTTTCAGGGGCCTGACACCTTGTGATTGTAAATGGAACAATATTTTCAAAGAACAATTAAACCATTTACAGGACAGCAGTCCAATCTAAAACTAATTAAAAACAACCGGTTTTGGTTTACAGGATGTTATACCTTTTTAGTTTAGCACCCCGCCCCATTAGGAATGAAGGCACAAACACACTAAAATCTTACTGTCTCCCTGTCATTTCTGATCAGACCTACGACCGTGATGTCATCTGCAAATTTAATTATGACTTTAGAACCATAAACAGGAACACATTCATGGGTGAACGGGGAGTACAGATAAGGGATTAACACACAACCCTGTGGCACACCTATGTTTAGAGTGATGATGGAGGAGGATTCAAGTCTTTCAGTCAGGCACTGATGCCAGACTGTCTTAGCTTGGAGATCAGCTTTGAGGAGGATCTTTGTGTTAGAAGATAAGCTGAAGTCAACAAATAGCATTCTGAGATACGAGTTTTGATTGTCCAGGTGGGACAGTACAGTATGGGGCACTGTAGAGATGGTGTTCTCTGTTGACCTGTTGTGGCGGTAGTCATATTGGTGTAAATCCAGTGCATTAGGAAGACCCTGGGATCCGGTTTGGTCCTGGCTGGGTAGGATGTTTAAGCTTCTCTCCCCATCTCTCAGCATGATGCTAATCACCACAGGTGTCTGTAAGCTAACATATGGAGAATTAGAAGTTAAGAGTTGTAATTTAAGCTTCCAGGTGCACTCCAGGAGATGCTTCATGTTTGGAGGAAGCACATGCTAGCTGTGGGATTGGGAAATAAGACCCAGAGTGCAGCACATTTTGGTGATTTTCCTGGTTCAACACACCAAGTACACTTCTTAGTAGCTGATGAGTTCAATCAGGCAAAATCAGGGATCTGGTCCTGTAGAATTACCATGTCTGAACTTCTTTCCACACTGGGAAGAGCAGTGATACGACTTCTCTCCTGTGTGAATACGATGTTGTATGTTCAGGTTACGCTGTGTAGTAAACCTCTTTCCACACTCTGAGCAGTGATACAGTTTCTGTCCTGTGTGAATGCGCTGGTGTCTGTAAAGATTACTCTATGTGGTAAAACTCTTGCCACACTCTGAGGTTTTTCTTTAACTGCAGTCTTTTGTGTTTGTCTGCGGGGTGTGTTTATGTTGAGGGCAAATTTTTGTTCATGTTTTCTTGATGGTTTTGTGGATGAAAATTAATATTATTATAATTATGTAGTAAAGTAGACACCAAGAGCAGGAGAGCATTTGCATCAAGAAATCATTTGGAAGAAAAAAGAGAAATCAGTCTTTGATAAATACACAAATATACTGAAAAACACATCAGTTGATAAAACTTAAAAAAAAAATGAATATCAGTGTTTTCTGACATTTATAAAAATGTTTATTTTTTTTCTCCAGCTACTAAATCCACAACTTATTCCCCAACAATAAAAGATATGAAAGAAAGTAAAGAAATGCATGCAGTGACTTAAATTGATATACTTTTTAGACAACATAACTATAATGACATTATTTTTTTGCATTTAATTAGCTTTATTTTATGATAAATAATCAAAAGATGTCTAAAATTAATTATAAGCTACAAAAGTTCCTATTGGCTACTAAAGGAGAACCTTATGAAAAGGGGCTTAAGAGAGGAGTGGCCAGCTGCTTACCAGACCAGGCCAACAGTTCATGTGGGCAGAGCTGCTAATGTGAATACAGCTGGCTAAGTGGGCAAAATGAGCAACAGGTCCACATAGGAAGTGTTGGATATCAGTATGTGATTATGTATAAAGTGTGCATAGGTTTACTATGTGGGAACAGCTGCATTCCTAGAACAGTACCTGAATTGTAGGTATTTACGAAATCACAATTTGTCCCAGTTACTCCATTTGAAGAACAGATTTGAACCATATCAAGGCTCCTAGAATGTTAGAAAGGGTGTTGGTGTTGAAGCCAACATGAGACTAGTGCTGATTTAGTTAGGCAGCAATTGCCCCAGGTTGTCCGACCAGAACAGGCAAATGTCCCTGTTTCAAACTGCTGGTTTATTTACAGGCTCTAATCAACATGTCACTAATCTATTAGGCTGAAAACTCCTTGAATATCTCTGACACTCGAATATATACATGTATTTTCTATAAACATGGCCATGGGAGGAGCTTGATTCTGTGTGTGGTGAACCATTTCTGTCCAGATTTGGCCATATGTTTAGGGTCATTATCTTGCTGAAAGACCCAGTGACGACCCATCTTCAGCTTTCGGGCAGAAGCCACCAGATTTTGTTTTAAAATGTCCTGGTATTTCAGAGCATTCATGATGCCATGCACCCTAACAAGGTTCCCAGGGCCTTTGGAAGAGAAACAGGCCCACAGCATCACTGATCCTCCCCCGTATTTCACAGTGGGCATGAGGTGCTTTTCTGCATACTCAGCTCTTGTGTTACGCCAGACCCACTTAGAGCATTTGTTGCCAAAAAGCTCTATCTTTGTTTCATCTGACCAAAGCACACGGTCCCAGTTGAATTCCCAGTAACGCTTAGCAAACTCCAAACGTTTGCGTTTAAGGTTTTTTCCGTGCATGCCTGCCAAACAGTTGTTTTGGAGACTTTGTGACCCCAAGAAGCTACCATTTGTTGCAATTCTGTAACAGTGAGCTTTGGAGAACTTTTTATTTCTCTTATCATCCTCCTCACTGTGCGTGGTGGCGTCCTCGTCCAGACTTGTTTACCACTGTTCCAGTTGTTTTAAACTTAATAATTCCTCTGACAGTAGATATGGACAGGTGTAGGCAAGTGGCTATTTTCTTGTAGCCATTGCCTGACTTGTGAAGGTCAACACACGTCTGCCTTACTTGAATGGTATGTTCCTTTGTCTTTCCCATGTTGAAGAGAAATGGCCTCTGTGTCACATCATATTTATACCCCAGGGAAACAGGTAGTTGTGAATTACTAATTAAATGTTCCTACATACTCTGATCAACTTCGTAAACTACTGTAGAAGTGACAGAAATACTTTTATTAAATTTATTTCCTAAGAATTGTTAGGGGCGCCAATAATTGTGGAACAGGTGATTTTATGAAGAATAATTATTTCTTAGTCAGGGATTTTATTTCCACCTTAAAATTCACTTGAGTTAAAGGTTGGATTTTACTCTTTTTTTCCATCGTGGTCCTATATTATTTTGAAAAAAAACTCAATTTATGAGAAGCTAAAGAACACATCTTAACCAGGGGTGCCAATAATTATGGAGGGCACTGTATTAACTAAGTTCAGTAACAAATGTGGTAGAGATATTGAAAATAAATTACTGTTGCTTTAAGACTGTACGCGTTACCATAGCACATTAAGTGCATAGCGGTTGTCCCTTTAACAGCGTAGTGAGTAAGGAGAAGTGGCCGGCTTTAGCTGTGTTTAGGGCATGTTTATATTCTAAGACGGTTTTTTCCACTCAATATGGAACAGTCTAATTTTGATAAGATAAGATAATCCTTTATTGATCCCACAGTGGGAAAATTTGCAATGGTACAGCAGCACAAAGGAAAGAACAGAAGTGTCAGGAAATATACAAAAAACAAATAAGATCTATATACAAAAAGTACACATATAGAAAGAAACACATATAATTAAATACTAAAAATTTAAACCTAGAAGACAGGATTGTTCTATGCAGTTTTATTGCACATAGTAGAATAGAGGTAGATTACTGGGCTTTATTGCACATAGTAGAGTAGACTAGTGAAGAAATAGACTACTGTAGAAATGGACTAGTGTAGAAATAGACTAGTGTAGAAATAGACTATTGTAGAAATAGACTAGTGTAGAAATAGACTACTGTAGAAATTGACTAGTATAGGTATAGACCACACCACGGGTGCAGCAGCCGGGTACTGAAGGAGCTGCCCAGTGCTTCCAGAGAGTGGTACATGGGGTGGGACAGGTTCTTCCGCATGTGTTTGAACTTAGTCCTCATTCTCCTGTCCCCCACCACCTCCACTGGGTCAGGAGGACACCCCAGGACAGAGCTGGACCTCTTGGTGATTCTGTTCAGTCTCTTCCTGTCAGTGGTGGAGATGCTGCTGCCCCAGCAGACCACTCCATAGAAGATGGCTGTTGCCACCACAACATCGAAGAAGGTCCTCAGGAGTGCCCCCTGTACTCCAAAGGACCAGAGTCTCCTCAGGAGCACCCCCTGCACTCCAAAGGACCCGAGTCTCCTCAGGAGTGCCGCCTGCATTCCAAAGGACCTAAGTCTTCTCAGGAGTCCCCCTGCACTCCAAAGGACCTGAGTCTCCCCCTGCACTCCAAAGGACCTGAGTCCCCTCAGGAGCACCCCCTGAACTCCAAAGGACCTGTGTCTCCTCAGGAGCACCACCTGAACTCCAAAGAACCTAAGTCTCCTCAGGACATGTAATCTGTTATGACCTTTCCTGTAGAGTGCAGCAGTGTTGTCAGTCCAGTCCAACTTGTTGTTGAGGTGAACACCCAGGTACTTGTAGGACCTCACTGTCTCAGTGTCCATTCCCTGGATGTTTACAGGTACCAGAGGAGAGTGTTTGGCTCTGCGGAAGCATTGATCTGCAGGCAGTTCTTCTGACACCATTCCTCAAAGTCCTTAGTCAGTTCTCTGTACTCCCTGTCATCTCCATCAATGATGAGGCCGACGATTGCAGAGTCATCAGAGAACGTCTGCAGGTGGCAGCTGGCAGAACTGTACTTGAAGTCAGCAGTGTAGAGGGTGAAGAGAAAGGGAGCAAGAACTGTTCCCTGTGGAGCCCCCGTGCTGCAGACAACCATGCCAGACTGGCAGTCCTGTGTCCTCACATATTATGGATGGTTTGTGAGGTAGTCAAAGATCCAGGTGGTGAGGTGATGGTCCAACCCTGTGCACTCCAGCTTGTCCTTCAGGAGCATGGGTTGGATGGTATTGAAAGCACTGGAGAAATCTAAGAACATGATTTTCACAGTGCTCCCAGTGTTCTCCAGGAGAGAGAGATCGGTGTAGAAGGTGGATGATGGCGTCCTCCACTCCGATGCCAGGTTGGTAGGTAAACTGAAGTGGGTCTATAGCTGGACACACCAGGGGGTGGAGGTGGACAAGAAGCAGTCTCTCCAGGGTCTTCATCAGGTGTGATGACTTTAAGATGGCACCCACCATGGCAGACGTCTTTGTGTGTTCCCCCGGCAACCGACGCTATTTATTATTTATTTTGACTTTATTATTTATTTTACACGTACGTGGATGAGCTGAGAGCGAGGATAACAACACAGCATGAGATCAGAAAATGCTGCGCTCTAATTCTCACGGAAACCTGAAGGGTGGCTACAAGGCTGTGGCTCAGCCGTGTTCCTCTATCCAGCATACAGGCAACTCCTCAAGCAAACCCCCCCAGTAAGTAAAACCATCAAAGTGTGGACTGCAGAAACTGATCTGGTGCTTCAGGACTGCTTTGACACTACAGATTGGGAGGTGTTCAGAACTGCTGCTGTTAGAGAGGACTGTACTGTTGACTTAGATGACTATGCCTCTGGAGTAACCAGATACATCAGCACCTGCATAGAAACCATTGTTCCAACAAAGCGCTGCAGAACTTATCCTAACCAGAAACCCTGGATAAACTGTGATGTTCAGTCCATGCTACGTGCTCGCTCTGCTGCATTTCTCTCAGGCAACGCTGAAGACAACAAACGGGCCAGATACGACCTGCGTAGATCTATCAGACAAGCCAAGAGACAGTACAGGGTGAAGCTGGAGGGATGCTACACCTCTGCAGACTCCCGGCACATGTGGCAAGGACTGAGACACATCACAGACTATCAACAGAGAAGCAGAGAGGTCACTACCAGCCACACTACATTACCAGAGGAGCTAAATGAGTTCTATGCTCGTTTTGAGGCCCTCAACCCCGACAGACAGAGAGGGGTTATGGCCGAGGGGAGCACGCAGAACTCATCACTCGCTGTGACATCGGTGGAGGTGTGCAAGGCTCTGAAGAGGATAAACCCACGGAAGGCCGCTGGCCCAGACAACATCCCCGAGCGGGCACTCAAGGTTTGCTCTTCAGAGCTGGCTGGCGTGTTTGTGGACATATTCAACCTGTCCCTTGCACAATCTTTTGTGCCATCTTGCTTCAAGACCACCACCATCGCCCCCCTCCCTAAGAACACTGCCATTCACACAGCCCTCACACACCTGGAGGGCAAGGACACATATGTGAGAATGCTGTTGATCGACTACAGATCAGCATTCAACACGGCCATTCCCACCAAACTGGCAGGAAAGCTCCTCACCCTCGGACTGACACCCGGACTCTGCAACTGCGTGCTGAACTTCCTGACGGACAGACCCCAGTCAGTCAGAATTGGCAGCCGCACATCCAGCACAAGAACTGTTAGCACTGGGACCCCCAGGGCTGTGTGCTGAGCCCCCTCCTGTACACACTCTTCATGTATGACTGCGTGGCTCCCAGAGCAACACCAGCATCATCAAGTTTGCTGATGATACTACAGTCATCGGACTGATCACTGGTGGGGCTGAGACAGCGTACAGGAGGGAGGTGGCTGAGCTGGTGGACTGGTGTGACTACAACAGTCTTTCCTTGAATACAGACAAGTCCAAGGAAATGATTGTTGATCCAAGGAGGAGGAGGCAGGAGCTACACACACCCCTGTTCATAGGTGGGACAGAGGTGGACAGAGGTCAAATTCCTCGGCGTTCACATCAGCGAGGATTTAACCTGGTCACACAACACACACTACATCGTCCAGAAATCCCAGCAGCGGTTGTACTTTCTGAGAAGGCTGAGGAAATTTGGCATGTCAGCCCAAATTCTCAGCAACTTCTACAGGAGTACGATCGAGAGTGTTCTTACCAGCTCCATCACGGTCTGGTACGGAAACTGCACCGCTCAGGATAGGAAGGCTCTCCAGCGAGTGATCAAGACTGCACAGTCCATTTCCGGAGCAGCCTTCCCCTCACTGCAGGACATCTACAGGACCAGGGTCATCAGGAGGGCCCACAGCATCATCAGGGACAGTACACACCCCCAACACAGCTTCTTCACGCTCCTACCGTCAGGCCGACGCTACAGGAGTGTGAAGTCCAGAACAGCCAGACTGACAGACAGTTTTTATCCACAAGCCATCAGGCTTGTAAACACCTCCTCCCCCCTTCCGCTCTGAAACTGGCTGAACTCTGACTCTGACATGCACCCATTAATATGAGCCCAGTACACATTCTGCTGCTACTTTTATACTTTTTATACCATACTGTTTACTTCTGTACTTGCATAGTGCATTTTACACATGCATATGCACCTTACTTGCATCCATACAGTACTGTACTCTCCCTTCCTTTACTTGTTTTTCTTTACTTAGTGTACATATATATATTATATATATATATATATATATTATATATATATATATATATATATTATACTTCTTATTTTTCTCTCTCCTTTTATATTATTTTTTAAGACTGTCGGGAATCTGAAGATTACCAAAGGATAAGGATTTTGGGTCGCAATGTAGGGCCCAGTGTCAGAAAGCTGGGTTTGCCAGGGTCTTCCAGCAGGACAATGACCCCAAACATACTTCAAAAAGCACCCAGAAATGGATGGAAACAAAGCGCTAGAGAGTTCTAAAGTGGCCAGCAATGAGTCCGGATCTAAATCCCATTGAACACCTGTGGAGAGATCTTAAAATTGCTGTTGGGAGAAGGCACCCTTCAAATATGAGAGACTTGGAGCAGTTTGCAAAAGAAGAGTGGTCCAATTAAGAGGTGTAAGAAACTTGTTGATGGTTAGCGATTGATTTCAATAATTTTTTCCAAAGGGTGTGCAACCAAATATTAAGTTGAGGGTGCCAGTAATTTTCTTTGGACAATTTTTGGAGTTTTGTGTGAAATTATGTCAAATTTGCCTTTTTTTCCTCTGGTTTTTTTTGTGTTGTTCCAATACACACAAAGGAAATAACATGTGTATAACAAAACATGTGTAATTGCAATAATTTTCTGGGAGAAATACTTCATTTTCTGGAAAAAATTCAGGGGTGCCAACACTTTCAGCCATGACTGTAGATATTACTGGAGAGAAAGGATTATCTTCCCTTTCATGTTTTATACTAAGGGCCTTGACATGGTTCCAATCTGTTCTCCAAATAGAGCTACAGGAACAAATTGTGGTTTGGGAATTATGCAGATGTTCTATCAGACTGTGGTGGCCAGCTGTCTCTTCTATGCTGTGGTGTGCTGGGGAGGAAGCATTAAGAAGAGAGACGAGATGCGTCTGGACAAGCTGGTCAGGTGAGCAGGGTCAGTTATTGGTGTGGAGCTGGACTCTGTGGTGAAGGTGGTGGAGAGGAGGACACTGCACAAAGTGTTGTCTATTATGGATGATGATGGGCACCGACTGCACTTTTCAATCTTAGGCTTATTTATGCATTATTACACTTTACTGCATATACTGTACATCCCAACTCCTGGACACTCTCAGACACTTTACTGTATATACTGTATATCTGAACTCCTGGACACTCCACTCCACTTAAATACCAATATATGCACATGTTTATTATGTTAATTCAGTCATTTATCTGCTGATAACTGCACCCCTTGCACAATCATGCACATTTATTTATTACTATTGCACTCTTTTCTACAGTATACAGGTATATCTGTATTTTCTTGTATATATTTCTTGCCTCCTTGTGAAGTGAGATATATTTATATTTAGATATTTATCCATAGTGACCTGTACTATGTATAGTTTATAGTTTATAGTTAACAGTTAATAATACTGCTGCCGGTACCGACCCATTTAGGTTTTTCATACTGCACAACCCTGTTTTTACATTTTAACTTGTATTTGTATCTGTGCTGTTTTTTGTGAATCAACTGATGTGTTTTTCAGTGTATTTGTGTATTTATCAATGATTGTTTTCTTTTGTTACTTTCAGAATGATCCCTTGATGCATTCTTCTCCTGCTCGTAGTGTCCACTTTACTGCATAATTCTAATATTCCAACTTTTGCCCTGAATATGAACACACTTCGCAGACCAACATAAAAGACTGCAGTCAAAGAAAAAACTCATCGGTGCTCAGATTGTGGGAAGAGTTTTACTCAACAGAGTAAGCTCCAAACACACCAGCGCATTCACACAGGAGAGAAACCGTATCACTGCTCAGAGTGTGGGAAGAGTTTTACTCAACAGAGTAACCTCCAAACACACCAGCGCCTTCACACAGGAGAGAAACCGTATCACTGCTCAGAGTGTGGGAAGAGTTTTACTCAACAGAGTTATCTCCAAACACATCAGCACATTCACACAGGAGAGAAACCATATCACTGCTCTGAGTGTGGTAAGAGTTTCACTTCACAGAGTAATCTCCAAACACACCAGCGCCTTCACACTGGAGAGAAACCGTATCACTGTTCATAGTGTGGGAAGAGTTTTACTCAACAGAGTAACCTCCAAACACACCAGCACATTTACACAGGAGAGAAAACATATCACTGCTCAGAGTGTGGAAAGAGTTTTACTACACAGTGTAGTCTCCAAACACACCAGTGCATTCACACAGGAGAGAAACCGCATCGCTGCTTAGAGTGTGGGAAGAGTTTTACTACACAGAGTCATCTCCAAAAACATCAGTGCATTCACACACAAACGTAAGATTTAGATCTAAGTTTATCTTTGGTCTTTACAATGTGCTTATTTTATGTATGTATATTTATTGTATTGATATTGAATCAAAGGTAGATTGTAGTTATTTTCTGTCCCGTTTAATAAGGCCATTCACATGATTGGTAAAGGCTTGCATAGGGCTGTGGAATTCCCATCCTGCAGGGACAAATTACAGAACAATTTAGAGGATCTTTCTACTCTAATACAACCAGTTTAACTCATCAGCTACAACAAGGTGTTCTTTGTGTTTTGAAGCAGGAAAATCAGCAACGTGTGCTACACTCTGGCTGCTCAGTTACCAACCTCAGAGCTAGCATGTGCTTCCTCCAAACACGAACCTCAACATAATTTTTTGAAAGTGCCTCTAATGTAAGGTCATTGAACAGTTTTGCACACCTGCTAAGAAAACTGATCATTCTTCTCAGCCTGGACCAAACCAGTCACCAGGGTGTACCATATCTCCACCAAGAATACCAGAACTACCCAACAAGAGTCATAGGACAGTCCTGAGGAATGTATGACCTGTGCCATGAACTCTGTTGGATTTTCTGAACACATACACACAGAAGCTTATTAAGAACACAAAGCATCACCAGAAAGATATTTTCTAATACAGTGTCATAAGATTTGTGACAGTAGGTGAGGTGTGATGTCACCCAAATCACCAACCATATATAAATCAGACCATTCAACAATGAGGACCAGATGTGATTAGAGGCAGAGGCACATCCCATTTCTTCACCTATGAGTTGCAACACCTCATGCGTCTTTGAGAATTAGGGAACCCCTGATCATCATCTTCAGAGTGGTGGATGGGCATCCATTAATGTCTGCTGATCCCATATCAAACCCAGCCTTGGCTTGTCCGGACACGAGAATCTATTTGGATTTAGGTGTACTGATTTTTCCCAGTCCTTACCCAAATGGTAGAGTGAATGTAATGTTGGGTTTTTTCTTGTTTCCTCTCAAACGTTGGAATGGTGATTGTTCTATGATACTGTGTTATAATAAAACCCTGGTGTAGTGTGTTATGTATGAACTTAGTTTGCTGTATGTTTGTGTTTCTATGTACATCTACATTACATTTTAGCAATTTCATTATAATTCAATTTTTCCAAATGATTTATCTCTGCACATGTTTCTTTTTCGCTGCTATGAAGAGTATTCCATATCCCTCAGAAATCCAGCTGGGTTTAGTAAAACATAAAAAAATATAAACATGTAAAATCCAGTCACATTTGGAAGTTTTTTTGTCATGTGATTCCAATCAGATTTTTACAGACGCATCTCTGTACACTCAGCTGCACAAGTTGGATTTCGAAGTGTTTTTTGAATCACTTACACATTGACAACCAATGCAGATGTCAAATCCAAAATGACAGAAATGCTGAGATTTAAGACGAGTGTCTCAAATTCATGTTCATGCCAGATAATTTCTAGTCTTAAGGTATGGAATTGAACGGTAGTATGTGAACCACAAATTGTCCGAGCAATTGTTTATTGTACAAGCACATCCACCAGTATGCTGATGCTTATATCATTACCACTGTGACCCATGCAGATACATGTGCAAGTAAAAAGTAAGTGAGCCATTTATAATTTATCTGGATTTTTAAACTCTCTAATACCTATTAGTGCAGCTAGTTGGCCATGCCTGGTAAACCTACAAGAACTTGCAAAGAAGACAGCCCCTGCAACAACAGACTGGTAGAAGGTTTCCAACATCTTGCAGCACACGTTGAAAGATCTGAGCCTTCTCAACAAGTAGAGTCTGCTCATCCCCTTCTTGTACACAGCCTCTGTGTTAGCTTTTCTGTCCAGTTGTTGAGCAGGACATATCATCTCCTTAATTGAAACAATTAGTGCTTGAAGAAGTAGGTACTACAACTACTTGCACTTACTGTACTGTGCAGTGCAGTACTCAGTGTGATCAATAAATCAAAATAAATAAAGATTTTATACTTGAACTAAATTAATGGCTAACACTTTTAAACTTTTAATGGTTAAAAAAATATTTACTTTAAAAACATATTGAAAAGCATTATAAATATTACTTGCTGGTTGTTAAGGAAGTGGATTTATTATTTTTATGCAGATTAGCTGGCTGTAATCTCAGTAAGGAGTCAGTGAAAGCTCTGAACTCTGTTTTACAATTAGTAAACCCCTCTCTGAAAGAGCTGGATCTCAGGAATAATGACATACAAGATTCAGGAGTGAAGCTGCTTTCCAGTGGCCTAAAAAAAGTGCACACTGCAATCTTGAGATACTCAGATGAAGCTTTCATTCCTGACTGGGAAAGTAACTCAACTAAGAAGGTATGAGGTACCCTGTAAATAAAGTAAACAATAATATTTAATTTATTTCAAATTTTTATATTATTCATTCTAAGCACCCCAGAATTATAATAATGCTCTATTAAAGCTATAATTTAATGTTTGTTCTGCATGATATACTGTCTTCCCATTCAGATTATATCTCTCTAAGCCTTGGGAGCAAAGCTTAAATCTTGGTTCAGTGCTAAAATCAGTCAGTTCCTCCCTGAATGAGCTGGACCTCAGTAACAATGATCTGCAGGATTCAGAAGTGGATGTGCTCTCTGCTTAGCTAAAGAGGTCATGGTGTAAAAAATTACTTTCATGCCAGTGCCAGACTATTTAGCAACTGACAGTGCAAGTTCTCAACAGTCTCCCCAAAGATCAGTGCATAAAAGAGAAATTATAACAGATCTTACAGTACACTCAATGAATTATTTCTAGATGCAGTGAGAAAATTCTGTAGTGCTTAGAATTGGTTATATAAAAATGTCAAATTAATTAAATAGAATTTTTAGTTTACTCGGTTCATGTAATACCTCATAACTTCTGAGTTTAGGTTCTTCCACAGTCGGGAATAATGCACTAATATTTCACCTGAGGATATTCAATTCGCAGTGTCAACTTTTCAGGTATCATCAAGCTTCACTCCTGAATCCTGGAGGTCATTATTACTGAGATCCAGCTCTTTCAGAGAGGGCTTTACTAATTGTAAAACAGAGGGCTGTTATTGAGGTACAGTCCTTTCAGAGATGGGTTTACCGATTTTAAAAAACATTAAGGGCTTCAATTGACTCCATCCATTGAAAGTACCAGTACCATAGAGAGTGTACAATGATAAAAGCATAAAGCAGAAATATTACGCAGGAGGACAGTGCAGCTGTCCAATCAGAAAGCCAGATGAGAGTAACGGGTAGCTGTACACTGTAAAGAACAGTACAGAATGTATTATAAATAAATGTGCAATCTTATAGACATGGACAAAAGTGCACAGAGGTATGGGCATGGAAGAGTGTATTGGGTAATGCCCAGCTGGTGTTCAGTTAGTGTCTAATAATGTCCTAGAACAATGAAGAGGAGTTGTACGGTGTGATCACTGTTGGTTCAAACAATCTCCTGTACCTTTCTCTGCTACTGCGGAGCTATGTGAGTCTGTTGCTGAAAGTGCACCAACTCAAAACCATTCAGTGGGCAGCCAAGAACTGAGCCAGCCTTCCTGATCAACTTGTTGAGCTTTTTAGCATCTGCTCCTGTGACGTTACCTCCCAAGCAAATTGCCACAAAGAGGACAGCCCCCGCAACAACAGACTGGTAGAAGATCACCAAATCTTGGAGCACACATTGAAAGATCTGAGCCTTCTCAAAAAGTAGAGTGTGCTCAACCCCTTCTTGTACACAGCCTCCGTGTTGGCCTTTTATCGAGTAGAACACCCAGGTATTTGTAGGTATCTAGCTGAACATTCTGACCCATGATGGTAATGGGGCTGATTGTTGACCTCTTCCTCCTGAAGTCAACCACCATCTTCTTCATCTTGGTCACACTGAGAAGCAGATGGTTACTTGCATTCCACAAAGCTCTTCACAAGGTCTCTGTATTCATTTACATTTACATTTAAGGCATTTAGCAGACGCTCTTATCCAGAGCGACTTACAACCGTGCTTAGTGATCTGTTGGATAATATTCCAGTTAGTAGGAAGTTTAGAGCTTAAAACTCACCATGAGCTCAGACACTGCCCGAACAGGGGGCCAGTGCTGGTACCTAGAGAAAGGTCATTATAAGTGCAACACAATACACATTGACAAAGATCATTATAAGTGCAATACGATAAAGGTTATTCTTCATCCCGCCCATCCCTGATGCACCCAACCACCACAGAGTCATCAGAAAAATGTTAAAACCTGTACTGGCAGTGTGTGGTGTACAAGGGGAAGGGAAAAGGGGAGAGCACATTTCCTTTTGGTGCACCAGTGCTACTGACCAGGCAATCATACTGGGGTCTTCCAGACAGGTACTCCAAGGCCCAGGTGATCATGGATTTGTCCACCTGCATTTGTTTTCCACCAAGCAGTATGTTTTCCACAACACAGGCACCCGATCCTGTTTAAGACTCGGGCTGAAGAGATGCTGAAGAATTCTACAAAGCTGACTGGCAAAAATTTTCAGTACCCTTTTTGTCATGTTCATTTTCAGTACTTTTTACATCATGTCTAGGGGGGCTCAGAATCAGAGTGAGATATTTAAGGTCTAATTGTTTTTTAATTTTATTTTATCTGTATGTCTACATCATTTCACCTGAAACACTCACACTTACCCACCTCTACACCCCCACCACCAAAATCAATATCTCTGAAAAGGCCTTAAATACCTTAATCATATGCTAGAAAGGTGAGAAATACTCCATGGCTAAGCAAAAAGCTTGCCAATCACCCGGTCACCAACAACCTGATTGAGTTCTATTGTAAATTTAAATGTTTCTTAAACCTTTGTCTCTCAGCCCCACCCCACAGCCATCTCTCTCACCTCCTCCTCCTCACCCATGTCATCATCAATGGTTGAGTCGTTAACAGGTTAGAGAAGTGTCTCACTCTCTCTGTCTACTCTGAATCACTGCTCTGATCTGAGGAACATGTCTGTTTGATAATAACTGATAGTTTAATACAGTGGAGTTGCTCCACCCTCGTTTGGCTGCTTCTTGAACTGAATTTAAAGTTAGTATTCATTTTTGGTAGTAAAGAGAGTCACATTTAGAGTCAAGCTATTTACAGAGAAGCTGAGAAATATACACAGTTAATGATGTACAGGATTAATTAGGAGATTAATTTATTATTAATAAATAAAGAATAATATAAAGCATACATATGTTTTGTAGGAGTAACCATTTAAATATTCCAACATTTCCCTCATTACTTTACTAACCAATGAGCACTGTTAGAATCACATGATCAAACTCTTGAAACGTGTGATCATGTCATGTATGTATTCTGTAGTTGTTAATATTGGAATTTATTTACTGGATGTGTTCCCATCATCCTTGTTCCATTATTTAATGTCATGTGTGTAAATCCATAACGGCTCCAGTGGAATAATGGGTATTAGTGAGTCAGTGTGAATCTGAATCTGAACTGATGGGGAGTTTAAATCTAAAGACACATTTTACTCCAGACATTTTAGGTGTACGTGCTGGATTAAACAGAAATAGTCGTGTTACTGAAAGCAGTAGAGAGTTAAAGTGTCCTGCTGTGCTGAACTGGGATAAACTCTCCTGTTAGATCTTCTGGTTCTAACCGCTGTACATCCTCTGATGGGGTTAAACAGCCAATCTTAGTGCAGGAGGCGGGGTCTGTTTGAGTGTGGGTGAGATTCCACAAATAATGCCCCCAGAGACACCATGGTCCTCCAAACACAATGAAACAGAGAAGAAGAAGAAGTAATAGTAGTAGAAGAAGAAGAAGAGCTCTGCGTTAGAGAGAGACGGTAGCTGATCTGATCTGCTGGAGGTAAAGAACTGTTTATCACTCTGTTTACTCTGTTCTTACTGAAACAGGAGGAGAAATGTTCTCTCTCTAAAAGTAAGCAGTAAAATATGTGGAATGTGTGCGCTAACAGAAGCAGCCTTCATCCAGACTGAGCTGAGCTGAGGAGGCTAATGTTAGCACTTAGCTCTGTGATTTCAGGTTAGGGTTGTTTCTGACTACTGTACACTAGTAGATCTAGTAAAATCTATCCAGACACATTTAAGAACCACTCTGATTTATTTGTACTGTGCTGTGTGTGTTTCTAAGCGCTAATACTCCAGTATATTAACACTGAGCTCCTGATTCTGTTTGTGGGGGGTCATTTCATTCTGTTGTGTTGGTTCAGCTCCTGTTCTGGTTTACTGCTGATCACTCTTCTCACTTTGGAAATATAGTATTGTATTTTATAAAAGTTTCAGAGAAGAGATGTCCAGAGCTGTACAGTTTAGTACAGCATTTAGTTTAAAAGGGGATTTGCTGTTCTTTTAGGAAAATGGGTTGTTTGCAGGGCAGTCTGGGCAAAGTGGTGTTGCTATACAGTTTGGGTATATAGGAGTTTGCTGTTCAATGTTGGTAATTGGGCATTACAATTTCAAATGTTTAGGGGCCACTTTTGTCACTGGTGTTGTAGATATTACTCGGTTATCTTGCCTTTCATGTTTTATGTAATCATATGTTCTAATTTGGATCTGACACAGCGCATAAACAGGGTCAGATGGTATGGTGCAGAGCACATGCTGCTGAGAAAAGTGTAGCTGTGATGTCATTTATAAACATTTTCTTAAAGCACAGACATCATGTCTTTTCAGGTCCACATTTTAGAGAATGTACAGTAATGATCAAGTGACATCCCTAACAGTGACTGATGTGTTAAAACCCTTGGAGATAATCACATCTACAGTGTGACCATGACGATGTGTGCTTCTGGTCCAACATAGTCCAATTTTACCTGGAGATTGTCATCAATTTTAACATAGATTGTCAAATTTCTATGTTAAAATCACAAGCAATAACAAAATGTTTTAATTCAGTGGAATTAAAAGAAACACTAATATAGCTTTGTAATTTGGACACCAGTAGATATTTTTAGCGTTCTTGGTCTTCCTTTCAGAATTGTATATAATCAAATAATGTGAAATCACTAAATGATAACTACATGCATTGTAAACAAAAATCAGATACTGCAGCTGTACCACCATTTTTGTGTTTGGCACACAAGACTTTTCTATGGTTAAAGATCAGAAGGCTCTTCACCACTGCATGTATTTAGCCATGTTTTGTTTAAAGCATTAAATTAAGCCCACAGGCTGTTTTAAACAAAATAGCTAAACTAAATGAGACTTGTTTGTTACATATCTAAAATTGAGAAGAGCTAATTTAGTAACATGTAGAGATGGAGGACAGGGTAGATTTCACTTGTAGTTTTGGTGTCTCCTGCAGCTAATATGAGAACATCGTCATGTCTTTTATCCAATAAGTGCCGCTCTATCGGGACATTTTCACTGTGGGGGGACAATGAAGGCTCTAGAGTGAAGAGTCATTGGGTGTTAGTGTTGACATGTTGACACTAGATCTCTGGTGTGTCAACATAAACAATCAACTACTTCAGCCAGTAATGTAGGACATTTTTCATTTAGTTTGGAACCTGTTATGTGTGTCCCATATCGAACTGAGTTTCTAGTTTCTGATGCCTTTAACAGATTCATCAAGCACAACGGTGTCTGCTGTGACTAACACCTCTCAGACCTGTATTATGTTTACTGACCTCAGGAAACTTACTAAGGGCCTTGATATGGTTCAAATTTGTTCTTCAAATGGAGCAACTGGGACAAATTGTGCTTTGGGAATCATGCAATAATTTTGCCCACTTAGCCAGCTTCATTCAGATTAGTAGCTCCACCCACATGAACTACTTTCCTAGTCTGGTAAGCAGCTGACCACTCCTTTTTAAAAAAGAAGTTTCTTCTTTAGTATCCAATAGGAATTTGTTTAAAATAAAGCCAATTAAACACAAAAACTAATGTCACTACAGTGATGTCATCTACAAAGTGTATGAATTTAAGAGTCACTGCCTGCAATGCATTTTTCTTTTCTTTCTTTCATTCCTTTTTATTGTTGGGGAGTAAGATGTGGATTCAGTGGCAGGAGAAAAAATAAACATTTCCTATAAATATCAGAAAACACTTCTCTTTACAAGTTTTATGAACTGTGTTTTTGAGTATATTTGTGTATTTATCAAAAAATTGTTTTCTCTTTTTTTCTTCCAGAATGATCTCTTGATGCAAGTCTTCTCCTGCTCCTAGTATCCACTTTACTGCATGATTCTAATATTCATCCACAAACCCATCAAGAAACTTTTGCCCTCAACATGAACACGTTTTGCAGGCCACGACAAAAGACTGCAGTCAAAGAAAAAACTCATCGTTGCTCAGATTGTGGGAAGAGTTTTACTCAACAGAGTAAGCTCCAAACACACCAGCGCATTCACAAAAAAACAGTCACTGAAATGTGTGCAATTATTCAGACCAGACTGCTGTGACTAACACTTCACAGACCTGTGTTATGTTTACTGACTTCAGGAAATTTACTAAGGGCCTTGGTGTGGTTCAAATCTGTTCTTTTAATGGAGCAACTGAGACAAATTGTGCTTTGGGAATTATGCTGTAATTCTGCCCACTTAGCCAGCTGTATTCACATTAGCAGCTCCGCCCACATGGACTACCGGCCCAGTCTGGTAAGCAGCTGGCCACGCCTCTCAAGACCCTTTTTTGTTTCTTCTTTAGTAGCCAGTAGGAAGTCCTGTAACTCATAATTGACATTAGACTTATTTTAATTTTTCCTAATAAACTTAGACCAATTAAACACAAAATACTAATGCCAGTACAGTGATGCCATTTGCAGAGTGAAACAATTTAAGAGTTACTGCCTGCAATGCATTCTTTCTTTTCTTCCTTTTTTATTGTTGCAGAATAAGTTGTGGATTCAGTAGCAGGAGAAAAAGTAAACATTTCTTGTAAATTTTAGAAAATACTGCGGTTAATTTTTAAGTTTGATCAACTAATGTGTTTTTCAGTAAATGTGTATTTTTCAAATTTTGATTTCTCTTTTTTTGCTTCCAGAATGATCTCTTGATGCAAGTACACTCGTGCTCGTAGTGTCCACTTTACTGCATAATTAAAATTTTCTTCAACAAACCCATCAAGAAACATTTGCTTTCAACATGAACACACCTCGCAGACCAACACAAAAGACTGCAGTCAAAGAAAAAACTCATCACTGCTCAGAGTCTGAGAAAAGTATTACTACACAGGAAAATCTCCACAGACGCCAGCGCCTTCACACAGGAGAGAAACCGTTTCACTGCTCAGAGTGTGGAAAGACTTTTACTTCACAGAGTAAGCTCCAAACACACCAGCGCATTCATACAGGAGAGAAACCGTATCACTGCTCAGAGTGTGGAAAGAGTTTTACTACACAGAGTCATCTCCAACTACACCAGCGCATTCATACAGGAGAGAAACCGTATCACTGCTCAGAGTGTGGAAAGACTTTTACTCAACAGAGTAATCTCCAAGTACACCAGCGCCTTCACACAGGAGAGAAACCGTATCATTGCTCAGAGTGTGGAAAGACTTTTACTCAACAGAGTAATCTCCGAAAACACCAGCGCCTTCACACAGGAGAGAAACCGTATCACTGCTCAGAATGTGGAAAGAGTTATACTCAACAGAGTCATCTCCAACTACACCAGCGCCTTCACACAGGAGAGAAACCGTATCACTGCTCACAGTGTGGAAAGAGTTTTACTACACAGAGTCATCTCCAACTTCACCGGCGCCTTCACACAGGAGAGAAACCGTATCACTGCTCAGAGTGTGGAAAGACTTTTACTACACAGGGTAATCTCCAAACACACCAGCGCATTCACACAGGAGAGAAACCGTATCACTGCTCAGAGTGTGGGAAGAGTTTTACTACACAGAGTCATCTCCAAATACACCAGCGCATTCACACAGGAGAGAAACCTTATCATTGCTCAGAGTGTGGGAAGACTTTTTCTCAACAGAGTCATTTCCAAATACACCTGCGCATTCACACAGGAGAGAAACCGTATTACTGCTCAGAGTGTGGTAAGACTTTTACTACACAGAGTCATCTCCAACTACACCAGCGCATTCACACAGGAGAGAAACCGTATCACTGTTCAGAGTGTGGAAAGAGTTTTACTCAACAGAATAGTCTCCAACTACACCAGCGCATTCACACAGGACAAAAACCGTATCACTGCTCAGAGTGTGGGAAGAGTTTTACTCACCAGAGTAGTCTCCAAACACACCAGCGCATTCACACAGGAGACAAACCGTATCACTGCTCAAAGTGTGGCAAGAGTTTTACTCAACCGAGTAATCTCCAAAAACACCAGCGTATTCACACAGGAGAGAAACCGTATCACTGCTCAGTGTGTGGAAAGAGTTTTACTCAACAGAGTAGTCTCCAAGTACATGAGCGCATTCACACAGGAGAGAAACCGTATCACTGCTCAGAGTGTGGAAAGAGTTTTACTACACAGAGTAATCTCCAAAAACACCAGCGCATTCACACAGGAGAGAAACCGTATCACTGCTCAGTGTGTGGAAAGAGTTTTACTACACAGAGTAATCTCCAAAAACACCAGCGCATTCACACAGGAGAGAAACCATATCACTGCTCAGAGTGTGGAAAGAGTTTTACTACACAGAGTCATCTCCAAAAACACCAGCGCCTTCATACAGGACAGAAACCGTAGCACTGCTTAGAGTGTGGTGTTTTTAAGAAGTATTTCTTTGGTCTTTGCTATGTTCTTATTTTCTGTATGTGTATTATTGTATTGATATTGAATCAAAGGTAGATTGTAGTTATTTTCTGTCCTGTTTAATGAAGCCATCCACATGATGGGTAAAGGCTTGCATAGGGCTGTGGAATTCCACTCCTGCAGGGACAGATTACAGAACAATTTAGAGGATCTTTCTACTCTAATACACCCAGTTTAACTCATCAGCTACAACAAGGTGTTCTTTGTGTTTTGACACAGGAAAATCAGCAACCTGTGCTGCACTCTGGCCCTTCAGTTACCAACCTCAGAGCTAGCATGTACTTCCCCCGAATACGAAACCGAACAGCATTTTTTGAAAGTTCCTCTAATGTACTTTCATTGAACAGCTTGGCGCACCTGCTATTTTTCTTTATATGGGCTCACAGACGCCACATTGAGAGACATGACCATCCTGCTCAGCCTGAAACAAACTAGACTCCGGGGTGTACCATATCTCCACCAAGAATACCTAAACTACCCAAAAAGAGTCATAGGACAGTCCTGAGGAATGTATGACCTGTGTCATAAACTCTGTTGGATTTTCTGAACACATACACATGAAAGCTTATTAAGAACACAAAGCATCACCAGAAAGACATTTTCTAAAACAGTGTCATAAGGTAACCTAAACAGGACATGTATACCCTGTGCAGTGTTTTGTGTTGGTTGTGTGTTAAATCATGGTATGTGAAGGTAAACCTGAAACATTTACACTGCGTTCGATGTGACATGAGAAAGATATAAAATGAACCTTGTATGCAGTTCTTTGGGAGGCACTTCAGACTTTTTCACTTTTTTTTTTTCAAGTTACAACAGCTCATGTATCTCTGTGTGTTGAAAATTGGTCAGAGAACCCCTGACCATCAGCTTCAGAGGTCTCTTAATATCTTCTGATCCCATATCAAACTCAGCCATGGCTTGTCCAGACACAAGAATCTTTTTGGATTTAGTTGTACTGATTCTTCTTGAATGGGACTGACGCTATGGCCGAACTTCCCAGTCATTACCCAAAGGCAAGAGTGAATGTAATGATTTGCTTTTTTTCTTGTTTCCTCTCAAATGTTGGAATGGTGATTGTTCTATGATACTGTGTTATGAAACCCTGGTCTAGTTCTTTATGTATGAATGTTGTATGCTGTCTTTCTGTGTTTCTATATACATCTACATCACTCTTTACCAATTTCATTATAATTCAACTTTCTAAATGTTTTATCCCTGAACATGTTTCTTTATTGCTGCTGTCATGAAGAGTACTCAGAAATGTATGAAATTATTACTTTTTGAAGCCTTCTTTAGTAAAACCATTAGATGTAGACCTTATTAAAAAATAAACATGCATAAAATCCAGCCACATTTGAAGGTCGTCTGTCATGTGATTCCAATTGGATTTTTACAGGCGCATTGCTGGAGACTCAGCTACACAAGTCAGATTTCAAAGTGTCTTTTGTATCACTTGCACAGTGACAACCAACGCAGACGATCTATCCATACAAAAAACACACATTAAAGCACACATCTGTACACACAACCACACACATCTGTCCATACAATAAATACACATTAGAACACACACATCTGGACACACAATACACAAAGATTAGAACACACTCCTGTATGCCCAATAAACACACATTAGAACATCCACAGACATCAGTTCACACAATAAACACACATTAGGACACACACACAAAATCAGTCCACATAATAAACACACACACACGCACACACACATATATATGTGCAATAAACACACATTAAATCACACACATATGAATGTGCATTAAAGACAAATTAAAACATACATCTTTACACACATTAAAACACACATTAGGACACACATATATCTGTCCACTCAATAAACACACATTAGAACATCTGTACACACAATAAACAGGTTAAATACGCACACATACATCTGTATGTGCAAAAAACACCCATTAGACACACAAACACACACAAAACACAGACACATTAGGAAACACCCATCTGTACAAAACTTACACACACATTTGAACACACATCTGTACACACACACAAACATTTAAACACACACCCATCTGTACACAAAATAAACACACATTAGAACATCTACACACACAATGAACACACATTAAAATATGCACACATACATCTGTATGCGCAATAAACACCCATTATAACACACAAACATGCACACACATTAGATCGCACATCTTTACACACAGTACACACACTAGAACACATATCTGTACACACAATACACAAACATTAAAACACACATCTGTATGCGCAATAAAAACTCATTAGAACACAAACTCTCATACATCTGTCCACACTATCAACACACATTAGAACACACACATTAAAACACACATACATCTGTACACACAATAAACACACATTTGTACACACAAAAACATGTTAACACACACACACACACACATCTGTCCAGACAATAAACACACATTAGAACACACACAAACATCCATTAAAACACGCACAGACATCTGTCCATACAATAAACACACATTAGAAATAACATTAAAACACACACACGTGTACACACAATACACACACATTAAAACACACACATCTGTATGTGCAATAAAGACAAATTAGAACACATACATCTTTACACACATTAAAACACACACACACATTTGTCCACACTAAACACACTTTAGAACACACATATATCTGTGTACTCAATAAACACACATTAGAATATCTGTACACACAATAAACACAGATTAAAATATGCACACATACATCTGTATGCACAATAAACACCCATTAGAACACACAAACACACACACATTAGAACACACACACATCTGTAAACAAAATACACTGTGCACACAATGAACACATATTAGAACACACACCCGTACACACAAATACACATTAGAACACATCTGTACATTGAAACACATGGAAAAATGCAAACATACATTTGTAGGCACAATAAACACCCATTAGAACACACATACACATAAACACACATTGGAACACAGATCTGTGCACACAAACACACATTAGAACACACATCTGTACACACAATACACACATATTAGATAACACGTCTGTACACACAATAAACACAGACACACACACATCTGTACACAAAATGATCACACATTAAAACACACATCTACACACAACACACATTAGAACACAGTACACAAACATTTGAACACACACCCATCTGTACACAATATACACACATTAGAACATACATCTGTCCACTCAATAAACACACATTAGAACATCTACACACACAATAAACACACATTAAAATATGCACACATACATCTGTATGCGCAATAAACACCCATTATAACACACAAACACGCACACACATCTTTACACACAACACACACACATTAGAACGCACACCTGTACACATAATGCACTCACTAGAACACATATCTGTACACACAATACACAAACATTAAAACACACATCTGTATGCGCAATAAAAACTCATTAGAGCACAAACACACATACATCTGTCCACACAATCAACACACACGAGATCACACACATATCTGTACACACAATGCACACACAGTAAAACACACACATATCTGTACACACAATAAACACACATCTGTACACACAAACACATGTTAGAACACACATACACATCTGTCCATACAATAAATACACATTAGAACACACACATCTGTACACACAATACACAAAGATTAGAAGACACACCTGTATGCCCAATAAACACACATTAGAACACATAAATCTCTATGTGAAATTAAGACAAATTAGAACACATCCATCTTTACACACGTTAAAACACACATATATCTGTCCACTCAAAAAAACACACATTAGAACATCTGTACACACAATAAACACAGATTAAAAATGCACACATACATCTGTATGCACAATAAACAGCCATTAGAACACACAAACGCACACATACTGTACATCTTTACACAGAACACACGCATTAGAACACACACACATCTGTACACAAAATACACACACATTAGAACAAACATCTGTACACACAATAAACACATATTAGAACACACGTCAGTACACACAATACACAAACATTAGAACACATATCTGTACACACAATACACAAACATTAGAAAATACACGCATCTGTCCACACAAACACACATTAGAACACACACCCACATCTATCCATACAATAAACACACAATAGAGCACACACATCTGTACACCCAATAATCATACATTAGAGCACACACATCTGTACACACACTAAGCAAACATTAGGGAACACACATCTGTACACACATTACACAAAGGTTAGAACACACACACACCTGTATGCCCAATAAACACACACACATTTGTACACATAAACACATTTTAAAACACACACACATTTGTACCCACAAACACACATTAGAACATCCGCAGACATCAGCCCACACAATGCACACACATTAGGGCAGACACACAAAATCAGTCCACGCAATAAACACACATTAGAAATTACATTAAAACACACACACACGTGTACACACAATAAACACACATTAAAACACACACACACACACATCTGTATGTGCAATAAACACATTAAAACACACACACACACATTAGAACACACACCCATCTTTACACAAAATACACACACATTAGAACACACATCTGTACACACAATACACAAACATTACATCACACACCCATCTGTACACAAAATACACACACTAGTGTTTGTGGGGGTTCATTTCATTCTGTTGTGTTGGTTCAGCTCCTGTTCTGCTTTACTGCTGATCACTCCTCTCACTTTGGAAATTCAGTATTGTACGTCATAAAAGTTTCAGAGAAGAGAAGGACAGAGCTGTACAGTTTAGTGCAGCATTTAGTTTAAAGGGGGATTTGCTGTTCTTTTAGGAAAATGGGTTGTTCACAGGGCAGTTTGGGTAAAGTGGGGTTGCTATACAGTTTGGGTAAGGAGGAGTTTGCTGTTTAGTGTTGGTAATGGGGCATTACAAATCCGATTGGTTAGGGGCCACTTTTTTCACTGGTGTTGTAGATATTACTGGAGAGAAAGGATTTTTTCCCTTCTATGTTTTATATAATCATATGTTCTAATGTGGATCTGAAGCAGAGCATAAACAGAGTCAGATGGTTTGCATGATGCAGTCTAGTCAGGTCCAGGTTTCATAGAATACACAGTAATGATCTGATAAAGTGGCATCCCTAACATGAGTGATATGTTAAAACCCTTGGAGATAATTGCATCCACAGTGTGACCATGACGATGTGTGAGTCTGGTGAAAAAATAGTCCAATTTGAACTGGAGATTGGCGTGATTGTCATTTTGTATAAAATCACAAGAAATAATAAAATGATTCAAATCAGTGGAATTAAAAGAAACACATCTAGAAATTCATTAATAAAAATAACATTGTACTTTGGAATTGTTCATAAAAATCTAATTATGTGAAATGACTAAATGGTAATGACATGCTTTTTAAAAAAATATTCAGATAGTGCAGCGATATCACCATTTTTCTGTTTGGCAAATTAGACTTTTCTAAGTTTAAAGATCAACTTCAACAAACTCTTCAACACTTCATATATTTAGAAATGTTTTTTTTTTACATTAAATTAAGGCTGTATTAAAGACACTAACTAAATGTGACTTGTTTGTGAGAGATCTAAAATTGAGAGGAGCTAATTTAGTAACCTGTGGAGATAGAGGACAGGGTAGATTTCTCTTGTAGCTGTGGTATCTCCTGTAGCTAATATGATAGAACATCGTCATGTGTGTTATCCAATAAGGGCAGCTTTATCAGGACATTTTCACTGTGGGGGAGGATGTTTTGGCTCTACAGTGAAGAGTCATTGGGTGTTAGTGGATTACACGTGAAAGAAATAGATCTGACATCTATATCACTGGTGTGCCGACATCAACAATGAACCACTTCACGCAGTAATGTACTATGTTTTTCATCCAGTTTGGAACCTGTGACGTGTGTCCCATATCGAACTATGAGTTTCTAGTTTCTGATGCCTTTAACAGAGTCATCAAGCACAACAGTGTCTGCTGTGACAAACACCTCTCAGACTTAGGCTATGTTCACTGACTTCAGGAAACTTACTAAGGGCCTTGATATGGTTCAAATCTGTTCTTCAAATGGAGTAACTGGGACAAATTGGGATTTCATAAATACCTACAATTCAGGTTCTGTTCTAGGAATGCAGCTGTTCCCACATGGTAAATTTATACACACTTTATACATAATCACATATACAATAACACTGATATCCAACACTTCCTATGTGGACCTGTTGCTTATTTTGCCCACTTAGCCAGCTGTATTCACATTAGCAGCTCCACCCACATGAACTGCTGGCCTGGTCTGGTAAGCAGCTGGCCACTCCTTTCTTAAGCCCCTTTTTATATGGTTCTTTTTTTAGTAGCCAATAGGAACTTTTGTAGCTTATAATTAATTTATTTTTTAAAAGTTTGATAAACTGATGTGTTTTTCAGTATATATTTGCATTTATCATTTTTTCCTCTTTTTTTACTTCCAGAATGATCTCTTGATGCAAGTTCTCTCCTGCTCGTAGTGTCCACTTTACTGCATAATTCTAATTTTCATCGACAAACCCATCAAGAAACTTTTGTCCTCAACATGAACACACCTCGCAGACAAAGACAAAAGACTGCAGTCTTTGAGAGTGGGAGTTTTACTACACAGAGTACTCTCCAAACACGCCAGCGCGTTCACACAGGAGAGAAAGCGTATCGCTGCTCAGAGTGTGGAAAGAGGTTTACCAGACAGAGTCATCTCCAAGTACACCAGCGCATTCACACAGGAGAGAAACCATTTCAGTGTTCAGAGTGTGGAAAGAGTTTTACTACACAGAGTACTCTCCGAACACACCAGCGCGTTCACACAGGAAAGAAACCGTATCACTGCTCAGAGTGTGGGAAGAGTTTTACAAGACAGACTTATCTCCAAACACACCAGCTCATTCATACAGGAGAGAAACCGTTTCACTGCTCAGAGTGTGGGAAGAGTTTTACTACACAGCGTCATCTCCAAACACACCAGCGCATTCACACAGGAGAGAAACCGTATCACTGCTCAGAGTGTGGGAAGAGTTTTATTCAACAGAGTACTCTCCAAACACACCAGCGCATTCACACAGGAGAGAAACCGTATCACTGCTCAGAGTGTGGGAAGAGTTTTACTCACCAGAGTAGTCTCCAAGTACACCAACGCGTTCACACAGGAGAGAAACTGTATCACTGCTCAGAGTGTGGGAAGAGGTTTACTACACAGAGTCATTTACGAACACACCAGCGCATTCACACAGGAGAGAAACCGTATCACTGCTCGGAATGTGGGAAGAGTTTTACTCATCAGAATAATTTCCACGTACACCAGCGCATACACACAGGAGAGAAACCGTATCACTGCTCAGAGTGTGGGAAGAGTTTTACTACACAGGGTAATCTCCAAACACACCAGCGCATTCACACAAGAACGAAACCTCTCACTGATCAGAGTGTGGTATTTTTATAAGCGTAAGATTTTTAAAGTCTATCTTGGTCTCCGTTAAGATTACAAAAAAAAACTAGAAAGGGAAATTTCGTGAACGAACTTTGTAAAAAGGCTTGTAAAAGTCTGATTATTATGTTGACCGTCCTGCTCAGCCTGGACCAAACTGGACCCCAGGGTGTACCATATCTCCACCAAGAATACCTGAACTACCCAAAAAGAGTCATAGGACAGTCCTGAGGAATGTATGGCCTGTGCCATAAAGTTTTTTTTAACACATGCACACAAGAACCTTATTAAGAACACAAAGCATCACCGGAAAGACATTTTCTAAAACAGTGTCATAAGGTAACCTTAATCGGACATGTGTAACACCCTGTGCCGTGTTTTGTGTTGGTTGTGTGTTAAATCATGGCTTGGGAAGGTAAACCTGAAACATTTACCTTGCTTTTGGTGTGACATGAGAAGGACATAAAATGAACCTTGTGTGCTTTTTCTAGGAAGGCACTTCCCACTTTTTTTACCTACAAGTTACAACACCTAATGTATCTCTGTGTGTTGACAATTGGGGAACCCCTGACCATCAGCTTCAGAGGTCTATTAATATCGGCTGGCCCCATATCAAACTCAGCCTTGGCTTGTCTAGACACAAGAATCTTTTTGGATTTAGTTGTACTGATTTTTCTTGATGCATCAATAGGACTGACGCTATGGCCAAACTTCCCAGTCATTACCCAAAAGCAAGAGTGAATGAAATGATTAGCTTTTTGGTTGTTTCTTCTCAGATGTTGGGATGGTGATTGTTCTATAATGCTGTATTATGAAACCCTGGTCTAGTTCTTTATGTATCAATGCTCCATGCTCTAGGCTGTCTTTCTCTGTGTCTATATACAGCTACATTACTCTTTACCAATTTCATTATAATTCAACTTTCTAAATGTTTTATGCCTGCACATGTTTTTATAACGGCTGTGAAGACTCCACATCCCTCAGAAATCTATTAAATTATTACTTTAAGCCTTGTTTAGTAAAACCTTTAGATGTTGTCCTTATTTTAAAAAAAGAAACGTGTAAAATCCAGCCACATTTGGAGGTCGTCTGTCATATGATTCCAATCAGATTTTTACAGACGCATCTCTGGAGACTCAGCTGCACAAGTCAGATTTCAAAGTGTCTTTTGCATCACTTGCACAGTGACAACCAACGCAGATGTCAAATCCAGAATGACAGACATGCTGAGATTTCAGAGGAGTGTCTCAAATTCATATTAATGCCAGATCATTTCTACTTTTAGGGTATGGAATTAAACAGTACTCTTTGAACTGCAACTTGACAGAGTGATTGTTTGTTGGACAAGCACATCCACTCAACATCACCTGCATAGCTGTGTAGTTACGGATGCCTATATCATTACCACAGTAACCCATGCAGATACATTTGTAAGAAAAAAATAAGTGAGCCATTTCGAATTTCTGGATTTTTAAATTGTCTTATACATGGCAACTAGTTGGCAATGCCTGGTAAACCTCCAATGAGATGTGGCCAGGGGGCATCCTAATAAGATGCCCAAACCACTTCAGCTGGCTTCTTTTAATGTGGGGAAATAGTGTCTCTACTCCTCCCAGTTAACTGTGCACCTCACCCTATTAAGTAAAATGTGACTCGCTAATCCTGCAAGGAAACCTCATTTCTGCTGCTTGTATGCACAATCTCATTCTTTCTGTCGTTATCCAAAGCTCAGGACCATAGCTGAGGATAGGGGTGTAGAGCGACTTACCTTATGATTAAACTCCCTCTTCACCTCTACAGCCAGGTGCAGCAACCCTATTACAGCTGGTGCCTATACCCTGCATCCAAAATCATGCACAATATTTCTTCCCATCCCTCATGATCAAGACACTGAGATTGTTAAATTCTTTCACATGGGTCAGGTCTTATAACCTTATCTTTTTCATTTTATTGGAATAAAATGTGGTCTGAATGTTGTTCAAGTCATAATTATATACAACCACAATCTAAGTAAACTGATAACACACATCTGTTGTAATTTTTATATATTTTTAAGCACAATGGGTATTATTATTAATTATTATTATTATTTAAGATGTTATGCCTAATAAACTAAATTGATGCCTAACACCTTATCTAGAGCAGAGTACAGAGTAAACAGATATATTTAATTAGTTTTATATTTTAAGCACCCTGAAATTATAAAATACTTTACTACATGTGTCTTTTATTGTTTAATATACATGATATACTATCTTTCAGATTATGTCTTTGTAAAACTTGGGGGGGAAACTTGCTTAAATTTTGGTTCAGTCTTACAATCAATAAAGCCCTCTCCGAAAGAGCTAGACCTCAGTAACAATGACCTGCAGGATTAGAAGTGGATGTGCTCTCTGCTGAACTGAAGAGGCCATAGTGTGCCCTGCAGATACTCAGGTGATCTTTCTCTAAATGCATTCCTAAACAGGGAAAATTCTAAGAAGGCACCACAATCTTTTAGCAAAATGCAAGAAAGGTGCATTGTTTAGGATTATTTAGGATTTGTTGGTTTAAGGAATCTTTATCATCATCATACCAGTCATGTACATGTATATATGTATAACAAATACAAACTGTTTATCCTCAACATAGGCTCGGATCGCTGTTTTTAGGATGCGATTTACTCTTTCGGTAGCATTCGGGTGGTAAGCCGTGGTCAAGAATTCTCACCACTTGATTGAAAAACTTTCTCATGAATGGAGTACCTTGGTCTAAAATCAGGTACTTTGGGGCACCATGACGTGCAAACACCTCACTCTGAAACTTGCTCACAGCTACTTGTGCAGTGGCATCTTTGACTGCACTCACTTCAATCCACTTGCTGAAATATTCCACAAAGACTAAAATATAGGCGTTTCCAGTTGCCGTGCGTGGTAATGGTCCCACAAAATCGACTCTAGCAACTTCACATGGCTTGATGGCACGAACTGGCTCTAGCATGCCGGCCGGTTTCTTCTGGCTAGGCTTGGTGAGTTGGCACACTGGACAAGACAGTATGTATGTCTTCACATCCATCCTTATTTTCGGCCAAAAGAAACACAGACGCAGTCTAGATCACCACATTGTCTAGATAAACTGCACAGCACTTGTACACAAGGCCTGCCAAGACTGTGTTCAGGAGCCTTTGGAATGTGGCTGGTGAGTTACAAAGCCAAACGGAAGGACTTTAAACTGGAAGACGCCCCTGGCGTTTGTTTCTTGGAGCCAAGGGCTGCTACAACAGGCTCAAATCAGATTCAAATCCCACTTTGTCTTATAGGAATATAACATTTCCTTGAGGAGAAAAAGTAAATATAATTTATAGCAATTTTTTTTAAAGAAATGTTTCAGTATTACGTTAATCTCTACAGAACCTAAGTGAATAATATTTGCCATCAGCATGATGAACTGTGTGCAAGCTTGCGAACCCACCCCAATGAGAGCAATGTCTCTCTAGCACCACTGCTGACGTTACGCAGCAGCGCTGAACATGTAAACAGTCCTCGGTTAAACATACCTTATGAGCTGGGAATTCAAACCATGAGCGAAGAAAAAACACTCAAGTGCACCATCCATGGTTCGACCTGAGAAAACAGGCAGTAGTGATGAAAAAGAGAGAAAAAAAAGCAAAACGTATCAGTTCTTACATTTTGTGGCTACAGGAACAAGCAGGCGATTTAAGCAAAAATTCAGTTCAGTACATCCAACAGGTCCCACGAGTAAAGTTCCACTGGGGACCCAAAAGTCCGGTCCTTGTTGCCCAATACAGCTCAACACCACTGCTTTCTAATCATCAAGTGCTTCCATATTATGCCCTCCCCCATCCTTACATGCTGAAACATTTTTGCATCCCTATGTACTTCAACCACTATATGCTTCAACATCAACCCCTCATTACCAGATGGCTCTAAATAGTCCCCCTGTACATTTACAGGTACTTCACCACGTCCCCACCTCAGCACCTGTATTATAACACAATAACCCCCTCGTTATCATATGCTTCGCCATGTGCTCTTCACCATCATTCAACACACTGATTGCAGCAATGTTCAGTACACCTTTACAATGGTGGTTTTAAGTGGCATTACTGGGACTTTTTTGTCTTCTGTGACTGGAGCTGCTTTCTGACTGAAATGGGAATTTGTTTTCCTATTATCTAGGGCCTTATTATCATATTTTACAAATACATTTTTAAACTCTAAACTGTTGATTTAAACAAATGTTTTGTTTTCAATGGCATTATAAATTGCTTGCTGATTGTTAAGAAAGTGCATTTGTTATTTTTATGCAGATTATCTGCCTGGAATCTCATTAAGGAGTCAGTTGAGGCCCTTAACTCTTCTGCAATCAGTAAACCACTCACTTAAAGAGCTGGACCTCAATAACAATGACCTGCAGGATTCAGGAGTGAAACTGGTGGCCTGAGAAGTTCACACTGAAGATTGGAGATACACAGTATGTGGTATCCTGTGAACCTAGTAAATAGTTACATTTAATTAGTTTTGCATTTTATATAACCCATTCTAAGCACTACATAATTGTCGTATTACATCTAGGAATAATTCATTGAATGTGGTGTAAGATCTGTTGTGATTTCTCTTTTATGCACTGATCTTTGGGGAGACTGAGAAGTCGTGCCCTCAGTTGCCCAAATACTCTAGTAGCAGGATGAATGTCATTTTTTCTCAGGCATCTGGAGCGAGGGCACTTGCCAGTACCCAGTGTGCAGTGTAGTGAAACAAGCCAGGTTCTGAAATACCAAGGTACAAAATATGTATAGCCAAGAAGACTAAGCAACAAAAAAAAATGTAAATGTACATATAAACATGTTTGTAGAATGTGCATACTGTAACAAGTTAAAGGATAACACAATGCAGTATTGGCTGCCTCCGCCATTCATTGCACGATCAATGCTGATGGAAGCCTGCATCCTCCACAATCTTTTGGGATTGTTGCCAGGGAACCTCAACTCAGTTGCTGTATTCCATGCACCAGTGCTTTTTTTTATTTTTTTATTTGTCCATTGACCAAGGAGTCCCACTGAAAAGCAAGACAAATCACAAAGGCAATTCCTCCATGTCTACAACACTGCTGTTTAGCTGAAATGTGTTTCTGCTGTGGAGTATTACCTCCTCTCAGAATTTCTTCCTAATCATGTCTAGGGGAGCTCAGAATCAGAGTGAGGTTGTTTTTTAAGATGTAATTGTAAGGTGTGCATAAACATGAGCAAAAATACAGTATATTCAAAGGTACCATAAAATATGATTCTGAGCATTCTAAATTGTTCTCTGATGTTCTAAATAGTAGGTATGTGACTATGGTCATCCATATATGGTTTTACATGCCCATTTCCAACCTTTGATTTGGTTGTAGAATGAATTTAGCGGTTTCCCTTTTTTGGTGAGCTCATGAATAAATAGATTAGCTCTGCTGTGATTGTCTGGTTTACAGCAGGACATTGCGATGATCCCACAGAAGCACCATGTGAAAATAGACTGAATAAAATGAGCCACTGTGTAAATAAACTCCGCCCTCGTACTATTTAGTTAGCTATGATAGTTACTGGGAGCTAATGCTAGTAGCTAACATTCCATGTACTAGCTACTGGCTTTCCATCTGGACACCAACACACAGTAGATTAAAGCTGATCCTCACTGTGGAGCTCTCAGTTTAAGATGATCTGCTCCAACCGGCACACACGGATACAATCACACAGCATGGCTGCTACTTACAGACTGCTGTTGGGGTGGTGGTGCTAATAAAGGTGGAGCTGCTGTATATTGTCCAAGAGTTTGGGAAACTGTCCGGATTGAAACGTGCAGACTAAGAGAAATGTGCAGACTATTAAACGTGGCTGTGCTTACAGTCTGGAAGCAACTTCAGCCTGGTTTAAAGATGAACAGTAACCAAGCATTAAACAACTTTATAACAATGTTTTATGGGGAGCACTGAAAATACCCACCTCTCCTCAAAGTGTTTTACCGCGAACTGAGGAGAAAGCCAGACTTGCGCCAATATTAAAAACGCGCGGTTTTAAAATAAAAGCCTGCTTCTCGGATCACTTTACACTCAAAAAATGACCAGAAAAACAGATAAAATAAAAAAACATCAAGAATACCCACAGAAATAAATATAATAAGGGTAGGATTTTATGTGAAATAAAAATAAAAAATAATTTTCTTTTATTTCTTTTATCTTTAGAAGAGTACTTGCAGAAGGAAGTCTGGGATTTCAGTGCTATTGGGAAGGAAGATAAAGGCTACCAGGAACAATAAATGATGATGCATTAATATTTATTGTGCTACACATACATAAGTATATACACTGAAAGAATATAGCCTCAACATATGTTATTTTCCTTTCTAATGCTGTCCTCTCGAGTTATGCTATTTTTATATGGTCTCAACTAAGCTCTACCTATGGAGTGGCTACGCAGTTTATATGGAAATGACCATTTGTCTCCCACCTTAAGGTGATACAATCACCCCCAACAACCCCCTCCTTCACACCTTGATCTTGCTTATCTTTGTTACCCCATTTACCCCTCCCTTTCTTCCCCCTGAAACTCACCTCTTACAAACCATGTCAGACTGAACAAGACTGACAACCTATGCCTGGTGCCCATGCATGATTCTTCATGTACTTGAATAGGACTGCTGACCAATCAAGCTGTATCCATGCATCTCTGTATGTGTGAATAAACTCAACACCACACTGAACCTCATCTTCAGTCTCCTGACTCCTGATTCTTCTTGAAGACCTGAATTTCTAACAACACGTATAGAAGTAACTCACCTGTGGGTTAGGTTTAAGGTTTTGTCCCTTGGAAGTCCCTATAAACCACATGTGCATAGACAGCTGAGTGTGCTCTGCTCTCTTCATGCGAGACAGAACTTATATTCACAATCCTTTATTTATACATTTATAAAATCTTGTATTACCTACATAATTATGCCTTACAATTTTAGGCCTATTTACATAAGTCTGTATAGTTGGTAATAAGCAGAGGGAGCAATTGGGGCTTACAGTTGTGTTCAAAATTATTCAACCCCCACTACAGTAAAGTGTTTTAGCAAGTTTTTATCAGGTCAAAGAAGGACTTTAATAATAAACAAATGCAACTTAAATTACAACAATATTCTTTGTAGTATATAAACAAATATCCTTTTTGTGATTTCTTCAGTGACAAAATTATTCAACCCCTTAAAAATGACCACTCTCAAGAAAAGAGGTCTTAATCAGGTGTCTTCAGTCAGGCGTTGAAAGCACCTGCAGATGTGAACAGAGCCATAACGAGCAGCAATTAAGTAGATTTAAAAGGACTGAGATACTCAGCTCCTTCTACACAGGTAATAGTGTCTTTGCAACATGGTGAAGTTAAGGGAATGGTCAAAGAAGTCAAGAGAGGAGGTCATTTCTCTCCATAAGCAAGGATACGGATATAAAAAGATAGCAAAGACATTAAAAATTCCAAGAGACACAATTGGAAGCATAATTCGCAAGTTTAAAGCTAAAGGTACAGTGCAAACGCTACCTGGGCGTGGCAGAAAGAGGTTGCTGTCTGTTACCTGAAACGAAAGGTGGACAAAAATCCCCGGCTGACAGCTGAGGCACTGCAACAGGACTTTTCAGAGGGAGGCACTCAGGTTTCGGCCCAGACGATAAGGCGCACACTGCGAGATGAAGGCCTCTGTGCCAGAACTCCCAGACGCACCCCTCTGCTGACTCCAAAGCACAAGAAGAGTCGACTCCAGTATGCCAAAAACCATGTGGACAAACCACAAAGGGTCTGGGACACTGTTCTCTGGAACCACGAGACAAAATCGGAACTCCTTGGGCCTATGGCTCAAAGATATGTTTGGAGGAGGAAGAATGAGGCCTATAAAGAAAAGAACACCTTGCCTACTGTGAAGCATGGCGGTGGTCAGTCATGTTCTGGGGCTGTTTAGCTTCTTCTGGTACAGGGAATCTACACTGTGTGCAAGGTATCATGAATTCAGTCAAATACCAGGAGATCTTGGGTGTAAATGTCATGCAGTCAGTGACAAAGCTGAAGCTTGGGAGACGTTGGACCTTCCAACAAGACAATGATCCCAAGCATACCTCAAATTCTACCAGGGCTTGGTTGCAGAAGAAGTGTTGGAAGATTCTGGAGTGGCCATCAAAATCACCTGACTTAAATCCCATAGAAAATCTCTGGTGGGACTTGAAGAAGGCAGTGGCAGCACGCAAGCCCATGAGGAATGGGCTAAGATACCTTTAGATTGCTGCAAGAAACTTGTGTCAAGCTATGTTTCACGTCTGAAGGACATTATGACTGCCAAAGTAAGTTGTACTAAGTACTAATGATATATGTGACTAAGGGGTTGAAAAATTTTGTCACTGAGGAAATGACTAAAAGGACATTTGTTGGTATACCTGAAAAGATATTGTTGTAATTTAAGTTGCATTTGTTTATTATTAAAGTCCTTTGACCTGAGTGTCAAACTAAACGTCAAACTAAAACACTTAGTGGGGGTTGAATAATTTTGAACACAACTTGTAGGTACCTCGCTCAAGGGCACTTTAGTCATGTAGTGGATCAGTCACACGACTGGTTCCCTAAGCCCATGACTGCCCCTATATTTTCTGCAAACCCAATTGTGCACCCAGATAAACATTTACTGGGTTTAATCTAGAGCTGCTTTCTAGAAGTCGACAAGCCGAATCGTCATTCGGAGACCCCTTTAGTCAACCGTGGACCTTAAAGTCAACTGACAACAGTGACCTTTTTTGCGTAAAACAGACTAAAGCTTACAAAAATGCACAAGAACTTTAAGAATTTAAGAAGCCATTTTAATAATTATTAAAGGGGAATAATAAATACATACCTAAGTTCCAGCTGGGCTATAATACATGCTTGCTAAAAAATTAAATCCATGTGACAATGTGCGCTGGCAGTTCACTGATGAAGGAAGCTAAAGCTGTGAAGTAGAGAAACACAGGTGGAAAGATGTCTCAGAAAATGTCTGGAGGAGCGTCTGAAGAAGAGAAACCAAACAAATGAAACCGAATTCTGCTCATCATTTAGCTAGACATCGAACACTGCTTCAAACGAGTGATTTGACTTTTGTTTTAGACATAATGGCTGTTTGCGGTGAAGGAAAAACGGGCCGAAGACATTTGTTTTATTATTATTCCTTTACTTTAGAACCTAAATTACAGATATTTTTATTTAAAGATCAGTACAGTCACTTAATACGCCTGCCGATAAACATGAAATAATGATTTCAGCGGGTAATATAATAAACGGTTTCAGGTCTGCCATTCTTCTTTTCATCTATAAATAATTTAAACATGGACTAATCTGGTTTTATTTAGCAGTTCATTATTTATGAGAGATGAAAGATGAAGGGTCGTCTGACTGAAGAAGCTGTTAGAAGTGAAATTAAAAGACTATAAGACTATTACCTATAAGCGCCAAAGTTTAGCATAAATACGCGCTGCTGCCCATCGCTATATTCTATAATTAAATCAGGCTCCAGATCAGATCGATCATCGTCTCTTTTAGTTCAGAAATATGCTCCTGTGACTCTGCTGACTGTCTAAATGAGGATGACTCAGATCTGAACTGTATGCAAATTGATTTACTGATTACTAGATAATGTACATGGAGAAAAAACATGAACAAATATTCGAATCGTCGACAAGGACGGGCAAAATCTGAATCAACTGGCAAAATTTTGAGTTGTGTACTGCTCTAGTTTAGTCACAGCCAGAAGCTCTGGGAGAGCTTTAAAATGCATTACAAAAAGGAATCACAAAGTTAATATTTCGTACAATTACATCTAGTTGAAAAAATATATTATAGCCCTTTCATGTGTAAATCTGTAGGTTGGTGATCTATTGCTGTAAGAAGTGGTGAGAAGTCACAGTAGGCCGTACTCTTTAATGTAGTCTCTTGGTTTTTGCTTGGTAAGGTTTATTTTGTAATTCTAAATCACTATAAGGCTCTCATACTGGCACTTAGTGGATGGTGGAGGAATTACTCTCTCTTATATGAATATTTTGGGACCTGGTCCTCCTGCATCACTCAGCCTTTATTAAGCTTCAGGTCTGTGACTGCTACACTGACCATTTTCCTCAGTAACAGTTGATCCAGGCCTGATCACCAACCTGCCTGAACTTTACTGAGACATGCTGGTTCATCATATTCAAAATTGGCATATATTTATCAATAAACAATACGATTTTTTTATTTCAACATTTGATGTTTTTTTTTTGTCCTATTTTTAATTAAATATAGGATTTAAATGATGTGCTCATCATTACATTGTTTTTATTTACATTATGAACAGAAACAGGAAACAGGGTTGTACAAAGACACCAAAGAATAATTATCAGTTTGGAGTAAAATATTAAATGTATTTTAATATAAATAAAATGAGAGCCTCTTTATTATGCCATTGTGTATTTGCTCATGTTAAAACAGTGTGATAACTGTGTTTGGTCATTTTAATAGATGGAAGTGAAGGATATTGTTTAGTAAAGAACAAGCAGTGTGCAAGCAGTGGGGGGTAACACAGCAATTAATCTGTAGATTAATTAGTAGATAATTAAAATAAGTAACTTTCGTTTTAGTTCTCATTTTATTTATTTGAGTAATCACACTTATCAGTTCATTATCAGTGTAACAAAAGGCAGTTATTACAATTTATGAATAATTAATCTATAAACTAATAAAATACCAGTTAACAGTGTATTCAGTCACTAATTTCTAGGTATTTAATCAGTAACTAATGCTTAAAGAGCATTAAGGTAATACATACAAATATTTAAGTATTTATTAGCATACGGTTATTAATGATACCATTAAGTGATTAATAAGCAATGTATTACTTAGTAGGTAAATCAAGGTATATTAATATTTTTGGGGTAATACCTTGATATTAGCAAATATTAGCATAATGAGTTTTAATGTTAACACATTCATAAGTTGAATTTAGCCAACATGTGGTATAAACACTACATTATTAGCGGGCAGTAATGAAGTAAATGTAATTAGTTACTGTACTTTTTACTGTACACATTAGAACATGCTACTTTTCCTGTATTATTTCCATTTTGGATGACTTTGTACTTTAACTCCACTACAAACTCTCTGACAGTCTGACTGTTTACTCCGCTACATTATTGGAAATCTGTAGTGTAGACAGCCATAATAATACACACACACTGTACTGTAGAAATTACACCATATCACACAGACACTGAGGAGTCTGAAGAAAAGCAGAATCCAGCGTAGAGCGGTTCAGTGAATGTAGTATAGAGTGTGTGTAAGTGGTTGAGTGTATGTGTGTTAAGTAAGATGGTGTAGAAGGACAGAGTGCCAGACTCCCAATCTAGATACACTCCTACTGTGTTAGAATGGTGTGCAGGGGCTGATAGAACAGTGTCCTTATTATTATGTCTGAAAATGTATGTGTTTTTACTGCAGTAAAGACTCCAGGAGTGTTTATTGTACCCAAACATGCATTCATAACTGCTTTCTTTCCTGCTGATTCCTCTATATGATACTGATATGCCAACTTGTTCTCCACTCCACTGAACCTCCCAGTAACAGCATAGAGTCAGACTCTCCACACTTAGAACCTGCGGACAGGAATAAAATCTGTCTGGATGATCTGGATAACACTGATCTCCTCCCACCCGGTCCACCTTTCTGTTCCCCTCAGACAGCGAGAGACAACTGTTCACTGTGTTTGGGCCCAGAGTGAGATCAACAGCATCTGTACACACAATAAACACACATTAGAACACACACACACATCTGTACACACAAACACACATTAGAACACATACACATCTGTACACACAAACACACATTAGAACACACACACAGCTGTATACACAATAAACACACATTAGAATACACACAGCTGTACATACAAACACACATTAGAACACACACACAGCTGTACAAACAAACACACATTAGAACACACACACACAGCTGTACACACATTAGAACACACACATCTGTACACACAAACACACATTAGAACACACACACAGCTGTATACACAATAAACACACATTAGAATACACACAGCTGTACACACAAACACACATTAGAACACATACACACACACAGCTGTACACACAAACACACATTAGTACACATGCACATCTGTACACACAATAAACACACATTAGAACACACACACACACCTGTACACACAATAAACACACATTAGAACACACATACACAGCTGTACACACAAACACACATTAGAACACACACACAGCTGTACACATTAGAACACACACACAGCTGTACAAACAAACACACAGAACACACACACACAGCTGTACACACATTAGTACACATACACATCTGTACACACAATAAAAACACATTAGAACACACACACACACACACACAATAAAAACACATTAGAACACACACACACACACACAACATTAGAACACACACACACACACAATAAAAACACATTAGAACACACACACACACACACACAATAAACACACATTAGAACACACACATCTGTACACATAAACACACATTAGAACACACACACAGCTGTACACACAATAAACACAGATTAGAACACATACACATCTGTACACACAATAAACACACATTAGAACACACACACACACACACATCTGTACACACAAACACACATTAGAACACACACACAGCTGTACAAACAATAAACACACATCTGTACACACAAACACACATTAGAATACACACATCTGTACACACAAACACACATTAGAATACACACATCTGTACACACAAACACACATTAGAACACACACACAGCTGTACACACAATAAACACAGATTAGAATACATACACATCTGTACACACAATAAACACACATTAGAACACACACACACATCTGTACACACAATAAACACACATTAGAACACATACACATCTGTACACACAAACACACATTAGAACACACACACAGCTGTACACACAAACACACATTAGAACACACACACACATTAGAACACACACACAGCTTTACACCCAATAAACACACATTAGAACACACACACAGCTGTACACACAATAAACACACATTAGAACACATACACATCTGTACACACAATAAACACACATTAGAACACATACACATCTGTACACACAAACACACATTAGAACACACACACATCTGTACACACAATAAACACACATTAGAACACATACACATCTGTACACACAAACACACATTAGAACACACACACAGCTGTATACACAAACACACATTAGAACACACACACACATTAGAACACACACACAGCTTTACACACAATAAACACACATTAGAACACATACACATCTGTACACACAAACACACATTAGAACACACACACAGCTGTACACACAATAAACACACATTAGAACACACACACACACATTAGAACACACACACAGCTTTACACACAATAAACACACATTAGAACACACACACATCTGTACACACAATAAACACACATTAGAACACACACACACATCTGTACACACATTAGAACATACACATCTGTACAAACACACACACAGCTGTACACACAATAAACACACATTAGAACACACACACACACATTAGAACACACACACACACACACAATAAACACACATTAGAACACACACACACACACAATAAACACACATTAGAACACACACACACACACACACACACACATTAGAACACACACACACATTAGAACACACACACAGCTTTACACACAATAAACACACATTAGAACACATACACATCTGTACACACATTAGAACACACACACACATTAGAACACACACACATCTGTACACACAATAAACACACATTAGAACACACACACAGCTGTACACACAATAAACACACATTAGAACACACACACATCTGTACACACAATAAACACACATTAAAACACACACACAGCTGTAGACACAATAAACACACATTAGAACACACACACATCTGTACACACAATAAACACACATTAAAACACACATCTGTACATAATAAACGCACATTAAAACACACTCTCACATCTCTGTGTGTAATAAACACCCATTAGAACACACACACACAAATCCGTCTACACAATACACACAAAATAGAACACAGATCTGTACATGCAATAAACACACATTAAAACACACACACACAAATATGTACACACAGTACACACACACATCTGTACACACAAACACACTAGAACACACACATCTGTACACACAATACACACAAATTAGAACACACACATTTTTACTGACAATAAGCACACATTAGAACACACACACAGTAAACAGATTAGGACACACACACATCTGTATGCACAATAAACATTCATTAGAACACAAACACAGACATCTGACCACACAGTACACACACATTAGACCACTCGCACACATTAAAACACACATAGAAGCACATCTGTACACACAGTACCTGTGTGTATCTGTACACAAAGTACATATTAGAACACACACATCTATACATACAGTAAATACACATTAGAACACAGACACAACTTTCATATCTCCAGCAATCATCTTCTCTGTTCAGGTGTTAATAGAACTGCTGATGTCAGAGTCACCTGAGCATCATCTCCACCATGAGCCTCCTGTCCTGGTTTCTCCAGTCCACCATCCAACATGACTACATCGTCTACAATGACCAGCCTCTGGCACTGATCTTGAACGCTAACTCTCTAACAGAGAACCATATGGGTCGGCTCCATCTCCGCAATAATTACCGTCCTGGACTAAGCAGATTGGATCTAATAGATGTTCTAAATTCCTCTTCGTGTTAGTTCTGTCTTTTCTCTTAATCTGGGATCGACCCTTGAGCCTGGTTCCTCTCTGGGGTTTTTTCCTAACTCAAGGGAGTTTTTCCTCACCACTGTTGCCTCTGGCTTGCTCATGGGGGGCTTGGACCCAGATTCCCTTTCATATAACTGTACATTAACCCTGTGTTTTTCTTTTTCTTAATATGAACTGCTGTTCTGTGAAGCTGCTTTGAGACAATGTTAGTTGTAAAAAGCGCTATACAAGTAAATATTGATTTATTGATTGATTGATTGACAGAGCTGCACCTGTTAATCTGCACCAACTTTACTAAAACATGCTGCTGCATCAAATTCAAAACACATTTTTAAAAAACAATATTTCTCATTTTCAACATTTGATATGTTGTTTTGTATTATCCTTGATTATTATATTCATTATTATGAATAGGGTTGAACTGATTGGCACATATGCATTTTATTTACATTTAAATTTTGTGCAGCATTCCAACTTTTGTAGAACTTTCATGTTGTTTGTGTCTGTGTGTATTGATATACAAATATCTCACATTTCTGTAGTCCTGGTTTGATTCTGATCTTCCCTCCATGGTCTACCCTGAAGAACAAACAGTAACACATTTTAAAGGACAGAATTCTTACATCTCCATGTCTACACAAAGAGCGGTCATCTACGTTTTCTGTGTCTTCTTCTGTTGTGCTGATGCTACATTATGTTGTCAAAATATTATGAAATATTTTACATATGATAAAATTCTGCAGGTTCACTGTAGATGTTTGCCACATAGGAATCACGCTTATCTTAGACACAGAACATATGTTTGTGTGATGTAGATCCTCAAATTCCCCTGCTACAGGTATACCTGCAGAATCACTTGTTTGGCTTTAGCTACTGTAAGAGCTGGTGAACTCATGTGGTGTTGTAATTTCTGTATAGTGTGATGGACCCAGTGTATATTGTTTAGCTGCTTAAAGAAGTTTAAAGAGTTTTCACTAGGGTTGCCCTCTAGAAGTCGGCGAGTCGAATCAACAGTCAGAGACCCTTTAAGTCAACTGGGAACCTTCAAGTCGACCGACAACAGTGACCTTTTTCCCATAAAAAAGACTAAAGCTTACTAAAATACACAAGAACTTTAAACGTTTAAAAAGACATTTTAATAATTATTAAAAGGGGGAATAATAAATATATATTTAAGTACACATACTGCTGTGGAGAATCCTATTAAGCCAACAGGTATCCCAGGTTCTGCTGTTTTTGATGTCAGTAAGTACATTAATCTGGTTATACTTTTAGAGAGGCTGAAGTGGATGTTTGACTGCGTTGCTGCTCCTTCAAAGTGGCCAAAGGACATTCGGTTCTTGTTGTTGTTGCAAAGCAAATTAATTTGGAAAGTGCAGGAGGTGTGCTCTAATCTGTTGAACAGAGTTTAAATTATGATGTTGTAAAGGTCACTGTTTGCTTACGAGTAGCTGCCAGAAGCATATGGACAAAAATTCAGAGCTTATGTAAAAACTGCCAACCAAACCTATGTTGAGCTCACTCCCATATAACCCATATATAATTATATTATATATGTAACGGAGTTAAAAAGTAATAATTGATAGTACAATTATTTTGTGAACTCTTTCAAAATTTGTTAAGAGCTCATGTCGTTTATTTTGTTTTGTTGGAAGATCATTTGTTACCATATATGTATTTTTTTTTTGTTAATGTTTTCTGGGTTTTGTGATATTTGTATGCAAAATGTGTGTTGTATTCTAAAGTGGACTACAACTCCCTGCTATGCACATGTGTAACTGCGGAGCTTTGTCCTCCTATAATTTTGTCCCCCGCGTTTTCCTTACCCCCAGTGATGCTTGTACCTTGCTGGAGAGCTTTGTGTGGTTGCGGAGCACTGTCTTAAACAGTGTGTGTATGTGTGTATGCTGACAGGCACAATAAAGTCCCAGCAGGGAGAGAGGGAACACCAGCGCGTCGGCCATTTTATTTGTGTCCCACTGACCATCAGCACGTGTACGGGCAGACTGATGTTTGAATAACGTAATCCACCACCCAGCAGAGGGGATCGGTTACATATAGAATAACCCATCTATAATTAATAATAACTAACCCTAGCTAAAGGAACTGATTTTATTAGTATGTAGGTAGTAGGTGTGTGTCACAAAATATAGTTGTGTATTTAAATGAGTGACAAGTTGCTTCTGTTGCTAATGCTTTTGTATTTGTGGATGAATTTGTTTTAACCCATAAAACAGTATTTTCTCCTCTACTGGGAAAGAGAAAAGGGTGAGTTATGTTGCTGCTGTTGAAAAGAGTGATCCTGTGCCAGACTTCTCGCCATGCACCTTTAAAGATAAATGCTGCTCGAAAAAATGATGATCAGGTGACTCCAGAGAGAGTTTTTGTCATGATCCAGGTCACCTTATTGCAGACTGTAAGGTGTTGGACTTGTGCAGAAAGTGTCAGGCCTGCAAGTCGATTTCGACACAGCAAATCCTAATTGTGCTCCCTTCATTTTGGATGGTTTATCTCTCTTGGTGGTAATGATGCTGAGTGGAAGCCCATTACAATCCTTAGAGATACTGGAGCAGCTCAGTCTTTTATTTTGGACAGTGCTCTTTCTTTTCTTTCATCATGCAGGAATAGCATATTGGTACCCAGAATGTGCGGAGTTATATGAAAATTCTGTTGCATGCTGCTCATCTTAGTTTGGGACTGATACCTGGTTGGGTAAAATTAGGATATGTTCCCTTTTACTATGAACTAGCTGGGGGGAAGGGGTTTGCTTTACCAGTTATTATGGTCAAGTTTGATGACTCAGTTTACTTGTGATTTGTCTCATAAGTTTCCTGATGTTTTCCCTGCCTATTTCCACAGACAGTCTCAAAAGCAGGACAATGATTTGGAGTTGTCTGATACATTCATGTTGTCACCACGGGAGAATGTAGAGTGTGAAATCATGTCACCCATAACGTCACCCAAAGCTGAAATCTCCTCATGTTCTGCAGAGTAAAAGAGCATCTCTGTTGCTTGCCCTGGGAGAGCGAAAATAGGCCCATAGGTTAGATCCTTCTTTAGTAAAATGCATTAATGCTGTAGTAGAAAAGGAAAAGGTCTGTAGCAGTAATGTTGCTTATTATTGGGATGATTTGCTGCGAAAATGGTCTCCAGCTGACATTCCCTCAGGGCAGTGAAATACAGTACATCAGCTCATAATACCTGATTATTTGGCTCTGGCTCATGATCATGTTTTAACAGGGCACTTGGGTGTTACTAAGACTTATAAGCGTATTGTTCATTATTTCTTGTGGCCTGGTCTAAATGTCTGATGTTCAGAAATATTGCCGTTCTTGTTCAGTTTGTCAGGTTGCAGGCAAGCCTAATTTAAATATTCCTTCTGCCCCCAGTAATTCAATTCAATACAGTTTTGTAACAGTCAGTTGTAACTAAGATTTCTGTGGTATTTTTCTGTATAATTATTCTGTAATCATTTATAATATAGATTATTATATAAATATCTATTATGCATTTACCACCATATAACATTTGAATGTTTTTTATAATTCAGCTAAATCATATTATTAGTTAGTGATGACAGTTTCTTGTGTGAACTTCAATCACAGCACATTGTTTCAGAAAGCACACTGATCTGACTGTTGTGGTTGCCATACACATTAAGTTATGTCTTGTGTGTTTGTGTTTTAAGTACAGTAATACAGATAATACAAAACTATATTAGTCTAAACAGTGACAGTACAGAGACACACTGGATTGGTGCCTGATAAATCACACGCAATGTAATGTAATGTCAGCATGTAATTCATGGGAGAGAAAATGAGTCCCATTGCGTGTTTAAGGTGGTAGTAACTTCAGGCTTTTGAAATTTCTTCATATTAGCTGTAAATTTAATTCATATTCGCACAGTAACAGAATCAATCCTAATGTAAATGAAAAATTTAGACATTTATAAACCTAGATCTCTCACCACTATACAATCATTGTACTTCATATGGTAGTTATATACATTTCTTGAATGTATATTATTAATGTTCCATTCATCAGTGTTAGACTACAGTGTTATTACTTACTTTGCATCAGATGGTGCAGCTTCACTGCTGAGATCAGGAGGTCACCTCATTGACCTGTCGCTTTCAGGAGATTCTACCAACCTGAACCAAACCTGGAGACTAACCCCCCTGATGTTCAACTAGGAGAATTACATTGCTCAGAACCAACAGCCAACGGCATCTTGCTTTCCCTTCGCCTTTATTTAGCTGGAGCACACCCTGCTGGAGTATCTACACTCTTGTCCTAAGAAAATGGATTGCTGAAAGCAATGGAAAGACAAGACAGAAAGACAACACCTGCATGCGCACCCTTAGGGTTTCACCTGGTCACACCTCCTACTCTCTCTTGTTTTGTCTAGGGGCAATAAGGAGTAACCCTGACATGTAATAGAGATGAGGACACACTCTACCTCAAACTGAAGGATATGCATTTATCTCTCAGTTCTCCTGCTGAGTTATTATTTGCCACTATTATGTTATATTTACTAAAGTGTTATTCATGATGCTAGTATTCATTAGCTTATTATACATTTATTCATTATTATTTTAGCATGAGTTAAAATTTGCAACTATATTTTAATTACTACAAAAACTATAAAAAGCCTGAAATCCCTCCTTTATTCTTACAAAGACAATTTTAAATTCCACAAAGAATATGTTATGCTATAAATACAAGGGTGCTGTGTTAAATTTATTTAAAACATTTATGTAATATTTATCATGAGAATATTATTAACCAATTTCAAAAGAAAATAGGGTTTCAAATGCAGGTGAACAGGATACATGTCTACCTTCCAGGTGAGCAGGATACCTGTATGTTTTTTTGTTTTTTTTTACAGATGAGCAGGTGCCACAGCAGCAGTGACACTGATTAACAGATCGCAGAGCAGCAGCAACAATGGAATCTCAATACTTCAAGTACTACCTGGATAGGAAATATCCCAAACACACCACTAGTAATTATCTACCTGAGAATCCTAACACCACATGCAGCCTGATCTCCAGAAACCAGATTTGTGTCTATGGAGAGTGAACTTCACGAGGCCCCCCTGAGCCCCCTCATGAACTATCTGTGTACATATGAATCACTAACCCTATGATTATTATCCAACATGTTCCTACATGATTAGGTTTGCCAGGCCTTATGAGCTGAGCAAGCCTACAGAGAGATGATCAAAGCTCTGACAGTAGATTGTGAGAAGTAGAAATGACAGTAGGTTTATTTTTTATTTATATTACTCAGGCAGTGTTTTATAAGAACTGCTATAAATGCTTTCCTTATTGCACATGTGAATCTGCACTCATATTTATGTATGTTACCCATCAGTTTTATTTGGCTCCTGCTTTAAAATCTTGGACATAATTGACAAATGCATGAAATCATTATTTCCAGATTAGTCAGAGGTTTTTCACATCATCCTCAAGCAACACTAAAGCCAGTAGACTAAAGCCAGTTATGGAACCTATAAAATCCAAACCTTAAGGTGACTGAGCTGAAATCCATGCCGCATATGTGGGCTACTGTAATGTGAAATATTAATAATGTGAGGCAATAATTGGATAAATATGGCTTCCATTGGCCTACAGATCAATGGGTGGATGACAGGATGATGCTATGTATAGACAGGTGGATGGAGGAATTATTAAAGGATGATTAACACCAGTGTAGTGCTTCACTGGAACCGCCACATGGGGGCGCCATTCTACCTGAATGATTTGATATTTACCATTATTATATATAATAAATTGTAATTCACTATGCTAGTATTCATTAGCTTATTATACATTTATTAATTGTTATTTTAGCATGTCTTAAAATGTTATTAAAAATGAAATAAAAAAACAAATAAAATGGAAAAAACATTTTTTAAATCATTTTTGAAGGAATTAAAGTAACTATAAAAACCTTGTAATGTGTACTTTATTGTTACAAAAAGAATTTTGAATTCCATAAAAAATGTTTTATGCTATAAATTATGCTATATTATGTGTGTATTTTATTTATTATGACAATATTATTAACCCAAGAGGAAATGAAAAAAGAAAATGGGGTTTCAATGGGCAAATTGTTCAGGTGAGGACAGGTGAGCATTATACCAAAGATTTTAACAGCAGGTGAGCAGAATATATGTCAATTTTTCAGATGAGCAAGTTACCTGTCTGTTTTACCAGGTGATCAAAATATCTGCCAAGTGCGTGTTTTTAAATGTGAACATGTTACCTGTGTTTAATACAGGTATGCAGGATACCTGTATGTTTTTACAGGTGAGCAGGGTCCCTGTATATTTGTACAGGTGTGCAGGTCACCTGTGTGTACAACAGGTGAACAGGACACATTTCTGCTTTGCAGGTCTATATGTTTTCACAGGTGAGAATGATACCTGTATGTTTTTTACAAGTGAGCAGGCTACTTGTCTGTTTTTAAGGTGTGCAGGGTACCTGTCTCTTTTTAAGACAAGCAGGTAACCTGTGTTTACAGCAGGTGAACAGGGCACATTTCTAATTTGCATGTGAACAGGCTATCTGTATGTTTTTACAGGTGAGTAGAATAGCTGTTTGTTTTTAAGGTGAGCAGGTTACCTGTCTGTTTTTAAGGAAAGCAGGCAACCTGGGTTTAAAGCAGGTGGACAGGGTACATTTCTGATTTTCAGGTGAGCAGGATACCTGAATACTGCACAGGTGTACAGGTTACCTGTGATACTTGTGTTTGGTCTAAGGTAAGTGCTCCACCCACTGCATGTATTTAAACCACACAAACAGGTTCCCTGACTTAGAGGTAGAACAGGAAGTGCAAGGTTTATTTACTCACATAAACCTCAGGAAGACTGGACCTTACGTCTGTAGGACACTGTGTAGGACCTGTACTGCTGGAGGACCTGTACTGCTGTAGGACCCGTACTGCTGGAGGACCTGTACTGCTGGAGGACCTGTACTGCTGGAGGGCTTTGCAGATGTTTTTAGCCTGTGCAGTAATAAAGGACTGTAGAAGAAGTCTGACTCGGTCTGCTGTGAGAGAGGTAAGTTTCTGTACTGGGAGCCTAAAACTCTACATATTCCAGCTACATCACGTTTCCAGATGTTTAGTTTTTAAAAACATCTGAAGAATCAGAATTACACTCAAAGCAGAAAAACTGGTGTAGTTTACATTCAATCGAATTGAGAACAACCAGCATATGCAGATTTTACTACTTTAACATTTGGATAGAATAAAACTGAAACATTTTAGTGCAGGTTATTTGAGTTTTATTGAAATTCATTTTGGATTTTTTGAACCGAAGTGTTTATTAAAATGTTTTCAAATCAAAAAGTTTATTTGTCACATGAACCAATAAGAACATATGTTGATAAAATATATAAAAGATAAACATAACATCATAAAATCTACTGTTTGAGATGTTTCTAAAACCTAACTCGAGTCCACCTGTGGTCATTTCAGTCAACTGGCCCTTACTGAAGATTTCCAACACCGGCCTATATAAGGCCCCATGGTTGACAGTTCATGTCAGAGCAAATTCCAATCCATGGGGTCAAAGCAATTGATAAAGCAAATCTGGTCTCATGAAACCAAAACTGAGCTGGAGGATGTCTGGAGGAAACCAGGCACAGCTCACCCCCTGACTAATGCCATCCCTACAGTGAAGTATGGCAGTGGGAGCATCATGATGTGGGTGTGTTGTTCAGCAGTGGGACCGGGGGACTAGTCCTGACGAAGTAGAAGATGAGTGCAGCTAAGTACACCCTTCCAGGGCACTCTGGACCTCCGACTGGGGTGAAGGTTTACCTTCCAACATGACGATGGCCTGAAGCACACTCCTGCCAAAAGAGCAGGAGTGGCTCCAGAGACAGTCTGTGAATGTCCTGGAGTGGCTCAGCCAGAGCCCAGACTTAATGCCAATAGGAAATGACTGTGTACCGACGCTCCCCATCCAGTGTGACGGATTTCTATCAGTGAAATGAAACTTTTTTTAAAACCTGTTTTCACCTGGTGATCATCTGTGACTGTGTGTAATGTTTGAGACAAAGATGAAACACAGTCTATTGTAGAAGAAGTCTGAAAGGCAACAAAGCGTGTAGAAGGTGAGAGTGGGTGTGCGGATATTCCAGCTTGACTGTATAGACGAGTATTGTTGAGTATGGAGCTCAAAAGGTGCAAATATGTGCTACATCAGGCTTTGCAGTTTATCAGGAGAGTATAGTGTTTATCAGTGGTGTTCAGTGAAAAAGTCCTGTGTGTGGGTGTGAGGTAGTCCTAGCTGCTCTTGTTCAGAACTCAAACGGCCTGAAGGAAGAAGCTTCACCTCATAATCTCTGTGTTTGCCGGCAGGAAGTGAAAGTGTTTCCCGGACCATAACAGAGAGAAGAGTACACAGCTGGGAATGCTAATGTCCTTCATAATCGTCCTGGCCTTGATTCAGCAGTCCATGCAGTAGATGTTCTGCAGATCAGGAAGCTCTGTCCGAATAACGTGCTGAACACAGCACCCTCTGGAGAGTCTGTCTGGCCTGTTAGGCGCTGTTCAGAAACCAGGCTGTGCTGTTTCCCATAAGGTGCAGGTGGACCTCATCAGAAGTCTTATAGGTGTCTGAGATGGTAGAGACACTGATGGGCTGTCCTTGTAAGGGAGTTGATGCACCAAGACCATGACAGGTCCTGTGAGATGTGAACTCTGAGGTACCTGAAGCTGTCTAGATTTTTTCCAATCCAGTCGACAGTGGTAGTAGAGCTAGAAGTGACCACCAAGTGATAGGTGTACAGTGAGTACAGCAGGGAGCGTTACTGAGAGCGAGGGAGGCTGAGGGGTTTGCCCAAACTGCTTGTGGTCTGTCTATTACAAAGTTCCAGTGAGACAGGGATGGATGAAGCCCAGTGTGCACCATCTGTGGAGCGGTTGTAAACCTAAACTGTAGTGGGTCCATGGAGTCCAGCAGGGAAGAGATGATGAAGTTCCAATCAGAGCACTTCATCATAACTGATGTAGGGGCTGCTGGACGATAGTCAAGCCAAGTCAACATTTATTTATAGAGCGCTTTTTACAACAGCTGTGTCACAAAGCAGCTTTACAACGAATCTGGAGCTTGAGGCCCCAGTGAGCAACCCGAGGGCCACAGAGGCATGGAGAACCTCCCTTAGTTAGGAAGGAAGAAACCTTGAGAGGAACCAAGACTCAAAGGGGGAACCCATCCTCCTCGGGTCAACACCAGACACAAGACCAACACAGGAGAGGAGAGTATAGTGTCTGATTAGACTGTAATTATGTTGGTGGGTGATCAGATGGGTCAGCAGGACTCAGGCCACGCCTCCACAGTGCAGGACAGGCAGGAGCTCCGTGGGGGTTATAGGCATCAGTGACGCCCAGTCAGAGCACATGTAGCAACAGCATCAGGCCACACAGGATGGGCAGCAGTTCAGCTCAGACAGAGAGATCAGACAGACTCTTAGCTCTGACAGACCTGAACACACTATACGGTGTTAACAGAAAGATCAGACAGACTCTTAGCTCTGACAGACCTGAACACACTATACGGTGTTAACAGAGAGATCAGACAGACTCTTAGCTCTGACAGAAGACCTGAACACACTATACGGTGTTAACAGAGAGATCAGACAGACTCTTAGCTCTGACAGAAGACCTGAACACACTATACAGTGTTAACAGAGAGATCAGACAGACTGTTAGCTCTGACAGACCTGAACACACTATACAGTGTTAACAAAGAGATCAGACAGACTGTTAGCTCTGACAGAAGACCTGAACACAATATACGTTGTTAACAGAGAGATCAGACAGACTGTTAGCTCTGACAGATCTGAACACACTATATGGTGTTAACAGAGAGATCAGACAGACTGTTAGCTCTGACAGACCTGAACACACTATATGGTGTTAACAGAGAGATCAGACAGACTGTTAGCTCTGACAGACCTGAACACACTATACAGTGTTAACAAAGAGATCAGACAGACTCTTAGCTCTGACAGAAGACCTGAACACACTATACAGTGTTAACAGAGAGATCAGACAGACTGTTAGCTCTGACAGACCTGAACACACTATATGGTGTTAACAGAGAGATCAGACAGACTCTTAGCTCTGACAGAAGACCTGAACACACTGTACGGTGTTAAGAGAGAGATCAGACAGACTGTTAACTCTGACAGACCTGGACACACTATATGGTGTTAACAGAGAGATCAGACAGACTGTTAACTCTGACACACGACCTGAACACACTATACAGTGAGTTAACCAACAGAGTCCTGTCAGTGGACCCCTAGATCTGTCTTAACTCTGACAGAAACACTCACTAAACAACACCTCCACTATACTAGGTAGAGTTAACCAGAGAGATCTGACAGACTGGACCCCTTAGCTCTGACAGACCTTTTATCACAGAAAAAAACAGGCTGTGTAACTTTAAGAGAGTAAGTCAGATTTGTTTTATGATATGTTTAGCTCCTGATACAGACCTCCATATTTTAGGACTATAACGGTATCTCCTGTTAAACATAGAGTGCAGCAGTGACCTCCGGCAGGCCTCCTGTCCTACAGCAGGAGCTTACAGAGGAGAGCCAGCTGATATCTCCTGTTCACACAGCGTATAGGAGGGCCCCTGAGGAGTCACGCCCCTCTGCTCCACCGTCAACACAGCCTGAGTGAACATGAAGAGCAGCGGGACTGACCACCGCACCAACACTCGTATAGGAGCTTACCCGTGTAACACTCTCTGTCAGTGGACCCCTAGGAGTGTTTACCTGCACCCATCTCCTGTTCATAGGGACAGAAACATGGATTGACTACCACACACTCCACTGAACAGGTAGAGTTACCCAACATTGTCTGTCAGTGGACCCCTAGATCTGCACCTCTTACCTAGCAGAAACACTCACTACCACACACTCCACTGAACAGGTAGAGTTACCCAACACTGTCTGTCAGTGGACCCCTAGACCTGCACCTTTTATCTATCAGAAAAAAAGCAGGCTGGCCAGTGTTTCTTTAAGACTGGAGTAAGTGCGGATTGTTTATGATATGAAATGATGACCTCCTTCAAGGATATACCTCCATATTTTAGGAATATGGACTGATATCTCCTGTTCTAGCGTATAGGAGTGTTTATTGAGGGTGTGTATGGACTGATATCTCCTGTTCTAGCGTATAGGAGTGTTTATTGAGGGTGTTTATGGACTGATATCTCCTGTTCTAGCGTATAGGAGTGTTTATTGAGGGCGTGTATGGATTGATATCTCCTGTTCTAGAGTATAGGAGTGTTTATTGAGGGTGTGTATGGACTGATATCTCCTGTTCTAGCGTATAGGACCGTTTATTGAGGGTGTTTATGGACTGATATCTCCTGTTCTAGCGTATAGGAGTGTTTATTGAGGGCGTTTATGGACTGATATCTCCTGTTCTAGTGTATAGGAGCGTTTATTGAGGGTGTTTATGGACTGATATCTCCTGTTCTAGCGTATAGGAGTGTTTATTGAGGGTGTTTATGGACTGATATCTCCTGTTCTAGCGTATAGGAGTGTTTATTGAGGGCGTTTATGGACTGATATCTCCTGTTCTAGCGTATAGGAGTGTTTATTGAGGGTGTTTATGGACTGATATCTCCTGTTCTAGTGTATAGGAGTGTTTATTGAAGGTGTTTATGGACTGATATCTCCTGTTCTAGTCTATAGGAGTGTTTATTGAGGGTGTGTATGGACTGATATCTCCTGTTCTAGCGTTTAGGAGTGTTTATTGAGGGTGTTTATGGACTGATTTCTCCTGTTCTAGAATGTAAGATTGTTTATTGAGGGCGTTTATGGACTGATATCTCCTGTTCTAGCGTATAGGAGTGTTTATTGAGGGCGTGTATGGACTGATATCTCCTGTTCTAGTGTATAGGAGTGTTTATTGAGGGCGTTTATGGACTGATATCTCCTGTTCTAGCGTATAGGAGCGTTTATTGAGGGGGTTTATGGACTGATATCTCCTGTTCTAGCGTATAGGAGTGTTTATTGAGGGTGTGTATGGACTGATATCTCCTGTTCTAGCGTATAGGAGTGTTTATTGAGGGTGTTTATGGACTGATATCTCCTGTTCTAGCGTATAGGAGCGTTTATTGAGGGTGTTTATGGACTGATATTTCCTGTTCTAGTGTATAGGAGTGTTTATTGAGGGTGTTTATGGACTGATATCTCCTGTTCTAGTGTATAGGACCGTGTATTGAGGGCGCTTATGGACTGAAATGTCTCTTGCCGTGTATAGGATTGTTCTGGAAATCACTTCTAATGCTTCTAATGTATAACATTCTGGAGCATGAAGAAATATAAAATTAAATAAGGAATCTCTTGTGAAGTGATTAAAGCTGGTTTGTTTTTTATATTTTACAGCAGCCGTCTGTAAAATAGCATTGTAAAGTAATAAAAGCTATTGCGTGGGCCAGATAGCAGTTGATGACACAAATGCATGTACGCTTTTCCCACTGTCAGCAGTACACAGGCCATAAACCTTTACAAGATCTAAAACGTTGTAGTGTGCTGTTTTGCAAATGTCACTGTCAGAAATTCTACTCATTTTTTTTGTGCCACACCTACCTAGCACTTTTTGTCCTTTTCTTCTCGTAGCATGTTTAATACTGTAATCTCAAACTATTCCAGACTGTCATAATCCCAACACCTTTCACACTTTCACAAGATCAACATCTTTGACCCTGCCCCCCACCCCACTGCAGGTGCTTTTAAGTATCAGGATTATGTTCTGAATTTAAAGCTACACAAATATGCAAGTGTAAATATAAGAGATTCATTTTAAACACATTCAATCAAACTACATTACATTTGAGCCACATGTTATTCCAGTATAAACACATCCGTCTCTCCAGGACAAATCCCAACACAATACAAACTCTTTCCAGTACCACCAGCACTTTCCCCAGTATGATCAAACCCCCTCCCTGTACAAGCAAAACCATTTCAGTACAGCCAAACCTCTCTCCCAGTACTACCAAAAACCCTCCCAGAACAGTCCAAACCCCTTCCGGTACAACCCAAACTAATTCTGGTACAACTCAGACCCCTCCCAGTACAAGCCAAACACTTCCCAGTACAACTGTTTAATCCTAATAATTTATATAACAGAGTCTTAAGGTCATATGAGAGTACAGGCAGGTAACATCAGAACACCATCACTGTTCTACAGCGGGTAAAAGTTTTACTATGATCACTGCTTTAGGATCAGAGAGCAGCGGAATGACCACTCTGACAAAACGGAGTCGCCGTACAGACACGTCTGCTCCCGAGAGGTGGAGTCACGAGGAGAAGGAGGAGCAGAGGGACAGAGCCACCGATGAGGAGGAGGATGGAGACTCTAAAGAACTGAGACTCACTCTGATGGAGGAAATACTACTTCTGGGACTGAAGGACAAGGAGGTACAAAGCAGTACTGCACACATACACACAGGTCTATGGAGGTAACAGGTCTTTGGCGGTAAAGGGACTAAGGCTATAACGGGTCTATGGAGCTAACAGGTCTTTGACGGTAAAGGGACTAAGGCTATAACAGGCCAATGGAGCTAACAGGTCTTTGACGGTAAAGGGACTAAGGCTATAACGGGTCTATGGAGCTAACAGGTCTTTGACGGTAAAGTGACTAAGGCTATAACGGGTCTATGGAGGTAACAGGTCTTTGACGGTAAAGGGACTAAGGCTATAACAGGCCAATGGAGCTAACAGGTCTTTGACGGTAAAGGGACTAAGGCTATAACGGGTCTATGGAGCTAACAGGTCTTTGACGGTAAAGTGACTAAGGCTATAACGGGTCTAGGGAGCTAACAGGTCTTTGACGGTAAAGGGACTAAGGCTATAACAGGCCAATGGAGGTAACAGGTCTTTGACAGTAAAAGGACTAAGGCTATAACGGGTCTATGGAGCTAACAGGTCTTTGACGGTAAAGGGACTAAGGCTATAACGGGTCTATGGAGCTAACAGGTCTTTGACGGTAAAGGGACTAAGGCTATAACGGGTCTATGGAGCTAACAGGTCTTTGACGGTAAAAGGACTAAGGCTATAATGGGTCTATGGAGGTAACAGGTCTTTGACGGTAAAAGGACTAAGGCTATAACGGGTCTATGGAGCTAACAGGTCTTTGACGGTAAAGGAACTAAGGCTATAACGGGTCTATGGAGCTAACAGGTCTTTGACGGTAAAGGGACTAAGGCTATAACGGGTCTATGGAGGTAACAGGTCTTTGACAGTAAAAGGACTAAGGTTATAACAGGTCTATGGAGCTAACAGGTCTTTGACGGTAAAGGGACTAAGGCTATAACGGGTCTATGGAGCTAACAGGTCTTTGACGGTAAAGGGACTAAGGCTATAACGGGTCTATGGAGCTAACAGGTCTTTGGCGGTAAAGGGACTAAGGCTATAACGGGTCTATGGAGCTAACAGGTCTTTGGCGGTAAAGGGACTAAGGCTATAACAGGTCTATGGAGATAACAGGTCTTTGACGGTAAAGGGACTAAGGCTATAACGGGTCTATGGAGCTAACAGGTCTTTGGCGGTAAAGGGACTAAGGCTATAACGGGTCTATGGAGCTAACAGGTCTTTGACGGTAAAGAGACTAAGGCTATAACAGGTCTATGGAGCTAACAGGTCTTTGACGGTAAAGGGACTAAGGCTATAACGGGTCTATGGAGCTAACAGGTCTTTGGCGGTAAAGGGACTAAGGCTATAACGGGTCTATGGAGCTAACAGGTCTTTGGCGGTAAAGGGACTAAGGCTATAACAGGTCTATGGAGATAACAGGTCTTTGACGGTAAAGGGACTAAGGCTATAACGGGTCTATGGAGCTAACAGGTCTTTGGCGGTAAAGGGACTAAGGTTATAACGGGTCTATGGAGATAACAGGTCTTTGGCGGTAAAGGGACTAAGGCTATAACGGGTCTATGGAGCTAACAGGTCTTTGACGGTAAATGGACTAAGGCTATAACAGGTCTATGGAAGGGCTAATAAAGCAGATTTTCTCTGCATGGTGAAGTTGAGCATGCAGCAGCGTTACGGATGCTCTAACGGCGAGGGTGCCATTACTGATTTTAGCGAACAACCTCTAGTTTCTGTGGTCTACCTGTTTACAGGTATGTGATGTGCTGCTGAGTTTAAAGGTCTCCTCTGGTCCTCACGGGTCAGACGTTTCTCAGAACATGCCTCGACGCCTGAACGGTTTCAGACCAGGCTCATTCATAGATGCCTTTTCAAACATCGTTATTTCCAACAGGATGTGCTCTGTGTACTGAGCTCGCCCCTGAGCTGTATGCAGGTAAACAGGGAACTGTCACGTGCTGGCTCATAGTAGCCTTTGTTGAAAGGAACTACCATATCGCTGTTCTCCTGGTGCTGCTGAGGATAAAAGAAGATTTTTAAGGGAGGCTGAAAACCAGTAACCGCACTGACTACACTGTTTGACTACAGCTGGATATGAGTTTCCTGATCAAGAATGCTCGCTTACACTGAACAGTCAGTAAACAGAGGAGCGATTCGTTCTCTGAATGTATTGAGTGTGTAGTTCGTATGTAGGTATGGAAAGAACACTGAAGTGTCTTTAGGCATGAAATGTGTTACCTAACTTTATATATATATAATCACGATGTTGAGAGAGACATGTACAAACTCAGATCCAGGAGCTTTCAGCCTGGAGGCACATACCCTCCTTCTATTTCTCCTGAACCGCTTATACTGCACTGGTTTAGAGTAACACGGATAGCCATTTCCTTGTTAGAGAAGTCTCTGCATATCAGTTTGAGGTCACAGTGTGTGCAGTGCAATGGAGGCTAAAAAGCTGTATAGCATTTACAGTCCTATAGCTCTAGTAGAACTATGGCACTAACAGTTCTATGGCTGTAGTAGAACTATAGCACCAACAGGTCAAAGGCTCTAATAGAACTATGGCACTAACAGGTCAATGGCTATAGTAGAACTATGGCACTAACCGGTCAATGACTATAGTAGAGCTATGGCACTAACAGGTGAATGGCTGTAGTAGAACTATGGCACTAACAGGTCAATTGGCTGTAGTAGAACTATGGCACAAACCTGTCAATGGCTGTAGTAGAACTATGGCACTAACAGGTCAATGGCTCTAATAGAACTATGGCACTAACAGGTCAATGGCTTTAGTAGTATTATATCACTAACAGGTATATAGCCATAATAGGTCAATGGCTCTAGTAGAACTATGGCACTAACAGGTCAATGGCTGTAGTAGAACTATGGCACTAACAGGTCAATGGCTCTAATAGAACTATGTCACTAACGGGTGATTGGCTTTAGTAGTATTATGTCACTAACAGGTATATAGCCATAATAGGTCAATGGCTCTAGTAGAACTATGGCACTAACAGGTCAATGGCTGTAGTAGAACTATGGCACTAACAGGTCAATGGCTCTAATAGAACTATGTCACTAACAGGTGATTGGTTTTAGTAGTATTATGTCACTAACAGGTATATAGCCATAATAGGTCAATGGCTCTAGTAGAACTATGGCACTAACCAGTCAATGGCTTTAGTAGAACTATGGCACCAACAGATCAATGGCTGTAGTAGAAATATGGCACTAACAGGTGATTGGCTCTTGTAGAACTATAGTACTAACAGGTCAATGGCTTTAGTACAACTATGGCACTAACAGTTCTATGGCTCTAGTAGAACTATAGCACTATCAGGTCAATGGCTGTAGTAGAACTATGGCACTAACCAGTCAAAGGCTGTAGTAGAACTATGGCACCAACAGGTCAATGGCTGTAGTAGAACTATGGCACTAACAGGTCAATGGCTCTAATAGAACTATGTCACTAACGGGTGATTGGCTTTAGTAGTATTATGTCACTAACAGGTATATAGCCATAATAGGTCAATGGCTCTAGTAGAACTATGGCACTAACAGGTCAATGGCTGTAGTAGAACTATGGCACTAACAGGTCAATGGCTCTAATAGAACTATGTCACTAACAGGTGATTGGTTTTAGTAGTATTATGTCACTAACAGGTATATAGCCATAATAGGTCAATGGCTCTAGTAGAACTATGGCACTAACCAGTCAATGGCTTTAGTAGAACTATGGCACCAACAGATCAATGGCTGTAGTAGAAATATGGCACTAACAGGTGATTGGCTCTTGTAGAACTATAGTACTAACAGGTCAATGGCTTTAGTACAACTATGGCACTAACAGTTCTATGGCTCTAGTAGAACTATAGCACTATCAGGTCAATGGCTGTAGTAGAACTATGGCACTAACCAGTCAAAGGCTGTAGTAGAACTATGGCATTAACAGGTCAATGGCTGTAGTAGAACTATGGGACTAACCGGTGAATGGCTGTAGTAGAACTATGGCACCAACAGGTCAATGGCTGTAGTAGAACTATGGGACTAACCGGTCAATGGCTGTAGTAGAACTATGGGACTAACCGGTGAATGGCTGTAGTAGAACTATGGCACCAACAGGTCAATGGCTGTAGTAGCACTATGGCACTAACAGGTCAATGGCTGTAGTAGAACTATGGCACTAACCGGTCAATGGCTCTAATAGATCTATGACACCAACAGGTCAATGGCTCTAATTGGTCTATGGCACTAACAGGTTCCACAGCCGTATCAGTTTGTACAAATTTAGAAGTATACATTTGAATACTTCCTTGGAAGTGCATGTTAAAGAACAGTTCAGAATGTGAAATATATATTTGAATGGTATACACATTATCATTTCATACAATTCAGCTTTATCGTCATTATACTAATACAGAGCTGTACAGTATAACGAAACACAGGCAGGCTCCTTCTCCGGTGCAGTATAGATATATATGTGTAAAGACACAAAGGCTAAAACAATGCCTGTAAACAGTACAGTAGGACATGTGCAGAGTGTAGAGCAGTCGTTTAAACAGTATAGCTATGTACAGTGTGCAGTGCAGGTAGCAGAAGCAGCTCAAGGTTCAGGTAAACAGGTAAACAGCTTAGCACAGATGTATGTAGTACAGTACATGCAGACACCTCTACACAGCTCTATCTGGGGACCACGAGCAGTGGGTACTGTTTAGCTTCCCTACAGCACGTTTAGGTTCAGAGTCTCTTACAGCTTAGTCCTGGAAGAACATGGGTGTGTGCGTGTCTGCTCTGCACAGGTGTGTATGCGGTTCCTGAACAGGTGTGGGCGTTCAGGCTGTGATGTCAGACTCCCTCCGTATAAAGGCTGAGTAAACATCCTGGTTACTGTTTAATTGTTATGGTACAGGCTGGTCAGGCTCCTTCAGCGACCAGGAAAGCACAGTAGTGTTTGATCAGGTCTGTTAGGGAGGACTGTGGAGCTAACTTGGTTCCAGTGATCAGGCGGCCCAGATGACCCTGGACCAGTGTTAGGACAGAGACTGCAACTGAGCAGTGGAGCTCTACTGCAGCACGGCTCAGTCTGAGCTCAGGAGTTCAGCAGGACTGTGGAATGAGAAAGTACAGAGGCACAGACCTGTTGGTCAGGTTGATGTTAAAGCGGTAGGATATCGGTGATGTACAGTTGCTGAATCAACCTGTTGAATTTTATCAGATTAGGCAACTAGTGTAGCAGGTTCACTGTGCAAACTGAAGGAGGTCACCCATTCGGGGCGTAGACAATGACAGGCTAACTGGTCACAGGGCTCATACATGGGCTTTTCCCGGTTTAAATAGAGAACGCAGACAATTAATATTCATATATGAGTTTAAATCATCATTCGCCAATACAACCTTAAAGTCCACGAAACCCTCAGTCAGCACATTTTAATAAGTCATCCAGTCCCAAAGATAATCTGAGAGCTGTGTGCTCTGGTCAGCCAGAAACAGCAGCCTGGTAATCTGCTCATTCTGTGTGCTACAGGGTTACACGTCATTCTGGAATGACTGTATCTCATCAGGACTGCGGGGTGCTATGCTGGTGGAACTCGCCTTGAGAGGAAGGATACACCTGCAACCCCAGAACATGAGGAAGAGGAAACTCTCAGAGCGCAGGGTACATAGCTGCTCCCCAATAAGTACTCATTACAGACTGTTACCTAATACACATGTATGACAGCCCGTTCCCCAGTGAGTGCCCGTTACAGCCCGTTCCCCAGTTAGCACCCATTACAGCCCATTCCCCAGTTAGCACCCATTACAGCCCATTCCCCAGTGAGTGCCCGTTACAGCCCATTCCCCAGTGAGTGCCCGTTACAGCCCGTTCCCCAGTTAGCACCCATTACAGCCCATTCCCCAGTTAGCACCCATTACAGCCCATTCCCCAGTGAGTGCCCGTTACAGCCCGTTCCCCAGTTAGCACCCATTACAGCCCATTCCCCAGTTAGCACCCATTACAGCCCATTCCCCAGTGAGTGCCCGTTACAGCCCGTTCCCCAGTGAGTGCCCGTTACAGCCCGTTCCCCAGTTAGCACCCATTACAGCCCATTCCCCAGTGAGTGCCCGTTACAGCCCGTTCCCCAGTTAGTGCCCGTTACAGCCCGTTCCCCAGTGAGTGCCCGTTACAGCCCGTTCCCCAGTGAGTGCCCGTTACAGCCCGTTCCCCAGTGAGTGCCCGTTACAGCCCGTTCCCCAGTTAGCACCCATTACAGCCCATTCCCCAGTGAGTGCCCGTTACAGCCCGTTCCCCAGTGAGTGCCCGTTACAGCCCGTTCCCCAGTGAGTGCCCATTACAGCCCGTTCCAGAGTGAGTATTACAGAGTACGTTCCAGAGTGCCCATTACAGCCCGCTACCCAGTTAGTGCCCGTTACAGCCCACTCCCCAGTGAGTACCCGTTACAGAGCATTCACCAGTGAGTGCCCATTACAGGATGTTCCCCAGTACCCATTACAGGCCGTTCCCTACTATGTACACATTACAGCCTGTTCCCCAGTTAGTGCCCGTTACAGCCCTTTCTCCAGTGAGTGCCCGTTACAGAGCGTTCCCCAGTGAGTGCCCATTACAGTCCGTTCCCCAGTAAATGCCCATTATATCCCGTTCCCCCAGTAAGTGCCCATTATATCCCGTTCCCCAGTAAGTGCCTGTTACGGGTCGTTCCCCAGTAAGTGCTTATTACGAGTCGTTCCCCAGTAAGTGCCTGTTACGGGTCGTTCCCCAGTAAGTGCATGTTACGGGTCGTTCCCCAGTAAGTGCCTGTTACGGGTCGTTCCCCAGTAAGTGCCTGTTACGGGTCGTTCCCCAGTAAGTGCCCATTATATCCCGTTCACCAGTAAGTGCCCATTATATCCCGTTCACCAGTAAGTGCCCATTACGGGTCGTTCCCCAGTAAGTGCTTATTACGGGTCGTTCCCCAGTAAGTGCCTGTTACGGGTCGTTCCCCAGTAAGTGCCCATTATATCCCGTTCACCAGTAAGTGCCCATTACGGGTCGTTCCCCAGTAAGTGCTTATTACGGGTCGTTCCCCAGTAAGTGCCCATTACGGGTCGTTCCCCAGTAAGCGCCTATCACAGCCCATTATAGTTGTTTGCATACTCTGTTATGTGGTTCTGGATTTTGGGTCATGCTGATCAGGTTCTGAAGCCCCCTACTGTCTGCAGGTTCTGGTTAAATCAGATGCTCCTACAGGTGATGTTCTGCTGGATGAAACGCTGAAGCACATGAAGAACACAGAACCTGCAGAGACGGTGGCCAGCTGGATCGACCTGCTCACAGGTCAGTAACCGGAGGAGAACCACAGTAACGTTCTGTACATCAGATATTCAAAGGTGTGTGTGGTTACTCTCACTAATGAATGTATCGCTAACTGTCATGCTAACCAATCACCACCCAGTACCTGTAATGCTAACCAATCACCACCCAGTACCTGTAATGCTAACCAATCACCACCCAGTACCTGTAATGCTAATCAATCACCACCCAGTGCCTGTAATGCTAACTAACAACCACCCAGTGCCTGTCATGCTAATCAATCACCACCCAGTACCTGTAATGCTAACCAATCACCATCCAGTACCTGTAAAGCTAATCAATCACCACCCAGTACCTGTAATGCTAACCAATCACCATCCAGTACCTGTAAAGCTAATCAATCACCACCCAGTACCTGTAATGCTAACCAATCACCACTCAGTACCTGTAATGCTAATCAATCACCACCCAGTACCTGTAATGCTAACCTATCACCACCCAGTACCTGTAATGCTAACCTATCACCATCCAGTATCTGTAAAGCTAATCAATCACCACCCAGTACCTGTAATGCTAATCAATCACCACCCAGTACCTGTAATGCTAATCAATCACCACCCAGTACCTGTAATGCTAACCAATCACCACTCAGTACCTGTAATGCTAATCAATCACCACCCAGTACCTGTAATGCTAATCAATCACCACCCAGTACCTGTAATGCTAACCTATCACCATCCAGTACCTGTAATGCTAATCAATCACCACCCAGTACCTGTAATGCTAACCTATCACCACCCAGTACCTGTAATGCTAATCAATCACCACACAGTACCTGTAATGCTAACCTATCACCATCCAGTACCTGTAATGCTAATCAATCACCACCCAGTACCTGTAATGCTAACCTATCACCACCCAGTACCTGTAATGCTAACCAATCACCACCCAGTAGCTGTAATGCTAACCAATCACCACCCAGTACCTGTAATGTTAACCTGTTACCATCCAGTACCTGTCATGCTAACCAATCAGCACCCAGTAGCTGTAATGCTAACCAATCAGCACCCAGTACGTGTAATGCTAACCAGTCAGTCCTAGACAGCGGGTTAGAGAGTATTTCAGTTTACAGTTTCAGCCATTTGGGTCCCTCACCCCAGTCACTAAGGACTTGCTCATGACTGCCCTCTTGTGTTCTGCAGTGGGAGTTACAGTAAGTGGTCAGACTCCTCACTATTCCTAAACAGAATAGAATTTTTTAAGTCTATGTATGATATCTTTAGGTCACCTATAATCCTATTTGTGCCCCGAATGTGTTATATCCGCATATTTATCTTTGTTATTATTTATTTTATTATTGTTGCGTAGGCGAATCATGGAACCCCCTGAAGATGCACTTGCAGCTGCCGCAGGTCCGTGAGCGTCTGGCAAAGAGTCTGGTGGAGAAGGGCGTTCTGACCACAGGGAAGCAGAACTTCCTGCTGTTTGAAATGACTACACACCCGCTGGTCAACGGAAAAGAGAAGGAGCGTCTGCTTCAAAAACTGCAGGCCGGTTAATACACGATACACCTGTACTACCAACTGTTCCTCAAAACACTCATGCTACAGGCTGTTCCTCAAAACACTATGGCGTCAAACACTCATGCAGCAGGCTGTTACTCAAAACACTCATGCTACAGGCTGTTCCTTAAAACACCCATGCGGCAGGCTGTTCCTTAAAACACCCATGCGGCAGGCTGTTCCTGAAAACACCCATGCGGCAGGCTGTTCCTCAAAACACTCATGCGGCAGGCTGTTCCTTAAAACACCCATGCGGCAGGCTGTTCCGCAAAACACCCATGCGGCAGGCTGTTCCGTAAAACACTCATGTGGCAGGCTGTTCCTCAAAACACTAATGCAGCAGGCTGTTCCTCAAAACACTAATGCAGCAGGCTGTTCCTCAAAACACTCATGCGGCAGGCTGTTCCTCAAAACACTAATGCAGCAGGCTGTTCCGCAAAACGCTCATGCGGCAGGCTGTTCCTGAAAACACCCATGCGGCAGGCTGTTCCTCAAAACACTCATGCGGCAGGCTGCCCTAATACCCAGACTGTTATTGGCTGTTCACCAGTAACCACACTGTTGTGGGCTGTTCACCAGTAACCACACTGTTATGGGCTGTTCACCAGTAACCACACTGTTATGGGCTGTTCACCAGTAACCACACTGTTATGGGCTGTTCACCAGTAACCTCACTGTTATGGGCTGTTCACCAGTAACCACACTGTTATGGGCTGTTCACCAGTAACCACACTGTTATGGGCTGTTCACCAGTAACCACACTGTTATGGGCTGTTCACCAGTAACCACACTTTTATGGGCTGTTTACCTATAATCTAAATGTTATAGGTTGTTCCCCAAATCCCAAGCATTATGGGCTGTCCTCTAATTGACACACACTATGGTTTCCCACTATATAGAAATAATGGTTCTATGCAAACAAATTTTAGTTGTTTCTTATTTTAAACAACAGCTGTTCAACAAAAGGCCAGCGTTCATGCTGTTCCCTGTTGGGACAAACATTGCAGTTTTCCAGGCTAATTCCCTGTAGGAAAAGAATTGAATCTAAATGAGAGGAATCATATAACAGCACATATACATACACATATAACAGCGGTCTCTCTGAACTCTCCTACAGGCCTGTCTTATGGAGCGCTGGACGAACGACCCCCACCGCCTGCCCCGGCGGTCTCTGGCTCTGCTGGTGCTGGCACACGGCTCTGACATCCTTGATAAATCGCTTGGATCCCTTCCTGATGACCAATATAGCACCGCCATCAGCCGGGCCAAAGACATCCTGGAGGGGGACATCGAACAGCTGAGCGCAAAAGTCAGGACCCCTGCTGAGGAGGTCATCTGGGCAGTGCTGGCTGCCTTTAACAGAGCCTGAAACGAAGAGGGCAAACACAGCGCCACAACCTGCTACTTCCACTGACTGGCCACTTTATCAGAAACACCCAGCTTCTACCTCCACTAACTGGCCACTTTATTAGGAACACCCACCTTCTACCTCCACTAACTGGCCACTTTATCAGAAACACCCACCTTCGACTTGCACTAACTGGCCACTTTATCAGAAACACCCACGTTCGACTTCCACTAACTGGCCACTTTATTAGAAACACCCACCTTCTACCTCCACTAACTGGCCACTTTATTAGAAACACCCACCTTGTGCTTCCACTAACTGGCCACTTTATTAGAAACACCCACCTTCTACTTCCACTAACTGGCCACTTTATTAGAAACACCCACCCTCTACTTCCACTAACTGGCCACTTTATCAGAAACACCCACCTTCTACTTCCACTGACTGGCCACTTTATTAGAAACATCCACCTTGTGCTTCCACTAACTGGCCACTTTATCAGAAACACCTACGTTTTACTTCCACTCACTGGCCACTTTATTAGAAACGCCTCCCTTCTACTTCCACTAACTGGCCACTTTATTAGAAACACCTACCTTCTACCTCCACTAACTGGCCACTTTATCAGAAACACCTACGTTTTACTTCCACTAACTGGCCACTTTATTAGAAACACCTCCCTTCTACCTCCACTAACTGGCCACTTTATTAGAAACACCTCCCTTCTACCTCCACTAACTGGCCACTTTATTAGAAACCCTCCACTTCCACTCAGTGGCCCCTTTATTCTTCCCCTCTGTTCAGGCAGGTGATAAGGTGTACTCGGTTTCCTGCTTTAGTGACTGTGAAGCTGGGATTGGTCAGGTGAGCAGCGGTGTGGAACACCTGGAGAGGAGTGATGTGTTTATGGATTATTATGACATTTGTATCTGTGTTTACTGAAGGAGTGTTGGAGAGCTTCTGTACTTGAATGAATTTGAATGTATGTCCTGTGAGGTGTGTGCGGATTTCAGTGTGTGTGGAGACAGGTGAAGTTACTGACAGACAGGTGAAGTTATTGAGCTGGGATGTGAAGTTGTAACACTCTGTATAATGAAGATTAAACCCGGTCCGGTTTTCCAAACACCTGCCAGACTCAGATTTTACCTGCCTTTATGTTACTCAGATCCTCAACTGCTCTGTGTTCTCTTGCTTCTCTGGGGTCTGACCACTGGATGGCGACAACACACAGCACAGAAAACAGACTACTGAGCAGCAGGAACTCACACTCGTTATAGTAGACTGTTATTTACTATAACACAAGTGGAATTCCATCAAATCTCTTCATAATTAACCTATTCAGAAACCACAGTGTTGATGAAGGTAACCAGACGTCCCCCTCTAAAAGCTCCCTCACAGGAAGTTCCTACAGGAGGTGGTTCTGAATACGCTGCCTGATGTCTGAGACGCTGTTTATGATAGTGTGGAGAAGATCTCAGCCTTAAACTCCATTCATGGTGGAGGGATACATGCTGCAGGGCGCTGTGAGGTCAAATAGTCCCCCAAAGGAGCTTAGTATTTCCAGGTTTTCCAGATTTTCATCATCAACATTCCATACACACTCAGAAGACATGTGTAGGTTCACTGGTGGTTCTAGATATCTAATAATGTGAAGTGAAACTAAACTAAAGTGTATGAATGGGACTGAATGGAACCAAACAGCTTAAACAGTTCCATAGAACTACAGTCAGTGAATCAGTGACTTCTTATTTCTGGGCATTGAAAGGGCATATCAGTTCACATAGCTGAATACGGTGCACTGATATCTTTTCAGTCCTGCAGGTGATAATATCTACTGTGATGAGTAGAGTCTGGGTTAAGACCAGTTAGACCAGTTTGCCCAGTCCTGCTCCTCTATTTACCCTGTTCTGCGCTTGGTTCCCCATCATTAAGAGCTTTTATGAGCTGAGGAAGGAGCGTCCCAGCAGGAATTCATTTATATACAGACAAAAGGAGAACTCTGCTGGGTTCCAGATAGTAGAATACTCGGCTCATTGCGCAATGCCATTGGCTCAGATTTCCTCAGGCCAGTGTGGATGCCAACACAATGGAGTTAACATCAATATGGCGGAGGGTTTCTGAATGCCAGTCAGCAAAACGGAGCAACCACGAGCTCAGTGGTTACTGATCACGCTGCAAAGTGAGTCATGTGGAACCATCCAAAATCCAGTCAATACGCTGCCTATATCTCGAGACTATTGTAGGAACAGTAAATGAGTCAGCCGATCAGAGGGTTAGACCCGGTTCTCCTCATAGAAGGTTCTCCTGATGTCTTAAAGCTTTACTGTAGAATAAAAGTGAAGACATCAAACTATAAACTAGCCCTCATGGAATTATACAGTCTACCTTAAAACCCCCTCATGGAATTATACAGTCCACCTTAAAACCCTCTCATAGAGTTATACAGTCCACCTTAAAACCCTCTCATGGAATTATACAGTCCACCTTAAAACCCTCTCATGGAATTATACAGTCCACCTTAAAACCCTCTCATGGAATTATACTGTCCACCTTAAAACCCTCTCATGGAATTATACAGTCTACCTTAAAACCCTCTCATAGAGTTATACAGTCCACCTTAAAACCCTCTCATGGAATTATACAGTCCACCTTAAAACCCTCTCATGGAATTATACTGTCTACCTTAAAACTCTCCAGAATGGAATTACTGAGTCCACCTTAAACCCCTCCAGAATGGAATTATCCAGTTCACCTTAAACCCCTCAAGAATGGAATTATCCAGTCCACCTTAAAACCCTCGCATGGAATTATACAGTCCACCTTAAACCCCTCCAGTATGAAATTATCCAGTCTACCTTAAAACTCCCTCATGAAATTATACAGTCCACCTTAAAAACCCTCCAGAGTGGAGCTGTACAGGAGGATGGAGCAGCTTCCTTACCCTGCAGTGGAGCTGATAGAACAAGGTTTATTACTAAGCAGGTTTGGAGCGATTCTATTGGTCGGTCCCTCATGAATATTCACTAACCTGAAAGGAGAACTAGAGCTTTTACACTGTGCAGAAAAAGAGATCAAAGTTTTTACACCACTAAATATATATTAGAGGTGGAGATATGGAGGAGTACCATACTGTGTACATCAGGAGTAGATGGTGTATCAGGATATGGACTGGTTCAGACTCTCAGCAGGTGGAGCTGTTCAGTGTACCACTGTAGAGTCTATAACAAAAGTCTATAGCGTCCTCTTCTATGCTGTGGTGTGTTGGGGAGGCAGTATCAGCAAGAGGGATGCTGGACGACTCGACAGGCTGGTGAGGAAAGCTGGTTCTGTGCTGGGACTAGAGCTGGAGTCCTTAACACCACTGGCAGAGAATAGAGAAGCCCTCAACAAGCTTGAACATCATGGACAATGTTCACAATCCTCTGCACACTCATCAGGCAGAGGAGCTCATTCAGTGGCAGACTGCTGTCCCAGTCCTGCTCCACAGACAGACTAGAAAAGTCTTTGTGTCCCTCAGGCCATAAGACTGTTCATATGGAGTACAGCAAATGAAAAACTCTGGACATCTTTCATTCCAGGTCCCTCCAATGGAGTGGCACACACTCCCTCCTAAATGCCCTCCTAAATGCCCTACATCTATTTATATTGTATCATTCTACTCCATTCTGTACTGTTTACACTTTTTGCACTGATAATGTATTTACTGCGTATTTGCACTGTCCTGGATGGCTGAAAACAGCCATCTTCTTAATTTGCTTAGCAAAACGGTATACCATTACCTCCATCTGACACTAAGGACTCTATTTTTATACCTTCATACTTTATATAGTATTGTCTCTATTTGTACAATCTATCTTGCTTCTGTTGTTACTTCTGTATAGTTTGTATACCTGCTACTGGATGCCTTGAATTTCCTTCTGGGATCAATAAAGTATCTATCTATCTATCTATCTATCTATAACACCACCAGCTCCACCCAGTTAGAGGGGTGTACCCAAACTTCTGACTGGTGGTGTATGTATTTCTAGACATTTATAAAAAACAAAAACTGCTACATTATCTTCATAGTTTCTCTACAGAAGTTACAGCTTATGGGAATAAAGGAAGCGGTCGTAGGAGCTCCTAGAACGTCTCTCCGTGGGGTTCTGGAGGGTTCTGTTGGGCAGGCCCGTCGCGCTGCAGGGCGGAATGGAGAAGCAGCTCACACAGAGGCAGGCTGTGCTGGTAAAGAGGAACAGCGGTCACAGGGCTGAGCTCTCCCGGATATCTCAGAGGATATGTGCTAAACACCAGGAAACCACAGACCCGATTCAGCAGCGCCTGAACACGGGTCCCCTCACACGGGCGGGATTCAGGGCCTCACCCTCTCCATCGCCCTGCAGGGGTCCACAGGGACCTGGGGCTGTACAGGCTCAGTGGCATGCCCAGCAGCGCCACAGCAGGCTGGGTGGAGCCCGGCCGGGCGGTTCTGTTGGGTTTCTGGGCGTCTACAGAACGCTCCTCATTAACCTTACAGTCATTACTGAGGGATAAAGACCCCGCACACCTTCACCCACACACACACAGAGTGACCCGGCATCAGCCGGAATATCCGCACGCTCCGCTCACCTTCACCCACATACACACAGAGTGACCCGGAATATCCACACACCCCGCTCACCTTCACACCCACACACACACAGAATGACCCGGAATATCCACACACCCCGCTCACCTTCACACACAGAGTGACCCGGCATCAACCGGAATATCCACACACCCCACTCACCTTCACCCACACACACACAGAGTGACCCGGAATATCCACACACCCCTCTCACCTTCACCCACACACACACAGAGTGACCCGGCATCAGCCGGAATATCCGCACGCTCCGCTCACCTTCACCCACACACACACAGAGTGACCGGGCATCAACCGGAATATCCACACAGCCTGCACACCTTCACACACACACACACACACACACAGAGTGACCCGGCATCAACCGGAATATCCGCACACCCCGCTCACCTTCACCCACACACACACAGAGTGACCCGGCATCAGCCGGAATATCCGCACGCTCCGCTCACCTTCACCCACACACACACAGAGTGACCCGGCATCAACCGGAATATCCACACACCCCACTCACCTTCACCCACACACAGAGTGACCCGGCATCAGCCGGAATATCCACACACCCCGCTCACCTTCACACCCACACACACACACAGAGTGACCCGGCATCAACCGGAATATCCACACACCCTGCTCACCTTCACACCCACACACACACAGAGTGACCCAGCATCAGCCGGAATATCCGCACACCCCACTCACCTTCACACACACAGAGTGACCCGGCATCAGCCGGAATATCCACACACCCCGCTCACCTTCACACACACACACACAGAGTGACCCGGCATCAGCCGGAATATCCACACACCCCGCTCACCTTCACCCACACACACACAGAGTGACCCGGCATCAGCCGGAATATCCGCACACCCTGCTCACCTTCACACACACACACACAGAGTGACCCGGCATCAGCCGGAATATCCGCACACCCTAGGGTTAGGGTAAGTGTTCCTGTGCGTGTGTAAGTGTCACCCACACACACAGAGTGTTCCCGTGTTCTCAGCCGGAATATCCGTGTGTGTAAGTGTTTCCTGTGTGTGTAAGTGTTCCTGTGCGTGTGTAAGTGTTTCCTGTGTGTGAGTGACCCGTTATGTTCCTGTGTAAGTGTTCCTGTCACCCACACCACACAGTAAGTGTTTCCTCAACCGTGTGTGTAAGCGTCTCCCGTGTGTGTGGTAAGTGTTCCGGCATGTGTATCTACACACCCTGTGTGTAAGTCACCCACACACACAGAGTGGTCCTGTGTGTGTGTGTAAGTGTTCCTGTGTGTGTGTAAGCACACACTGTGTGTGTGGTGTCAGCCCAGTATCCACACACCCCTGTGTGTGTGTAAGTGTTCCTGTGTGTGTGTAAGAGTTCCTGTGTGTGTAAGTGTTCCTGTGTGTGTGTCCGGCATCAACCGTTCCTGTGTGTGTGTTAGTGTTCCTGTGTGTGTGTAAGTGTTCCTGTGTGTGTGTCACAGTGTTCCTGTGTGTGTGTCAACCGGAATATCCACACACCCTGCTCACCTTCACACCCACACACACACAGAATGTGTGTGTGTAAGCGTCACCGTGTGTGTGTGTGTTCCTGTGTGTATCCAAGTGCTCCTGTGTGTGTGTAAGTGTTCCTGTGTGTGTGTAAGCTCCGTTCACCTGTGTGTGTACACAAAGCACACTGTGTGACCCGTGTAAGTGTTCCTGTGTGTGTGTAAGAGTGACCTGGGCATCAACCGTAAGTCCACACAGCCTGTTCACCTGTTCACCCACACACACACACAAGTGTTCCTGTGTGTGTGTAAGTGTTCCCCCGCTGTGTTTCACCCACACACACACAGAGTGTTCCTGTGCCGGTAAGTGTTCCCGTGTGTGTGTAAGTGTTCCTGTGTGTGTGTGTAAGCGTTCCTGTGTGTGTGTACAGTGTGTTCCTGTGCACAGTGTGTGGCATCAACCGTTCCCACACACCCTGTAAGTGTTCCTGTGTGTGTGTAAGTGTTCCTGTGTGTGTGTAAGCGTTCATGTGTGTGTGCTCAAGTGTTCCTGTGTGTGTGTAATATCCAACACCTGCGTCACCTGTGTGTGTTTCTGTGTTCACACACAGAGTGACGCATCAACCGGAATATCCCGCACACCCTGCTGTGTTCACCCACACACACACAGAGTGTTCCTGTGTGTGTGTAAGTGTTCCTGTGTGTGTGTTCACACACCTGTGTGTGAGTGTTCCTGTGTGTGTGTAAGTGTTCCTGTGTGTGTGTAAGTGTTCCTGTGTGTGTGTAAGTGTTCCTGAATGTGTGTGTACACCCCTGTTTCACCCACACACACACAGAGTGACCCGGCATCAGCCAGAATGTCCACACACCCCTCTCACCTGTTCCTGTGTGTGTGTAAGTGTTCCTGTGTGTGTGTAAGTGTTCCTGTGTGTGTGTAAGTGTTCCTGTGTGTGTAAGTGTTCCTGTGTGTGGTTCCGCACACCCCACTGCAACTGTGTTCACACACAGTGTTCCTGTGTGTGTGGTAAGTGTTCCTGTGTGTGTGTTAGTGTTCCTGTGTGTGGAATATCCACACACCCTGCTGTGTTCACACACACACCTGTGTGTGTGTCAGCCGGAATATCCTGTGTGTGTGTAAGTGTTCCTGTGTGTGTGTAGAGTGTTCCTGTGTGTGTAAGTGTTCCTGTGTGTGCTGTAAGTGTTCCTGGTGTGTGTAAGTGTTCCTGTGTGTGTGCTAAGTGTTTCCTGTGTGTGTGTAAGTGTTCCTGTGTGTGTGTAAGTGTTCCTGTGTGTGTGTAAGTGTTCCTGTGTGTGTAACCGTGTTCCTGTGTGTGTAAGTGTTCCTGTGTGTGTGTAAGTGTTCCTGTGTGTGTGTATAGTGTTCCTGTGTGTGTGTAAGTGTTCCTGTGTGTGTGTGTACCCGTGTTCCTGTGTGTGTGTAAGTGTTCCTGTGTGTGTGTAAGTGTTCCTGTGTGTGACCCGTGTAAGTGTTCCTGTGTGTGTAAGTGTTCCTGTGTGTGTAGAGTGACCTTCCTGTGTGTGTGTAAGTGTTCCTGTGTGTGTGTACACCCACACTGTGGGTGAATGACCCCAGCATGTGTGTAAGTGTTCCGCACACCCCGTGTAAGTGTTCCTGAGTGTGTAAGTGTTCCTGTGTGTGTAAGTGTTCCTGTGTGTGTGTAAGTGTTCCTGTGTGTGTGGAATAAGTGTTTTCCCCGTGTGTGTTACAAGTGTTCCGGCATGTGTGTAAGTGTTCCTGTGTGTGTGTCAAGTGTTCCTGTGTGTGTGTAAGTGTTATCCTGTGTGTGTGTTCAGTGTTCCTGTGTGTGTGACCCCGTGTTCCCGTGAATGTGTGTAAGTGTTCCTGTGTGTGTAGAGTGACCCGGCATCAGCCGGAAGTGTTCCGCACAATCCCCCACTGTGTAAGTGTTTCCTGTGTGTGTGTAAGTGTTCCTGTGTGTGTGTAAGTGTTCCCCACACACACACAGTGTTCCCGTGCATGTGTAAGTGTTCCTGTGTGTTCACACACACTGTGTGTGTAAGCCGTGTTCCTGTGTGTAAGTGTTCCTGTGGTGAGTGACCCGTCATCAAGCCGTGTATCCTGTGTGTGTAAGTGTTCCTGTGTGTGTGTAGTGTTCCTGTGTGTGTGTAAGTGTTCCTGTGTGTGTGTAAGTGTTCCTGTGTGGTGTGTAAGCGTTCCTGTGTGTGTATCCACACACCCCTGTCACCTTGTACACACAGTTGACCCAGTGCGTGTTAGCCGGAATATCCTGTGTGTGTGTGTGTCACTGTGTGTGTGTAAGTGTTCCTGTGCATGTGTAAGTGTTCCTGTGTGTGTAAGTGTTCCTGTGACCCGTCAGCCGGTTCCACACACCCTAGGGTTAGAGTAAGTGTTCCTGTGCGTGTGTAAGTGTTCCTGTGTGTGTGTAAGTGTTCCTGTGTGTGTGTAAGTGTTCCTGTGTGTGTGTAAGTGTTCCTGTGTGTGTGTAAGTGTTCCTGTGTGTGTGTTAGTGTTCCTGTGTGTGTAAGTGTTCCTGTGTGTGTGTAAGTGTTCCTGTGTGTGTGTAAGTGTTCCTGTGTGTGTGTAAGTGTTCCTGTGCGTGTGTAAGTGTTCCTGTGTGTGTGTAAGTGTTCCTGTGTGTGTGTAAGTGTTCCTGTGTGTGTGTAAGTGTTCCTGTGTGTGTAAGTGTTCCTGTGTGTGTGTAAGTGTTCCTGTGTGTGTGTTAGTGTTCCTGTGTGTGTGTAAGTGTTCCTGTGTGTGTGTAAGTGTTCCTGTGTGTGTGTAAGTGTTCCTGTGTGTGTGTAAGTGTTCCTGTGTGTGTGTAAGTGTTCCTGTGTGTGTGTAAGTGTTCCTGTGTGTGTGTAAGCGTTCCTGTGTGTGTGTTAGTGTTCCTGTGTGTGTGTTAGTGTTCCTGTGTGTGTGTTAGTGTTCCTGTGTGTGTGTAAGTGTTCCTGTGTGTGTGTAAGTGTTCCTGTGTGTGTGTAAGTGTTCCTGTGTGTGTGTAAGTGTTCCTGTGTGTGTGTAAGTGTTCCTGTGTGTGTGTAAGTGTTCCTGTGTGTGTGTAAGTGTTCCTGTGTGTGTGTGTTAGTGTTCCTGTGTGTGTGTAAGTGTTCCTGTGTGTGTGTTAGTGTTCCTGTGTGTGTGTAAGTGTTCCTGTGTGTGTGTTAGTGTTCCTGTGTGTGTGTTAGTGTTCCTGTGTGTGTGTTAGTGTTCCTGTGTGTGTGTGTAAGTGTTCCTGTGTGTGTGTAAGTGTTCCTGTGTGTGTGTAAGTGTTCCTGTGCGTGTGTTAGTGTTCCTGTGTGTGTGTAAGTGTTCCTGTGTGTGTTAGTGTTCCTGTGTGTGTGTAAGTGTTCCTGTGTGTGTGTAAGTGTTCCTGTGTGTGTGTAAGTGTTCCTGTGTGTGTGTAAGTGTTCCTGTGTGTGTGTAAGTGTTCCTGTGTGTGTGTTAGTGTTCCTGTGTGTGTGTAAGTGTTCCTGTGTGTGTGTAAGTGTTCCTGTGTGTGTGTAAGTGTTCCTGTGTGTGTGTAAGTGTTCCTGTGTGTGTGTTAGTGTTCCTGTGTGTGTAAGTGTTCCTGTGTGTGTGTTAGTGTTCCTGTGTGTGTGTAAGTGTTCCTGTGTGTGTAAGTGTTCCTGTGTGTGTGTAAGTGTTCCTGTGTGTGTGTAAGTGTTCCTGTGTGTGTGTAAGTGTTCCTGTGTGTGTGTAAGTGTTCCTGTGTGTGTGTGTAAGTGTTCCTGTGTGTGTGTAAGTGTTCCTGTGTGTGTGTAAGTGTTCCTGTGTGTGTGTAAGTGTTCCTGTGTGTGTGTAAGCGTTCCTGTGTGTGTGTTAGTGTTCCTGTGTGTGTGTAAGTGTTCCTGTGTGTGTGTAAGTGTTCCTGTGTGTGTGTAAGTGTTCCTGTGTGTGTGTTAGTGTTCCTGTGTGTGTGTAAGTGTTCCTGTGTGTGTGTAAGTGTTCCTGTGTGTGTAAGTGTTCCTGTGTGTGTGTAAGTGTTCCTGTGTGTGTAAGTGTTCCTGTGTGTGTGTAAGTGTTCCTGTGTGTGTGTAAGTGTTCCTGTGTGTGTGTAAGTGTTCCTGTGTGTGTGTAAGTGTTCCTGTGTGTGTGTAAGTGTTCCTGTGTGTGTGTTAGTGTTCCTGTGTGTGTGTAAGTGTTCCTGTGTGTGTGTAAGTGTTCCTGTGTGTGTGTAAGTGTTCCTGTGTGTAAGTGTTCCTGTGTGTGTGTAAGCGTTCCTGTGTGTGTAAGTGTTCCTGTGTGTCTAAGTGTTCCTGTGTGTGTGTAAGCGTTCCTGTGTGTGTAAGTGTTCCTGTGTGTGTATGAGATAGTGTGTGTGTGTAAGTGTTCCTGTGTGTGTGTAAGTGTTCCTGTGTGTGTGTAAGTGTTCCTGTGTGTGTGTAAGTGTTCCTGTGTGTGTGTAAGTGTTCCTGTGTGTGTGTAAGTGTTCCTGTGTGTGTGTTAGTGTTCCTGTGTGTGTGTAAGTGTTCCTGTGTGTGTGTAAGTGTTCCTGTGTGTGTGTAAGTGTTCCTGTGTGTGTGTAAGCGTTCCTGTGCGTGTGTAAGCGTTCCCGTGCGTGTGTAAGCGTTCCTGTGTGTGTGTAAGCGTTCCTGTGTGTGTGTTAGTGTTCCCGTGTGTGTGTAAGTGTTCCCGTGCGTGTGTAAGCATTCCCGTGTGTGTGTAAGCGTTCCTGTGTGTGTGTAAGCGTTCCTGTGTGTGTGTAAGTGTTCCTGTGTGTGTGTAAGTGTTCCTGTGTGTGTGTAAGTGTTCCTGTGTGTGTGTAAGCGTTCCTGTGTGTGTGTAAGTGTTCCTGTGTGTGTGTAAGTGTTCCTGTGTGTGTGTAAGTGTTCCTGTGTGTGTGTAAGCGTTCCTGTGCGTGTGTAAGCGTTCCTGTGTGTGTAAGTGTTCCTGTGTGTGTGTAAGTGTTCCTGTGTGTGTGTAAGTGTTCCTGTGTGTGTGTAAGTGTTCCTGTGTGTGTGTAAGCGTTCCTGTGTGTGTGTAAGCGTTCCTGTGTGTGTGTAAGTGTTCCTGTGTGTGTGTAAGTGTTCCTGTGTGTGTGTAAGTGTTCCTGTGTGTGTAAGCGTTCCTGTGTGTGTGTAAGTGTTCCTGTGTGTGTGTAAGTGTTCCTGTGTGTGTGTAAGTGTTCCTGTGTGTGTAAGTGTTCCTGTGTGTGTGTAAGTGTTCCTGTGTGTGTGTAAGTGTTCCTGTGTGTGTGTAAGTGTTCCTGTGTGTGTGTAAGTGTTCCTGTGTGTGTGTAAGTGTTCCTGTGTGTGTGTAAGTGTTCCTGTGTGTGTGTAAGCGTTCCCGTGCGTGTGTTAGTGTTCCTGTGTGTGTGTAAGTGTTCCTGTGTGTGTGTTAGTGTTCCTGTGTGTGTGTAAGTGTTCCTGTGTGTGTAAGTGTTCCTGTGTGTGTGTAAGTGTTCCTGTGTGTGTGTAAGTGTTCCTGTGTGTGTGTAAGTGTTCCTGTGTGTGTAAGTGTTCCTGTGTGTGTGTAAGTGTTCCTGTGTGTGTAAGTGTTCCTGTGTGTGTAAGTGTTCCTGTGTGTGTGTAAGTGTTCCTGTGTGTGTGTAAGTGTTCCTGTGTGTGTGTAAGTGTTCCTGTGTGTGTAAGTGTTCCTGTGTGTGTGTAAGTGTTCCTGTGTGTGTGTAAGTGTTCCTGTGTGTGTGTTAGTGTTCCTGTGTGTGTAAGTGTTCCTGTGTGTGTAAGTGTTCCTGTGTGTGTAAGTGTTCCTGTGTGTGTGTAAGTGTTCCTGTGTGTGTGTAAGTGTGTGTGTAAGTGTTCCTGTGTGTGTAAGTGTTCCTGTGTGTGTGTAAGTGTTCCTGTGTGTGTGTAAGTGTTCCTGTGTGTGTTAGTGTTCCTGTGTGTGTGTAAGTGTTCCTGTGTGTGTAAGTGTTCCTGTGTGTGTGTTAGTGTTCCTGTGTGTGTAAGTGTTCCTGTGTGTGTGTAAGTGTTCCTGTGTGTGTGTAAGTGTTCCTGTGTGTGTAAGTGTTCCTGTGTGTGTAAGTGTTCCTGTGTGTGTGTAAGTGTTCCTGTGTGTGTGTAAGTGTTCCTGTGTGTGTGTAAGTGTTCCTGTGTGTGTGTAAGTGTTCCTGTGTGTGTGTAAGTGTGTGTGTAAGTGTTCCTGTGTGTGTAAGTGTTCCTGTGTGTGTGTAAGTGTTCCTGTGTGTGTGTAAGTGTTCCTGTGTGTGTGTAAGTGTTCCTGTGTGTGTGTAAGTGTTCCTGTGCGTGTGTTAGTGTTCCTGTGTGTGTGTAAGTGTTCCTGTGTGTGTGTAAGTGTTCCTGTGTGTGTGTAAGTGTTCCTGTGTGTGTGTAAGTGTTCCTGTGTGTGTGTAAGTGTTCCTGTGTGTGTGTAAGTGTTCCTGTGTGTGTGTTAGTGTTCCTGTGTGTGTGTAAGTGTTCCTGTGTGTGTGTAAGTGTTCCTGTGTGTGTGTAAGTGTTCCTGTGTGTGTGTAAGTGTTCCTGTGTGTGTGTAAGTGTTCCTGTGTGTGTAAGTGTTCCTGTGTGTGTGTAAGTGTTCCTGTGTGTGTGTAAGTGTTCCTGTGTGTGTGTAAGTGTTCCTGTGTGTGTGTAAGTGTTCCTGTGTGTGTGTTAGTGTTCCTGTGTGTGTTAGTGTTCCTGTGTGTGTGTAAGCGTTCCTGTGTGTGTGTTAGTGTTCCTGTGTGTGTGTAAGTGTTCCTGTGTGTGTGTAAGTGTTCCTGTGTGTGTGTTAGTGTTCCTGTGTGTGTGTAAGTGTTCCTGTGCGTGTGTAAGTGTTCCTGTGTGTGTGTAAGTGTTCCTGTGTGTGTGTAAGTGTTCCTGTGTGTGTGTAAGCGTTCCTGTGTGTGTGTAAGTGTTCCTGTGTGTGTGTTAGTGTTCCTGTGTGTGTGTGTAAGCGTTCCTGTGTGTGTGTAAGTGTTCCTGTGTGTGTGTAAGTGTTCCTGTGTGTGTGTAAGCGTTCCTGTGTGTGTGTAAGTGTTCCTGTGTGTGTGTAAGCGTTCCCGTGCGTGTGTAAGCGTTCCTGTGTGTGTGTAAGTGTTCCCGTGCGTGTGTAAGCGTTCCCGTGCGTGTGTAAGCGTTCCTGTGTGTGTGTAAGCGTTCCTGTGCGTGTGTAAGTGTTCCTGTGTGTGTGTAAGTGTTCCTGTGTGTGTGTAAGAGTTCCTGTGAGTGCGTTGTTCCTGTGTGTGTGTGTTAAGTGTTCCTGTGTGTGTGTAAGTGTTCCTGTGTGTGTAAGTGTTCCTGTGTGTGTGTAAGTGTTCCTGTGTGTGTGTAAGTGTTCCTGTGTGTGTGTAAGCGTTCCTGTGTGTGTGTAAGTGTTCCCCGTGAGTGTGTTAGAGTTCCCGTGCGTGTGTTAGTGTTCCTGTGTGTGTGTAAGCGTTCCTGTGTGTGTGTTAGTGTTCCTGTGTGTGTGTAAGTGTTCCTGTGTGTGTGTTAGTGTTCCTGTGTGTGTGTTAGTGTTCCTGTGTGTGTAAGCGTTCCCGTGCGTGTGTAAGTGTTTCCCGTTGCTGTGTAAGTGTTCCTGTGTGTGTGTGTAAGCGTTCCTGTGTGTGTGTGTAAGCGTTCCCGTGTGTGTGTAAGCGTTCCCGTGCGTGTGTAAGCGTTCCCGTGCGTGTGTTAGTGTTCCTGTGCGTGTGTAAGCGTTCCCGTGCGTGTGTAAGCGTTCCTGTGTGTGTGTAAGCGTTCCCGTGCGTGTGTAAGCGTTCCCGTGCGTGTGTTAGTGTTCCTGTGCGTGTTGTAAGTTTCCAGTGGCGTGTGTACGCGTTCCTGTGTGTGTGTAAGCGTTCCGTGGGTGTGTAAGCGTTCCCTGGTGTGTAAAGAGTTCCCGTGGGCGTGTGTACGCGTTCCCAGTGGCGTGTGTTAGTGTTCCTATGCGTGTGTAAGCGTTCCCGTGCGTGTGTAAGTGTGGTGTAAGTGTTCCTGTGTGTTAAGAGTTCCTGTCGTGTGTGTAGTGTCCGTTGGTGTGTAAGGTCATGTGGTGCTGTGTTTTTAGTGTTCCTTGTGAGTTTGTAGGTTTCTGTGTGGTAAGTTCTTTTTATTTTCTTTTTTTATTTTTCCTTCTTTTATTTATTTTTTAATTTTATTTTAGTCCTTTTATTTAATTTCTGTTAATTTCTTATTAATTCCTTATCTTTATTTTTTTTTTTTTTCTTGTCTATTTTTCCCTTTTTTAATTTCCCCCCCCCTTTTTTTGATTTTCCTTTCGTTTTTAATCTCTTCTTTAATTTCTTTTTTATTTTTCTTTTTTCTTTAATCTCCTTTTTTTACCTTTCTTTTTTTTAATTCTTATTTTGCTATTCTTTCTTTTCTAATCTCCTTTTTTTTTATTCCTTTTTTTTTCTTTTTTTAATTTCTTTTTTTTATTCTTTTTTTTTCTTTTTCTTTTTTTTTTTAATCCTTTTTATTTTTTTTTTAATTTTTTTTTCATTTCCCTTTTTTTAATTTCTCTTTCTTCTTTTCTTTCATTCTTTTATTCATATCCTTTTTTTCCTTTCTTTTTCTTCCTTTTTTTCACTTCTTTTTAATGTTCTTTTTTTCTTTTTCTCTTCTTTTTCTCTTTTTAATTTTTTTTCTTTCCTTTTCTCATTCTTTCTTATCTTTACTAATCTTTTTTTCCTTTCCTTTTCACTTCTTTTCTTCTTCATTTCTCTTTTTTTCTTTCACTTCTTCTCTTTTCTTTTTCTTTTTCCTCTCCTTCTTTCCTTTCTTCTTCTTTCTTTTTTTCCTTCTTCTTTCTTCTTCTTTCCCTTGTTTCCCTTTCTTTTTTCTTCTCTTTCCTTCCCTTTTTTCCCTCTTTTTTCACCCTTTTTTT
>JAMWET010002784.1:12500-21682 GCA_024036415.1 Prochilodus magdalenae | reverse complement strand
TGTTAGCTGGGTTAGCATGTGCTATGGCTGTGTTAGCATGTGTTATGCCTGTGTTAGCTGGAGTAGCATGTGCTATTGCTGTGTCAGCATGTGCTATGGCTGTGTTAGCTGTGTTAGCATGTGCTATGGCTGTGTTAGCTGGGTTAGCATGTGCTATGCTATACTATGACATCAAGCTAATGTAGCTAGCCTAACCTAGGTAGAGCTCAGCAGCAGCCTAGGCTTTGGAATGCAACTGATGCCTACAGAGTGGCACCGGACCTTCATTTAAAGGCCTTTGTTAAAGCTTGTGTTGAGGTGCCTGTTCAGAAATAAAGAGTTTTTTGCCTAAAAATCTGGTAAAAAAAAATAAAAAAAAATAAAAAATAAACAAACAGTGTTTTATATTAGCGATTGGCATGATGGACACTGTGATGTCCAAAAGCAGCTCAAACTGGGCTAGATAACTATGAGCTAATTTACAGCCTGTGTGGAAGTACCCAAAGTTCCAGCTTCTGAAGTCAGTTTTCCAGAACGGACAGCAGTTTGGTGCTCCTGGTCTCTAGCAAACCTAGCTAACCTAGATAATGTTAACGCTCACTAGAAAAAGCCAAACTACTAAAAAACCAATAACTAATCTGCCGAGGCGCTGTCTTCCCAGCATGCCATTTCATCATTCTAGCTCTTCCCTTGTGATGGGAAAAAGACGAGGAGATGTCTGGAGTTGATAAACTGAGATAACAATTCTTACACCGCTCTAGGTCAACAAAGTTAGGTACAAGTGGGCTGTAATGTTAGCTACCCAGGGTCACAGTTTACCTGTTGCTCGAGAACTAAAGACCTTCTCTCATGGATGTTCCTCCTGTTCTTCCCTGTCTCGGTTTTCACTGTCACACTTACGGGTTAACATGTCTAGCCACATGTCTAGCACCACCCAATCCCGTCCTGTTTCCTCACTCATCAACACTGCGGTACTGATTACTCACACCTGCTCACCATTAACTCTGTTTGCTTATATCCCCCTGGTTTTCCACTCACACATTGCAAAGTGTTTCCACACCCGGAGTGTTCTATCCCCGTGATTCTTGTTCTGACCTTCTGGTTTTCCCTTCTCTGGTTTCTCCTGCCTATTCTAACTGCTCGTTTGCTTTATTGACTCCCGCTTGCCTCTTTGTTTATGACTCTGCCTGTCCCTTGTGCTATGTTTGCCTGGATTCTCCACTGGCAAACAGGGAATTTGCAGACCTCCTTAATACGGTCAGTGAATTTTTTGGGGGTGTTCCTTGCTGTCAGCTGTTATGTGCTGCTCAGTTAAAGGTTGGTGGTTGGTGTAGCTCAGCGGATAACACCACTACCTGCTAAGTAGCCACCACCACACGTGGGAGACTGGGGTTCGAATCCCGGGCTGAGTGACTATGCTATGCTACACCAATAAGAGTCTCTGGGCAAGACTCCTAACACTACATTGGCCAACCTGTAATATGATTAACCTTGTAAGTTGCTTCTAGATAAGAGCGTCAGCTAAATACTGTAAATGTAAAGTGAAGATAGCTAGCTGTAGCTACCTTTGACCTAGCAGTTGAAAAATAAAAGCTGAATCTAATATAAAACAATACAGTCTCTGTAGAGGGTGTGTTCACTTACGTGTGACCAGGGTGGCCAGACTTTTGTATTTTGTATTGATATGTATATCTTTTTATTCTTATTCTGGATCTTAACAATAATAATAATAACAATAACAATAACAATAACAACAATAATAATAATTACCATTATTATTATTATTAAAATTTATTATTTTATTGGTGTGTTATGTGGATGTTTTGTGGCATATTATTATAATTATTTTTATTATTTTTATTAATAATAGTAAAGTAATGTACTATGATGTAACTTTCCATGATGTTTAAACCACCATGAACGTATCTCCTCTTATGCTTATCAACGTTAATGTGGAGCAGATGAAACATTTAGGAAGATACATTATTAATTCAGTTCAGTTGTTTAAAGGAGGCGAGAGAGAGACTTAGCTAAATAATTACAGCACTGACTTAAACAAACGATGAAACAGTAATATTTACTTTTCCAGTGTAAAAAAAGAAAGGAGCGGTGCGGAGGCTGATGAGCCATGGTGTGCTCTCCCCTGACGGATTTGTTTACCTGTTTGGTGATGCGGTGAGAGAACAACGACAAACGATGGCATGACAAATGGGCAGAACATCCATCAGTACAGACGAGGAGTCGGCTTCCGTCATTTCCACTGAAATTACTGTGCCCGCCTCGGCGGGAGACTCCGGCAGGTGGTGAACCGCGCTCTGTTCCATTCGGAACCAGAGCTGGAGAGACGAATGAGAGAGACTCGTGAGTTAATGGTCCTGGATGGGAGCTGTGAACATCACTCAGTGTGTCCGCAGCACGACCGTGACCAAACAGCAGCAATCAAACTCGCAGTCCTCCTGCACGCCCAGGGCCTGGACAGGTCACGCTGTCGCTGTTCCAAGGTCACTTTCACATAATGATCCTTAATGCGCAATTCTGACTTCCTTAGCTCGGATATGATCTTCCTGTCCTCATGGGTCATATTCCTGTGTGCATGGTCTTGTGCAAAAGTTAAAGCACCCAAGGCCAAATGAACAAATAATAAAATTAAATAATAAATATTTAAGTGTTGATCAATTAACATGAAGTAACACAATAGCCGTGGTAACAATACTAAAGTTCCCATGGTAAGTAAACCTGTAACCGCTGCATGTTTACATGTAAAGTAAACCTGTAACAGCTGCATGTTTACATATTAAGTAAACCTGTAACAGCTGTATGTTTACATGTAAAGCAAAGGTGTAACAGCTGTATGTTTACATGTTAAGTAAACCTGTAACAGGTGCATATTTACATTTTAAGCAAAGATGTAAGAGCTGTATGTTTACATGTTTAGTCAAGCTGAACAGTTACATGTTTACATGTTAAGTAAACCTGTAACAGCTGCATGTTTACATGTTAAGTAAACCTGTAACAGCTATATGTTTACATGTTTACTAAACCTGTAACAGCTGCATGTTTACCTGTTTAGTAAGCATGAACAGCTGCATGTTTACATGGTAAGTAAATGTGTAACAGCTGCATGTTTACATGTTAAGTAAACCTGTAACAGCTGCATGTTTACATGGTAAGTAAACCTGTAACAGCTGCATGTTTACATGTTAAGTAAATGTGTAACAGCTGCATGTTTACATGTTAAGTAAATGTGTAACAGCTGCATGTTTACATGTTAAGTAAATGTGTAACAGCTGCATGTTTACATGTTAAGTAAATGTTTAACAGCTGCATGTTTACATGTTAAGTAAATGTGTAACAGCTGCATGTTTACATGGTAAGTAAATGTGTAACAACTGCATGTTTACATGTTAAGTAAATGTGTAATAGCTGCATGTTTACATGTTAAGTAAATGTGTAACAGCTGCATGTTTACATGTTAAGTAAATGTGTAACAGCTGCATGTTTACATGTTAAGTAAATGTGTAACAGCTGCATGTTTACATGTTAAGTAAACCTGTAACAGCTGCATGTTTACCTGGTAAGTAAATGTGTAACAGCTGCATGTTTACATGTTAAGTAAATGTGTAACAGCTGCGTGTTTACCTGGTAAGTAAAGGTGTCAGTATGGCTGTGGATTAGAGTTTGGGGATCTGCTCTGAGTGAGTACCTGCAGTTTGGTGTCTGAAGGTTAAAGGAAACAACAGGGATTAAATGGGGTGAAAATTATTAGAGGTTTATGGGAGGAAGGAGTAATGGCCAGACCATGATTGAATTTGCGACTGCAGGCCTATCCTGAGACAGTGTATGTGAAATAGTGTATGTTGGTTGAGCAGAAGTGCGGTAGACGGCATGTACCATCACACTCATTCTTAAAGGGAAAAGAATTTGGGATAAAATTGGGAAAGTGAATAAAAGTGGACTGTAAGTTGGATACAAAAGTTGTATACAGGTACACCATTCCCAATCCAACTGAACATTCCCAATCCAACTGAACATTCCCAATCTGACTGAACATTCCCAATCCGACTGAACATTCCCAATCTGACTGAACATTCCCAATCTGACTGAACATTCCCAATCCGACTGAACATTCCCAATCTGACTGAACATTCCCAATCTGACTGAACATTCCCACTCTGACTGAACATTACAAATGCGACTGAACATTACCAATCTGACTGAACATTCCCAATCCGACTGAACATTCCCAATCCGACTGAACATTACCAATCCGACTGAACATTACCAATCTGACTGAACATTCCCAATTCGACTGAACATTCTCAAGTCTGACTGAACATTCCCAATCCGACTGAACATTACCAATGCGACTGAACATTACCAATCCGACTGAACATTCCCAATCCGACTGAACATTACCAATCTGACTGAACATTCTCAAATCTGACTGAACATTCCCAATCCGACTGAACATTACCAATGCGACTGAACATTCCCAATCCGACTGAACATTCCCAATCTGACTGAACATTCCCAATCCCACTGAACATTCCCAATCTGACTGAACATTCCCAATCCGACTGAACATTCCCAATCTGACTAAACATTACCAATCTGACTGAACATTCCCAATCTGACTGAACATTACCAATCTAACTGAACATTCCCAATCCAACTGAACATTCCCAATCTGACTGAACATTCCCAATCTGACTGAACATTACCAATCTAACTGAACATTCCCAATCCAACTGAACATTCCCAATCTGACTGAACATTCCCAATCCGACTGAACATTCCCAATCTGACTAAACATTACCAATCTGACTGAACATTCCCAATCTGACTGAACATTACCAATCTAACTGAACATTCCCAATCCAACTGAACATTCCCAATCTGACTGAACATTCCCAATCTGACTGAACATTCCCAATCTGACTGAACATTACCAATCTAACTGAACATTCCCAATCCAACTGAACATTCCCAATCCAACTGAACATTCCCAATCCGACTGAACATTCCCAATCTGACTGAACATTACCAATCTAACTGAACATTCCCAATCCAACTGAACATTCCCAATCTGACTGAACATTCCCAATCTGACTGAACATTACCAATCTAACTGAACATTCCCAATCCAACTGAACATTCCCAATCTGACTGAACATTCCCAATCCGACTGAACATTCCCAATCTGACTGAACATTACCAATCTGACTGAACATTCCCAATCCGACTGAACATTACCAATCTGACTGAACATTCCCAATCTGACTGAACATTCAATTAAATGTCTCTTGACCAAGACAAAGAACTCATATTCGTATAACGATAGTGTTACGCCTTGTGTAATCCCTAATAATTTGACCGGTCTAATAATCAGTAAACCAGTTTGGGCCCGGTTGCACCTGCTGTGTGAACGTAGCTAAAGACGTGACTCTTAAAATGTGTTGCACGGCCGGGTTTGGAAACCACTGGCAGCAAAAACCCATGAAAAATAACGCCATAAAAAAGTTCGTACGGTAGTTTATTTTCATTCACCAGGAGCTGTGTATTGCCGGCCGGGCCTTGAGCTCCTTCATCTGTCTTGATGGAGATGGCGAGGATTTCTATCAGGCAAAGTTGTTTCTGGCTCAGCTCTAGGAGAAGGGAGGGGGGTGTAAAACCTCTCACCAGGAGCGCGCTCCCATCTGTGCTTTCTAAAGATCAAGAACAAGTGGCTTGATTGGAGGAGACAGGGCCGTGGAGCTGGAGTCGAATCAAAGCGCTGGATTGATCTTTTGGCTGTTAAACACCTCGGAGTGGGCCTGGATCATTTGGCTGAATGCAGGTTAGACAGCACAGTCAGAGAGAGGAGCGAGTGTCAATCCCACACAGCTCAGCTTTCAATCTGCTGAATATCCGCTTTTAGAAACCAGCAAGAGCTTATTAGATTCCCTGACAAGCGCTCATCTGATTTATTACTGTTATGGCTGGAAAGCATGAGCCCTGTCCGTTTGAACCGAACTCGCGTCTCAGGTTTTCATAAACAGGCGGTAACGGACACTCATCATCGAAAGAATAGTTGAACTAATGAATCTACCCCAGAGGAATCAACCGAGAGGAGTGAAACTCATGGGTAGGTTTGACATTGGCAGGTTGTCTTCAGTGACGAGTCCCGCTTCTGTCTTTGGTGAAGACGGCCAGCAGATCCGTGGAGGCACCGTAGTCAGCACCAAGGTTGTTGTCAGTAACAGTCGCCTGATAGGTGAATCCGGTGTTTGGAAAGCGAGGAATGCCGTGTCCACTAAAGCAGCCGGGCCTACAGTACATCCACATTAACAACAACCTGGCCATGCAGCATTCCTAATTACTATGTATCCGTAAAAAGCTCTATATCCAGCTCTGGAGAGCACTCCAGTTTCCTCTTCAATCAGCATCTCCACATGTACAGCAGGTTCTCAGTGAGGAACCGAAGGTTGGGTTCTAGCTTTACTGGCAGATACAGTGAGCGTCCGGTTCATAAGAACAAGGTCCAGCAGCAAACACACAGGACAACACAGCTACAGACTGGCAAAGGGGAAAACCCACTCTCTACTTAATCCAGGTTTAGAAACTTAGACTGTGATTAATCCAGGTTTAGATACTCAGACTGTGGTTAATCCAGATTTAGATACTCAGACTGTGATTAATCCAGATTTAGATACTCAGACTGTGATTAATCCAGGTTTAAATACTCAGACTGTGATTAATCCAGGTTTAGATACTCAGACTGTGGTTAATCCAGATTTAGATACTCAGACTGTGATTAATCCAGATTTAGATACTCAGACTGTGATTAATCCAGGTTTAGATACTCAGACTGTGAGTAATCTGGGTTTAGATACTCAGACTGTGATTAATCCGGGTTTAGATACTCAGACTATGGTTAATCTGGGTTTAGATACTCAGACTGTGATTAATCCACGTTTAGATACTCAGACTGTGGTTAATCCACGTTTAGATACTCAGACTGTGGTTAATCCACGTTTAGATACTCAGACTGTGATTAATCCAGGTTTAGATACTCAGACTGTGATTAATCCAGATTTAGACACTCAGACTGTGATTAATCCACGTTTAGATACTCAGACTGTGATTAATCCACGTTTAGATACTCAGACTGTGGTTAATCCACGTTTAGATACTCAGACTGTGATTAATCCAGATTTAGATACTCAGACTGTGATTAATCCAGGTTTAGATACTCAGACTGTGAGTAATCTGGGTTTAGATACTCAGACTGTGATTAATCCGGGTTTAGATACTCAGACTATGGTTAATCTGGGTTTAGATACTCAGACTGTGGTTAATCCACGTTTAGATACTCAGACTGTGGTTAATCCACGTTTAGATACTCAGACTGTGGTTAATCCAGATTTAGATACTCAGACTGTGATTAATCCAGATTTAGATACTCAGACTGTGATTAATCTGGGTTTAGATACTCAGACTGTGATTAATCCAGGTTTAGAAACTTAGACTGTGATTAATCCAGGTTTAAATACTCAGACTGTGATTAATCCAGGTTTAAATACTCAGACTGTGATTAATCCAGGTTTAGATACTCAGACTGTGATTAATCCAGGTTTAGATACTCAGACTGTGGTTAATCCAGATTTAGATACTCAGACTGTGATTAATCCAGATTTAGATACTCAGACTGTGATTAATCCAGATTTAGATACTCAGACTGTGATTAATCTGGGTTTAGATACTCAGACTGTGATTAATCCAGGTTTAGATACTCAGACTGTGGTTAATCTAGGTTTAGATACTCAGACTGTGGTTAATCCAGGTTTAGATACTCAGACTGTGATTAATCCAGGTTTAGATACTCAGACTGTGATTAATCCGGGTTTAGATACTCAGACTGTGATTAATCCAGGTTTAGATACTCAGACTGTGATTAATCCAGATTTAGACGTAGACTGTAATTCAGTTCTGGTATAGTAAAATAAATCCCCCTTTTTATAATTATACTAAATACATTATGAATGAATTATGCACAGATATTTTTTGATGTATTGTTTTACAGTCAGTGTTCCACGACTGTGTGAATATCAGTGTATCGTACTGTGATTGTACACACATGATCAAAACACCACGTTAGAGATTTTATGGTGAACCGAATGGTTTCCTAAACCACTGTAATGCCCCGGGCCGATGTCAGACATTCACACCACTAATAATAACGAGGTGTTGTTAATCTGGAGGCAGGGGTGAGAAATATGAGCCATGTTGAGTCAGGAAATGAATGCAGCTTTGCAAGCACAAGTGTAGATAAGATCTGATCCCAATGGGCCAAGCACTGTAATACCTTTTACACTTACAGCAGAGTCTCTGTGTGTCTGAACCAACACCAAGTAGCATTTTATCACTGGTGTATTTTCAGATCTGATCATTTCCACACCAGATAACACAGGGCCTATAAACTCTACACACCAACGAGGGCTCCAACACCATCATCCACAAAGAGGGGTTAATAATAACTGAACAATTTGAACTGGAGCTACACCCATCCTCAGATGTACAGCTGCACAAATAGCTCCACCCAGAAGGAATCAACCAACAAGAATCAAACCTGGTGGGTAGGTTTGACATTGTTTCACGTTCTGGTGTGCATGTGGGCGGGCCTTATTCCTGCACCACGCAGGACTACATGCACACAGACCATTACCACGACTGTCCTTAACACCACGTCACCGTCACCAAAGACTGCAGTGGTGTCGTACCAGACTGTCATGGAGTGACTCAGAATGGCAGCGGGTCATCTTCAGTGACGAGTCCCGCTTTAGTCTTGGTGGAGACGCCCAACGAATCCGTGTGTGGAGGCACCGTGGTCAGCACCAAGATGAACGGTTTGGTGTCACACGTCCAGAAGGCCTGGTGTCCCTCCACCTCCACCCCTACCGCACCATCTGCAGGAACTGTGTGAGGATGTTTAAGCTGCATGGGATGGATTATCACAGGACTCCATTAGGAACCTCTACAGCTCCATACCGAGACGTGTTGGGTTAGCAAACACGGCGGCCCGACGCCATACTGAGAGACAGACTTCTGTATGTGTAGCTCAATAAATATTGATCATATCAGTCTAAATTTATCATCAGTTATTGATCCTGGTCACCTTTATCCTCCTTCCCAACAGCACCGCACTCCCACACCTCCTTCTGGGT
>JAMWET010002784.1:0-5000 GCA_024036415.1 Prochilodus magdalenae | reverse complement strand
TCATTCTTTACTTCTCTCTCCTTTTATCTCTTTCTTTACTTCTCTCTCCCATTATCTCATTCTTTACTTCTCTCTCCTTTTATCTCACTCTTCTCTTCTCTCTCCTTTATCTCACTCTTCACCTCTCTCTTTTTTATCTCATTCTTAACTTCTCTTTCCTTTTTCTATAGTGACTTTACAGACGAAGGTAAAACTGCAAACACTGCAGCCCGACGCAATACTAAGAGACAAACTTCTGTATGTGTAGCTCAATAAATATTGATCATATCAGTCATATCCCACACTTCTCTCTAGGTGCAGCTGTTAGATGATCAGTGTCAGTCTCAAATGCTGTGTAACTAGTCAAGCCGTGCCCTCTGACCAGGAGAGCTTACTAAACCACAGCATACCAAGATGTGAACAAGAGCTCCGGCCTGTAAAGGGTTAACCACGCAGCCCATTTCAGAGCACAAATGGAACATCAGGCGTTCCTTGTTAGAACAGCACGAACACCCTCACTAAATGAACAATAAATCACAGAAATGTCCATCACCACCACGCGTGCACATTGACCCATCTCAGATGTTCCCGGTAAGTGTTCTTTGAGCATTCTGGGTAATTACAGCAATTCATGCAGCCTGACAAATGCACAATCAATTTTTGTCAAACTGCGTGGCCCGATTATTAACCTGACAAATGCACATTAATCTTTCGTCAAGTCCCGAGCTCCCGTAATTAACGATACCGCATGCAAACCCTACGCGTTCTGCCTCATGTTTTATCATATCCGCATCAAGCCACCTCCGTCTTGTTTTAGGGTTTGTAAGCAGGCATGGAAAGTCCCGCAGCACGTATCAAGCATCACTGGGCTCTGGGCAAGTTTCGTCGAATGAGACCTAAAGTCCCTGAGCCATAGCCTGAGTCGTAGAACGCATTGGGTCTAAATCTCATGAGCCTGAAGTAACGTTTTTACCAAGCTTTTCGGATATTGTCAGAGTCGGACATCACTTCTATAAACATGTGTTGTGCTCAGTTCGGGTGCAATTCTCAGGTCAGGTGTTCTCTCCATTCCTCGCTTCTCATACTGGAGCGGGATTTTGGAGGCCCCACTGTTTTGTATGCTGAGGAATTGTGTTGGGTTCTCCACTCGATTTTGTTTGGGTTAGCAGGTCGGGTTTAGACATAACTGTGTTTTGGCTTCAATAGAGTGCAGACACAAGTTTTGGTTGGCCTACAAGTCGGGTTCAGACAGAATTCTGTTGGGCTACAGTCGAGGTTCAGACATAATTTTTGTTTGGGTTACATGTCAGACAGAAATTTTGTCGGGTTCAGAATAGAACTTTTGGTTGGTTCAGACAGATTTGTGTTAGGTTATAGCCCGGGTTTCATACAGAAAACTTGTGTTTGGGTTCAGACCGAATTGTGGTTATGTTATAGCCTGGTTCAGACAGCATTTTTGTTGGGTTCAAGAGAAATTGTGTTTAGGTTATAAGCCGTGTTTTTTTTTTCAGACAGAAATTTTGTTGGGCTACAGTCGGGTTCCAGAACAGACCTTTGTTGGGTTCAAACCAGAATTGTGTTCATGTTTTTAGCCGGGTTTTCAGAAAGAATTCTGTTTGGGTTCAGACAGAAATTGTGTTAAGGTTATGCCGGGTTCAGACAGAATTTTTGTGGGTCTACATCGGGTTCAAGACAGACTGTCAGACAGAACTTTGTTGGGTTCAGACAAATTTTGTTGGGGCTAACAGTCCGAGTTCAATACATAATTTTTGGGTTGGGCTACAGTTCGATTTGGGAGACCAGAATTTTGTCGGGTTCAGACAGATTTTGTTAAGTTTTATAGCCGGTTCACGAGACAGAATTTTTTTTGGGGTTCAGACAGAATTCTGTTGGGGTACAGTCGGGTTTAGGCAGAATTCTGTTGGGGTACAGTCGGGTTCAGGCAGAATTCTGTTGGGGTACAGTCGGGTTAAGGCAGAATTCTGTTGGGCTACAGTCGGGTTCAGACATAATTTTGTTGGGTTACAGTCAGACAGAATTTTGTCGGGTTCAGATAGAACTTTGTTGGGTTCAGACAGAATTGTGTTAGGTTATAGCCGGGTTCAGACAGAACTTTGTTGGGTTCAGACAGAAGTTGTGTTAGGTTATAGCCGGGTTCAGACAGAATTTTGTTTTTGGTTCAGACAGAATTGTTGTTAGGTTTATAGCCGGGTTCATACAGCATTTTGTTTGGGCTTACAATCGGGGTTCAGAACGGTGGAAGAAACTTTGTGGGTTCAAACATATTGTGTTAGTATATTAGTTGCGGTTTTCAGACAGAATTCTGTTGGGTTCAGACAGAATTGTGTTAGGTTATAGCCGGGTTCAGACAGAATTTTGTTGGGCTACAGTCGGGTTCAGACAGAACTTTGTTGGGTTCAGACAATTTTGTTGGGCTACAGTCGAGTTCAGACATAATTTTGTTGGGCTACAGTCGAGTTCAGACAGAATTTTGTCGGGTTCAGACAGAATTTTGTTAAGTTATAGCCGGGTTCAGACAGAATTTTGTTGGGTTCAGACAGAATTCTGTTGGGGTACAGTCGGGTTTAGGCAGAATTCTGTTGGGGTACAGTCGGGTTCAGGCAGAATTCTGTTGGGGTACAGTCGGGTTAAGGCAGAATTCTGTTGGGCTACAGTCGGGTTCAGACATAATTTTGTTGGGCTACAGTCGAGTTCAGACAGAATTTTGTTGGGCTACAGTCGAGTTCAGACAGAATTTTGTCGGGTTCAGACAGAATTTTGTTAGGTTATAGCCGGGTTCAGACAGAATTTTTGTTTGGTTCAGAAACAGAATTCTGTTTGGCTAAGACATTCGGGTTCAGGCAGGATTTTGTTGGGTTACAGTGGAGATGATATTTTGTTGGGCTGTGATGGGGGTAGAGAGAAAAAGAGGCAGGCCTCAGTTCCAGTTTGTAAACTTGTTGGAGAGAAATGTTTTTCAGGATGCATTTCGGGTTTTGAAATTTCAGCCCCCATTTAAGATTACAATCTAGACCCTTCCATCCGCACAGCTGTGAAAGAAGCAATGGAGAAAAACTTGCAATGGAGAAAAAACTATACCTTGAAATAGCACTCCTAAAACTCTGAAATCAGCTGTGATGCACCAAATGAGTTTTCGGCAATTGGAGGCAACGTAAATATCTTCAAAGATTTTCTCTGGGAGTTGCTGGGGCGGCAGCTGATACCCCGCGTAGCGTGTGGTGGGTCAGGGGGTGTAATGATTGCTACATGGGCTGATTTTTTCACCAGACGTGAGATGAAAATTTGACTGAAAACGCCTTTGTGCACGAAACATGCCGCGAGTGTGGGATGTTCAGAAAGGTCACCTTTTAAACTGCATAGGAACAGTGCATAAAGTGTCATTCACCTGTGTACAAATTCCCTACGGCCCGTTTGGACGGGGCCACATCCATAACTCCATCACGTAACCCTTATAGGGCCACACTACACATTACCGACTGCACAATTGTCAATGCAGGCCCCTTTATGGAGCAGTGCGTTATGATTTCTATTGCAGCTGTTTAAGATCCAAGCCTAACTGCAGTCTCTCCTGCTTGGGGGATTGCTCCAACTGAGGGTGCGCTAGGCAGCAGGAGTGCGGCGGTACCGGCCGAGGTACAAAAATCTGCAAGCCTGGACCGCCCTGCTTGCAAGGGGGAATAAAATATTCATCGCTGCTCATAGAAACCGCCCATTCAGACATAGGCATTGGTCTAAACAGCCTTTAAAAAAGCACATGAAAAGAGTAATGAATAGAAATGGGAGAAAGACTCATGCAATTTGGGATGTGGGGAGCCTGCAAAGTACATAGAAACGAACGAATATACATACAAGGCCACACAGGAACGGTTCTGCATCTTTAACCTCATTTCCTTATGGCACTTTAACCACCCAACCTGGCCACCCATAAGGAAGTGTGAGGCTGCAGTGCTATTGGAGGAGTACATGTGACCAGGGATCACTACCTGTATGATAAGTTTTTTTAGGACTGATATGAGCAATATTTATTGTAGCTACACATACAAGAATTCTGTCTCCAGTATGGAGTCGGGCCGCTGTGTTTTTGCTAACCCAACACGCCAGACCGGTCTCGGTATGGAGCATGTCAGAGGTTCCTAAGGAAGTGGGTGTCCCCCTGCTGTAATCCATCCCATGCCAGCTACCTCGAAACAGAAAATCCTCGGACGACAGTTCCTGCAGATGGTGCGGTAGGGGTGGAGGTGGAGTGACACCAGGCCCTCTGGACATGAGACATGTGACAACAGTCGGTTGGAAGCCTGTAGAGTCTTTAAGATAACCTATAACATCTATTAGCCCCCTTTCTACACCCACCTGGACTAATCTAGACCACCTATTAACATACACATGGTCTAATCTAGACCCCCTTCCTATACACATCTGGACTAATCTAGACCACCTTCCTACACACACCTGGACTAATCTAGCCCACCTTCCTACACACACCTGGACTAATCTAGACCGCCTTCCTACACACACCTGGACTAATCTAGACCACCTATTAACATACACATGGTCTAATTGACCGCCCTTGTCCCTATAAAACATCTTGGACTAGATCTAGACCACCTTCCTACACACACCTGGACTAATCGTAGCCCCACCTTCCCTTCTACACACAACCTGGAACTAATCTAGACCACCTTCCTGACACAGCGAACACTCTGGACTAATCTAGAGACCACCTTAACATACCATGGTCTAAATCTAGACCCCCTTCCTATACACATCTGGACTAATCTAGACCACCTTCCTACACACACCTGGACTAATCTAGCCCACCTTCCTACACACACCTGGTCTAATCTAGACCCCCTTCCTATACACACCTGGACTAATCTAGACCACCTTTCTACACACACCTGGACTAATCTAGACCGCCTTCCTACAGCCACAAGGACTAATCTAGACCCTTTCCTACACCCACTTGGACTAAACCAGAACCCCCTTCTACACCAACTTGG
>JAMWET010002783.1:0-22496 GCA_024036415.1 Prochilodus magdalenae | reverse complement strand
TTGGGTGGGGTGTGGGGAGCTCACTGAGCAGTGTGCTCATGTGAATACATTCTTGGAATCTCATGTGGATGAAAAATGAATTTTGTTCTGTTGGGAAGGTTTCTGTCTTTGTGAGAGCAGGATGGGTCGAGTTGTAATACAGCGTGCTGTAAAGCTTTTTTGTGTCGGTGGTCTGAGAAAGTTTGAAACTGTATGGTAAGTTACTTGCCTTTTTGCTGTTTATTTTGTGAGATATCAGTGTAATATATATAGTATATCATATATATATACTATATATATATTTATACAGGGGTTGGACAACCAGCCTGTGTGCCAATCTTCATTAATTGCAACATTGCACCAGTAAGAGGCAGAGTGTGAAGGTTTCAGTTAGCATGTAGAAGACTCAGTTCTGCTCAAAATAATGCAAATGCACACCGCATTAGGATTGACATACCAGAAGTTCAAAAGAGGCATAGATTGTTGGTGCCGTCTTGCTGGTTGCTAGTCGCATCCTGTGACCAAGACAGCAAGTCTTTGTGATGTATCAAGAGCCACGTTTATCCATGGTACTGTCAGCATAGCCACCAATTGAAGGACGAACCTCTCACCCAGCATCACTTAGTGACCTGGCCACTATCCTGCAGGAAGAATGGCTTAAACTCCCTCTGACCACTGTGCAGGACGCAGTATATGTCATTCCCAAGATGAACTGACGCTATATTGGTCGCAAAAGGAGGCCCTACACCATACTAATAAATGACTGTGGTCTAAAACCAGGTGTTTCAGTTTCATTGTCCAACCCCTGTATATATATATTTCCTCTTTTTCCTTTCCCAGAAAAATCCATGGGAAACAGAGTAAATCATAGTTACTTGGTGTCTTTTACACTTTATTATTAGAGAAAACTGCTGGTTTGGTTTCTTTATGGTGTGGTGTTAGTAACCAGGGCTCACCATGTCTTCGTCAGATATATGGCCACTTTATTAACCATTAAAACCCACCAGTTAACCAGAGTTCTTACATTCTTACTTTTTTTTTTTTATCAATTTTTACTTTTATGCATCATTTCAACACAGCAGCTGCCACTTATACTGTTTCAAAATGTCACAATGGATGGACCAACAGAACAGGCCTAAAATTGATTGGTAAAAAGTTTGGTTCCACAGACGTGCATTAACAACAAATTAGTTTTTGGCCTTTCCTGTAAAGTTGCCATTTTTTGGAGATATATGTTTTTCTTTGGATGCGATCGATATAACGGAATGATTAATAATACAGTTGTAGCCCACTGCATGCATTTTGTCCAAGCATGGATTTTAAAGCCACGCTAAGTGACATTTTGTGGTTATGGGGACTGAAAGAAGCAGAGTTACTGAGTTTAGGAGTTGGAAAAAAACATGCCACAAAAAATTTTGGGTTGGATTTGGGGGTGGGCTGGGGGGGGGGGGGGGTGGGTGTGATGTGGAAATCTATTTTTTGCTGGGGGCTTTCTGAGCCCATGCACACATCTTAATGTATCAGCATCACATGCACAGTTTTTCAGTTTCCCCAAAAATATTTCAAATTAATATAAAATCATTTAGAATTAGCTCATTTCCACCAGAGGTGTCTTCAAATCAATCTTATAAATAAATCAATAATTTAGACTTCAAGTATATAAATCCTCACAGGAGAAAAAATGAAGAGGATGATTGGGCTATAAACGCCTTGTAGGGTGTGAGTGACGGGAGGTCCATAGAATTGGGAAAAGAGTTGCTACAGTGTGCAGGGAATGTTTCGTTCCATGTGTGGAAAATGGCTCCAGAGCAGATGTTCATGATTGGCTAAAAAAGGAGGGACTGAGCATTTGGCGTGGCCAAAAACACATAGTGTAAAAAGGAGGTAGCTGAATCTGCAGGTGTAATGGAGCGAGTGACGGGTCATACGGGTGCTACACAGCAGTGGCACAAATCCCCAGTCTACAAGTGAAATTCTGCTCGGAAACTGTGCCAGGGTAAGGCATCCACAAATCTGGCCCAACTGACCAATTCTTTGAAGTAAGAGAGTCTTTAACACTGAAGTGGCTACATCCAGAAACTATTGTCCAGGTCCTTGAAGGCCAAATCCATCCCTAGCTGTTACTGCTGCTCATGTAGGTATTGTGGTGAGCCACGCTATAAGGTAGAGTTTCAGCCGCCAGGCTTTAGGCCTCAGTGGTGCCCCCTAGTAGTCTGCTGGCCCATGGGTAGAATTGCCCACGGGGGTCTGCCCAACCAGCCCCTTTGAACGTCCATGGCTTTATTTCTCGTTCCCTTCTGACATGGTCCTGTTTTTTAAGTCTTTTTGCGAAGAGACGAAGAGCTGCGAATGGCTCTGTTTTCTCAGCAAAGCCTAACTGCTGAGCTTCCCAGATGAGATTGGATTGTCTCAAACTTAAAGGTCTGCCATTGAAGCTTCTACCCTACATGGGGTACACGACCCACTTCATTAATTTACCCCTCGACAAGGTACTGACTTTGGCAAAGCTCTCGGTGGGTCCAATTGAACAACTAAGCTAAATCTTTGCTCCATAACACTGCAGTAACTTCTTCTCCCGCCGCGAGCTTGGGGTGTAAAGCCAACAGGCTGCAGACAGCTGAGCCTGGGTCGTGGATCTATGGATCTTACCATGGGTATTCATAAATTGAAGTCCTTCTCGGGTCACCAGCAACGGAAATGCAAACATCCTGGAGGGACCAGAAATGGTTATCATATTCGTTATTGTAGGCATGGAAGCAAGCAAGGCCTTGCAGTACACCTTTCCCTAGGCTCTTCCAGAGCCTACCCAATCAGTTTGATCGTCAAGTATAAAACCGTTCTCCGGGCCATGCACCACAGTCTTTAACATCTCAATCTTACGACTGCTGATTAAATGCTTTTTTCTTCGATTCCACCGCGTTACAGTAGAAGCATCCTGCGTCGGCATATGGTTTTGACTGGGACTTGATGGGGTTTCTGTTTTACATATCCCCCTGTTCGTGAAGCCAGATGGGCTCTCTATATTAATGGAAGCCAAGCGGATACAGAGAAAATAAGAAGCCGGAGAGGAGAAATAGAGAGGGAGGGAGTTTCGTGGAAGGGAGGCATTCCCAAACGCTTCAGCACGGTGAATTCCAGCCAGGAGTCACGTTTGGAAAACCACCATTCAATTTCTCCTGAAACAACACCCCCGCCCTCCATCACCTCATATCCCCCGACCCCCACCCACGACCATTTTCATCAATTATAAACTGTTTAACCCAACACAAATACCGCGTTCATGCAGAGCCCGCTCCGAAGAACGAAGACGCAGCGTATGGCCGTCGCTGTGTTTAATCAGTTTTGGTAAGAAGCGTAGCCAAAAAATAAAACAATACTAAATAATAACCATAAACGTAAACACCAAACTCTGGACTAAACATGGGGATTCTATTTCCTAAGGCGTACTTACCAACATAGAGATCAAATATACAAACCAAAAAAGAACCAAAAAGAACTTCTTTCCGGAACCCTTTTCTGTTTTGGAGCCGTGCAGAAACAGCCAAGCCTGAAAGCTCTCTCCGAGAAGTTTTATTTATTGCTAGCTGATTAGCCACTGAACGTTTTATGCTAGGCCAAATGGGACTGAGGGGGCGTGTTTCGATGAAGTGCTAGACAGGCAGCTAGGGGCGAGACAGACAGTCACGTTTTTAGCGGGTAACTGGGGATTAATCAGATTAATGTTGGCTGTTGGCACGGGTTTGCGGCGAAGGCGTGCGCGCACATGAGATTAGCACCGCTAGCCGCACTGTAAACACGGAGCAGCACTTAAGCAGCTGATGGCCAATGAGCTGTCAGGGAGGTTGGATCACATGACGCTTTGTAACAGCTGCCAATCAAACCCGCAAACGTAAACGTCGCGGAGAGGTTTTGACAGACATCAGAGCTGGCACGCCGCAAGTCCTTTACAACTCTAAGTGCACTGCAGTTAATTGCGGCCCCCGCTTTGTAAATATTTGGGTAGGGCTGGGAGGGATGCCATGTTGGGTGGAAAGCTGTAAATCTAGAGGGTTTGGGAACGAGAGTGATATATACAATGTAGTTTCAATAATTATACAGAAATACAATTCCAGTTCTGAAGAAGGAAAGTTCTAAAGTTTAGGAACTGGGAACCGTCTACTGCAATAAGCTTAACCAAAGCCATCTTAAAGCCAACCTCTTCTGTGAAATACAGTCATCGTCAAAAGAACAGCTGCACCCAGAAGGTGTGGGAGTGCGGTGGTGTTGGGAGGGAAGATAAAGGTGACCAGGATCAAAAACTGATGATAAATTTAGACTAATATGATCAATATTTATTGAGCTACACATACAGAAGTCTGTCTCTCAGTATGGTGTCGGGCCGCCATGTTCGCTAACCCAACACGCCAGACGTCTCGGTATGGAGCTGTAGAGGTTCCTAATGGTGTCCTGTGATAATCCATCCCATGCAGCCTGAACATCCTCACACAGTTCCTGCAGATGGTGCGGTAGGGGTGGAGGTGGAGTGACACCAGGTCTTCTGGACGTGTGACAACAAACCATTCATCTTGGTGCTGAGGCATCCACGGTGCCTCCACACATCTGGATTCGTTGGGCGTCTCCACCAAGACTAAAGCGGGACTCGTCACTGAAGATGACCCGCCGCCATTCTGAGCCACTCCATGACAGTCTGGCACGACACCATTGGAGTCTTTGGTGATGTTGTGGTGGTGTTAAGGGCAGTCGCTATACGGTCGGTGTGCATGTAGTCCGGTGTCATGCAGCCGTCTACTAATGGTGCTGGCATTAACACAATGACTCACTGAGACATCACTGCTCGCTGGATGTCTGCAATTGTGGCCGTTGGGTCAGTCAGGTACAGCAATAAGGCGTGTCCTTGTTTACGTCACATGAACGACCGAGTGGGAACTTGAATCATTCACATTTCTCATAATTCCTTCTGGAATTGTCCAACAATTTTTTGAACTATGAGTGTATATATCACTTATAAAACTTCATAAAATCTACAAGCCAATGACAATAAGTTCCTTGTTTTATATTTGGTTACATATGCAGTTATGAATTATGATTTTTTCACCTTGAATAAAGTGTGAAAGCTGAATGTTCATCAAAAGCCAGCATGATCTAACCTAATGGACTGCAAAGGAGCACTGTTTGACTAAAATGTGACTGTTGGTGTTACTACCATCACCAGACCCAGCTTAATATTTTCCCATAAATGTATTAAATGCACTTGGGGCTGATGGGCCTCACTGATGCACTATTAAAACCAAGTTAAATCCATTTTTGAAGTGTTGTAGTCAGCTGTCAGATGATACTGATTTGATATTTCAACCCGGGGGCACCCAAGTGGCCCCCTGTCGTCAGGAGTTCATGAGTTTGATTCCCACTGTGATGCCACTGTTACCCTCAGAGGATAATTATCCTCGTTCTCTCTGGGTGGGTACGCTGTCCAAACGAAATGGTACTCTGTAGGTCCGTTCTCATTCATCAAGGCACAAACAGTACCCACAAAAACTCAACAATGGTTTTAAGCCCCAACTGCGTATTTCAAAATATGAAGTTATGTAATATTTGATGACCTATACATTCATTGGAATGTGGTACCATTGTTTTCCCTAACCTAAGGACACTTGTCCACCACATGGTACGGCCTGATTCACCTCTATTCACTTTTGGTACCAGCTAGTCCATTTCCCATTGGGCCATTTGTGCTTGCACACAGAGGAATTCAACTTCCACATTCATCCCATCCATGTACGGAAACACCTACATGCAAACACACACAATAGGGGGCAGTAAACACTCTTGCTGGAGCAGTGGGTAACCCCATCTACGGCACCCAGGGAACAGTTGAGTTAGGTGGTCCAGTCATAAGTTTGGTTTCCCAACCTCCAGCCACACGATTCTCCATAAGGTCCCTTTTGCCTAGACGAACAGGCTAAGAGTGTGAATGAGAGATCTTTATCTATCTATCTATCTATCTATCTATCTATCTATCTATCTATCTATCTATCTATCTATCTATCTATCTATCTAAGACAATGGAGATGCAGGGGATCTCCAAAACAGTAAGAGATCAGACACCAAGACAATTCTGGTTGTTGAAAGCCCACTCAAGCTGGTATGCTAGCCCAGTAGTTAGCATTGTAACCTTGATGGATACTGAAAGTAGTCCCAGGTATCAGGTTTGAATACCTAATGAAAAAACAAAAAAAGCTGGGTACAGGCAAGTCAAGTTGAGCTGGCACCATACGGTGGAGGAGTGACTTAAAAGTACGGAAGACCTTTGATGGTACCAAAGAGGTACCGCCTCAGTGACAGCACAGGACCTTCTTTGAGAGTGTTGAATGGTCCTACCTTCCCCATCACTCACTGTGATGCAAACCAGTGTGGATGCTAACCAGAATTAGCAGTTAGTGTACTCCTCCAAGTGTGGAAGCAGCACAAGCTAGCCTTCACCCCTCCAGGTTAGTGTGATGGGGAGTTCTTGCTAGAGGAAGGAACCAGGGCCTGATATACTTGCATATGTGCTCTACTACACTAGTGCTTCTGACCTTCTGGAATAGTTGTCCACTCAGCTGGAGGGGCTGGTACAGTATGTTTCGAATGAAAGTCATTTTCTGTTAGTGGATCAAATAACCTCGGCGGCGTGCCATTGGAGGAACGTTGTCATCCCTAATGTCGATCAAGCCTTCTTCCTTTTCATGTGATGAGCACCGGCTGATTTATCCCACTCCACCTCCAAATGAAACTCTACAGGAACCAGATGTTAGTGTGGGAACCATGACACCTGCAACTGATGCGACTCGTCATCCTCCTCCCTTTCACTGCTGTTTCTTAGCGTCCAACGAAACCGATATGATCACGGAGATCTCTGTAGACGTAGATGCTTCAACAATGGAGCAAGTGGACCATTTTCATGGAGGTTTATTGGTGTGTAAAATGAAGTCGCCATTTGGGAATGGATTTTTCATTTATTCATTCATTCATCATCCGAGCCACTTATCTGTCTGAGTCCTGCTGGAGCCTGTCCCAACACTCATTGGCAGGAAATACCCTAGACAGATCACCACTCCATTGCAGTGCAGACACACAGACATACACATTCACTTACACCCAAGGGGGCAATTTACCATCCCCAATCAGCCTGACTGCATGCTTCTGGACCGTGGGAGGACAACCATGTGGACAAGTAGGGGAAAGCATACAAATCCCTTCAAAACAGAAAGGACCTTGGACATCCCAGCTTGGAATCAAACCCAGGACCTTTTGGCTGTGAGTTGACAAAGCCCCCCACTGCACCACCATGCCAGCCGTCAAATGCCAGCCCATTTGACGTTAGGCCTCAGGGTATGGGGTTGTTTGGTAGTGCGGAACAAAGCAGGTCCCGAATTTCAGCTGAGTCCGAGGGAGGGGGGATTGTGATCATTAATGTCTTTGTGACATATCGGACATTTACGGAAATACGGAACAAATTTACGGAAAATTTACGGAAATACGGAACAAATCGCGTCCCGTATTGGTTTAATACAGGACACAACGTTCAATTGCCAAATAAAGGACGATTCCGTATTTTACAGGACGGTTGGCAACCCTACTCACCAAGCAGGACCACCAGGTGCTGAAGCATATCAACACATCACTCAAAACCGAATTCCAAACTGGAAATGATTCCATGTGTTGTCCAAGGCTAATGACAGAGACAGACAGTGAGTCATGGGATTTAAGCATGGATCAAAACATCAAGGTGGGTGAAATTTACATTTCATTTAACTAAGCCACTCCCACAAAACCAGGTACCCATGGTAGATTTATGGACATCCAATTGTAAGTTAATGGCGATATCCAATATTCTTCATTTACCTAACAGTATATGCCCTTTCTACTCGTTCAGGTTTTAGCCACTCCCACTTCTGACAGGTGTATGAACAAAGCACATAGCCATGCAGTCTCCTTTGACAAACATGGGCAGTAGAATGGGTGGAATTGAAGGGCCTAAAGGCTTTAAAGCCAGCATTTCACTCTGGCTAGATCTACCCTGGTGCTCAACTGTAAGGGCTATTGCTGTGAAATGGAAGCATCTAGTCATAGACCATGCAAACTCACAATGCCAGACCCTCAGATGCTGGAGAACCTTAACACATCGCTCAATACAGAATTCCAAACTGCCTCTGGAAGCAACTTTAGCAAAGCAACCATGCACTGGGACCTGTTCTTCACGGTTTGGGCCCCCTAGTTCTAGTGAACGGTATTGCTAATGCTAATTCTAATGCTATCTATAAAATAGAATCATATGGTTCCAACTTTGTGGCAATGATTCAGGCCAATGCCTATCAATGCCCATCAGATGTATCACCCCTAGAGGTTATATAGCATAACCCATGGGTAAGTTAAGACCTCATTAAACCAAGGCAACTGAAACATAGCCTAAGCTTTTGTCAGATAGTTCTGGATTACGGATTTAGAACTGGCCTCAATTCAGCCCATATGACGAAGCAGCTGCTTCAGGTTTCCGAAAACCCAAAGAGACATTACCGTGCAGCTCCGCTCTATGGACAACATGGGTGCTAATAAGACAAGCGCCAGACCGCATGCAGCCTCCCACACGCACAGCCCCGGGGTGTGCGTTATCAGGTGAAAGGTTCCCGAAGCCTCGGTAGTTTGAATAACAGCCTTCTGAAAGGTAAATCAACCGTCTTTAACGCACCAGCCGATCTCGCTGAGATCTGATAATACACACTGGAGCGGACCCATCCACCCATATGCCAGGGGATAACACACGCACCAACGGATACACACATACGCATATCTGATACAGCCTCACCAAATGTTTTCATCCCGAGTTTGAATTGTTTAGATCTTCACAATCCCAGCTGAACCCGTTAAGTAGGACTTGCAGGGTACAAGCGTCTGAGGGCCACCCACAAGGTGCCCCAAAGACCACACCAGCAGTGACTATATGACGCTCGCCATGCCCAAGTCAGGTCGCTCCTGGTTTGTTTAGCACCCTGTTTAAAGACTGCATAAGGGAAACGGCATTAAAAACGTATGGCCGTGTCTCTCGGGACGGCAAGAGCTGGGTCTCCGGCAAGTCCCGGCCTAATCTCTAGCACTCTCGTGTAGTGTAGAGGGGATTTTCATGGAAGTCATTTTCTGCAGGTGTACATGTATATAAATGATGGTGGAGCACATTGATGATAGAAACCTCTGGGCCATGCTCATGTGCTGTAAGATAAGATGCCTTTATTTTCATTGCACTGTGTACAATGAAATTGAGCAGCAATCCAATGGCACTTTACACACAAAATAATTTAACATAGGGCTAAAATAGATAAAGTGCAGAATTGAGAGAGAGACAGTGGAAAAACAAAATAATAAAAAATAAAGTATAAAATAAAATAAAATAAAATAAAATAAAATAAAATAAAATAAAATAAAATAAAATAAAATAAAATAAAATAAAAATAAAAAAATAAAAAATAAATAAAATAAAATAAAATAATAATATACACATATACACATTGCCTAAAAAATATTTAAATATAATAAATGACTATAAAAACTGTATATTCTAAACAGACAATAGACAACAGACAGGTGAGGTAGCAGTTAGTTATTGCACATTCTTTGCAGTCGGATGTGATGACAGCTGACAGAAAAGCAATTTGACAGTGTTAAAACCATTATATTTATAATCATTAATAAAAACTATGTGTACTGAGCTGTCAAAAAGACTTAAATAAGAAGAACATATATAAACATATATATAAACATATATAAATAAGATTTATATGTTTCCATCTCCAAGCCATCCAATGGCTTAATGGCCTACTGCTAAGGCTGTTCAGGTGTTCTGCAGTTCACGGGGGCGGCCTGTGTATGTCTGTAAACATTACATGAACACCTTTATAGCAGACGCTGCTATTCAAAGTGATCTACAATAGTACACGAGCACAGAGCTATTTTAGGTTTTGCAGCGGTGTCCCTGCCTGAACAGGGAACTGAACGCAGTCTCTTAGTGTGAGGTGTTAGTCTTGTCTTCTAAGCCAGTGGTTCTTAATCTTGTCTGCAGGGACTCCTCAGTCAGCCCATATATTTACCTTAGTGCATCTCGCAACACGTAGGTACAGAGCAAAGCTGGGGAGCATCAGGTGGTCTTCCAGGACTAGTTTGAAAAGCACTGCACTATGGCGTATGGCATGTTAAGTCAAACCTGATTTGTGATTTAACTGGGACTCGCACTTTACTGACTCAATGGTTACATGAGACTCTTAATGCTTAATTAACTCTTGACTCCAGACTCACAGTAACTAACAGATAACCCAACTCAGAATCATGTTTAAGTAACTCATAATTCAACTCAGAATAATGATGAACTAGCTCAACTCAGACTCATGGTAAATAACTCGCAACTCAACTCAGACTCATGGTAAATAACACACAACCCAGCTCAGTCTTATAATGAATTTACTCACAACTCAACTCAGACTCATGATGAATTGACTCACAACTCAACTCAGACACATGATGAATTAACTCATAACTCAACTCAGACTCATGGTAAATAACTCACAACTCAACTCAGACTCATGGTAAATAACACACAACTCAATTCAGTCTTATGATGATGTAACTCACAACTCAACTCAGACTGACAATGAATTAACTCACAACTCAACTCAGACTGACAATGAATTAACTCACAACTCAACTCAACCTCATGATGAATTGACTCACAACTCAACTCAGACACATGATGAATTAACTCATAACTCAACTCAGACTCATGGTAAATAACTCACAACTCAACTCAGACTCATGGTAAATAACACACAACTCAATTCAGTCTTATGATGATGTAACTCACAACTCAACTCAGACTGACAATGAATTAACTCACAACTCAACTCAGACTGACGATGAATTAACTCACAACTCAACTCAGACTGATGATGAATTAACTCAACTCAACCTCATGATGAATTAACTCACAACTCAACTCAGACTTATAATGAATTAACTCAACTCAACTCAGACTCATGATGAATTAACTCACAACTCAACTCAGACTCATGGTAAATAACACACAACTCAATTCAGACTTATGATGAATTAACTCACAACTCAACTCAGACTCATGGTAAATAACTCACAACTTAACTCAGACTCATGATGAATTAACTCATAACTCAACTCAGAATCATGATGAATTGACTCCCAACTCAACTCAGACTCATGGTAAATAACACACAACTCAATTCAGACTTATGATGAATTAACTCACAACTCAACACAGACTCATGATGAATTGACTCCCAACTTAACCTCAGACTCATGGTAAGTCATGACTCAACTTAGACTCATGCTTAATTAACTCACACCTCAACTCAGACTCATGATGAATTGACTCCCAACTCAACTCAGACTCATGATGAATTAACTCACAACTCAAATCAGACTCATGGTAAATAACTCACAACTAAACTCAGACTCATGATTAATTAACTCATAACTCAACTCAGAATCATGATGAATTGACTCACAACTCAGATTCATGATGAATTGACTCCCAACTCAACTCAGACTCATGGTAAATAACACACAACTCAATTCAGACTTATGATGAATTAACTCACAACTCAACACAGACTCATGATGAATTGACTCTCAACTCAACTCAGACTCATGGTAAGTAACTCTCAACTCAACTCAGACTCATGGTAAGTAACTCTCAACTCAACTCATAGTTAACTAACTCATGACTCAACTCACACTTATTTCTATAAGTAAGTAATTTGACACACAAAGTGTGTGTGATTTCTCCTTTTAGTTTTAGCTGCATTCATGTGCAATGCTGAGGTTTGTAGGCACTGCATTATGGGTATTGTAGTGAATATGCATTATTACTATGGGAACTGTAGTCACTATCAAGATGCAGAAAACTACTCTCTTTTCTCTCCTTTTTTTCCTGCTGCCACTCTTTATTTAATTGAATTTTATTGTTTGAAATAAATGCCAAATATTTCACTGACATTCCAGTCGGAATAATCCCTTTGGAAAAGAGAATATGTCAAATATGTGGGTATTACTCCAGAGGAATGTCAAACCCACTCTGGCCCTGGAGCTAGTTATGGGAAAAGCTCTCCTGGGTCACGGTATCAGAGAAATCAGAAAAGGTTCACAGAAGTAATGGCGTTCCACAGTGGAAACTGGTTCAACATGGCTTCGAAAAACTTTCAGTCTGAATTAAGTGCTATTCGCAATAAAGGAAGGAGGCAACGCTAGCAGTAGCTAATTTAGCAGATGTCAGCTATGCTAGACCAAGTCTTAGTAAATTACAGATCACGCTCCGTGGATATGCTCCAACACTCAAGATGGATTAGCCACTTACACAAGCTAACTGGCGTACGCTACACTACGGACTAACCAGCATATTGCTAAGCACCATCATCAAAAGAACAGCTGCACCAGAAGGAGGTGTGGGATTGCAGTGGTGTTGGGAAGGAAGATAAAGGTGACCAGGATCAATAACTGGTGATAAATTTAGACTGATATGATCAATATTTATTGAGCTACACATACAGAAGTCTGTCTTTCAGTATGGCGTTGGGCCGCCATGTTTGCTAACCCAACATGCCAGACATCTCGGTATGGAGCTGTAGAGGTTCCTAATGGTGTCCTGTGATAATCCATCCCATGCAGCTTGAATATCCTCACACAGTTCCTACAGATGGTGCGGTAAGGGTGGAGGTGGAGTGACACCAGGCCTTCTAGTCGTGTGACGACACACCCCTAATATTGGCGCTGACCACGGTGCCTCCACACACGGATTCGGACCAACAGAAAAGTGGGACTCGTCCTTGAAGATGACCCGCTACCATTCTGAGTCACTCCATGACAGTCTGGTACGACACCATTGCAGTCTTTGGTGATGATGACGTGGTGTTAAGGACAGTTGTCGTAACGGTCTGGTGCATGTAGTCCTGCACCGTGCAGTCTGCCAATGGTGCTAGCACTAACAGGATGACTGATGGAGGACATCACTGCTGGATGAATGAATGAATATCCACACTCATGGCTGTTGGGTCAGTCAGGTACAGCGATAAGGCCATGCTTACATCACATGTGTGGCTGAAACCTGAACCATTCACATGTCCCATGATGTCAAACCTACCCACCAAGTTTCATTCCAGTCGGATGATTCCTTCGGGGTGCCAAAGAGCCTACTCTACAGATGCTGCAGCTAGAGGTTAGACTTAAAGTCACTCTGGAGTCATCATTAAATCAGTAGTCCTTTAAAATTGCATCGCAGAGAGTCCCAGTCCAAGAAGCCTGCACCTGGACACCAGGACGGTTTGAGTTTACTCTTAAGTGTTAGAGCTTAATCAAGAAGCCTTTGATCAGCCATGGATGACGTCTCTTGTATAAGGCTCTTGACTCCGGAACACGACTACTGCCTCCAATCAGCTCATCTTCAATTTGCATGATTGGCCCCTGATTGGCCAGGGCTCAGATTACCCCTACTTCCTGTATTAGGGGCTCGATGGCTTCTATCCTGTCATGACCATCATGGTGAATACTGATATGATGCACTGCTAATGATGCCACTCACCACCCTTTGCGGTCTGCACCGAAACAGGGGGCAAGAGAAACAACTGTGCTCATGTGACTACAGGGAATTCCTTGTCCTCGTTAATAACAAGTTATGACTGTGTGTATTCATGTGAGAATAACCTCGGTTTCCACGGCAGCATGCAAACCAAAATTGGAATGAATTGAACTCAAATCACATTTCTGTGGTCGTAATTAAAATAGCATCATCTAGGCCAAGAGGCTTGAAGGAATGTTGGTCCCCCTGGGGGTCTTTTATTTTTGGACAAACTTCCAGTATGACCAACAGCAACAACAACAGCGAATAGCATAAATGCAGCCACGCAGAGTCATTATATGGCTGTGTTATAAATCATTTCATCTAATGATACCAAATTCTATTAAACTTAATAAATCTGCAACAACAGCTAAAAAAAAAAAAAAAAAAAAAAAAAAAAAACAGGACAGGACAGGATAACAAAAAAGAGTTATTGTAGGCATTATGATCTATATTGGCCCCAAACCCTTTAAATTCATGGCAACTGTATTGTGAGTGGTCCTTTACAGAATATTAATAAACTCATATTAACATAAGTAACACATTAACAACATATCAGTGAAGTAGCAGTAGTGAGTCATTTGATATATGATATAATATGTTAACTTTGCCTGGCAAAATGTACCTGACCTCATGCAACACCTCATCCTAACCTCGTACCTATACCCTGGTACCAATCCTAAATCTGACCTTAACCTCAACCTGAAACCTAATCTTAACCTCTTACCGTGGTCCTAATCCAACCCCAACGTTAACCTCAACCCAAAACGGAATCCTAACCCTCACTTTAACCTACCTCATCTTGGCCCTTATCCTAATCCTGACCTATACCCTGGTACTAATCCTAAACCTGACCTTAACCTCAACCTGAAACCTAATATTAACCCTCATTTTGCTCCAATCCCAAACCTATACTTAACCTCAACACAAAACCTAATCTTAACCTCTTACCGTGGTTCTAATCCAACCCCAACGTTAACCTCAACCCAAAACGGAATCCTGACCCTCACTTTAACCTACCTCATCTTGGCCCTTATCCTAATCCTGACCTATACCCTGGTACTAATCCTAAACCTGACCTTAACCTCAACCTGAAACCTAATATTAACCCTCATTTTGCTCCAATCCTAAACCTATACTTAACCTCAACACAAAACCTAATCTTAACCTCTTACCGTGGTCCTAATCCAACCCTAACCTTAACCTCAACCCAAAAAGTAATCCTAACCCTCACTTTAACCTACCTCATTTTGGCCCTAATCCTAATCCTGACCTATACCCTGGTACTAATCCTAAATCTGACCTTAACCTCAACCTGAAACCTAATCTTAACCCCCATTTTTCTCCAATCCCAAACCTATACTTAACCTCAACACAAAACCTAATCTTAACCTCTTGCCATGGTCCTAATCCAACCCCAACGTTAACCTCAACCCAAAATGTAATCCTAACCCTCACTTTAACCTACCTCATTTTGGCCCTAATCCTAATCCTGACCTATACCCTGGTACCAATCCTAAATCTGACCTTAACCTCAACCTGAAACCTAATCTTAACCCTCATTTTGCTCCAATCCCAAACCTATACTTAACCTCAGCACAAAACCTAATCTTAACCTTTTACCATGGTCCTAATCCAACCCCAACGTTAACCTTAACCCAAAACGGAATCCTAACCCTCACTTTAACCTACCTCATCTTGGCCCTAATCCTAATCCTGACCTATGCCCTGGTACTAATGCTAAATCTGACCTTAACCTCAACCTGAAACCTAATCTTAACCCTCATTTTGCTCCAATCCCAAACCTATACTTAACCTCAACACAAAACCTAATCTTAACCTCTTACCATGGTCCTAATCCAACCCCAACGTTAACCTCAACCCAAAACGGAATCCTAACTCTTACTTTAACCTACCTCATTTTGGCCTAATCCTAATCCTGACCTATACCTTGGTACTAATCCTAAATCTGACCTTAACCTCAACCTGAAACCTAATCTTAACCCTCATTTTGCTCCAATCCCAAACCTTTACTTAACCTCAACACAAAACCTAATCTTAACCTCTTACCGTGGTCCTAATCCAACCCCAACGTTAACCTCAACCCAAAATGGAATCCTAACCCTCACTTTAACCTACCTCATTTTGGCCCTAATCCTAATCCTAACCTATACCCTGGTACTAATCCTAAACCTGACCTTAACCTCAACCTGAAACCTAATCTTAACCCTCATTTTGCTCCAATCCCAAACCTATACTTAACCTCAACACAAAACCTAATCTTAACCTCTTACCGTGGTCCTAATCGAACCCTAACCTTAACCTCAACCCGAGACGGAATCCTAGCCCTCACTTTAACCTACCTCATTTTGACCCTAATCCTAACCCTATCCTTAATCTCACCCCAAAACCTAATCTTAACCCTGGTCCTAATCCTAACCCTAACCCTAAACTCAGCCTGAAACCTAATATTAACTCCTATTTTGCCTCATTCCTAACCCTAACCTTAGTCCCAACCCAAAACCTAATCTTAACCTCTTACCATGGTCCTAATCCAACACTAACTTTAACCTCCACCCAAAACGTAATCCTAACCCTCACTTTAAACTACCTCATCATAGACCTAATCTTAACCCTAACCTTAATCTCACCCCGAAACCTAATCTTAACCCCAGTGCTAATCCTAACCCTAACCTTAACCTCAGCCTGAAACCTAATATTAACTCTCATTTTGCCTCAATCCTAACCCTAACCTTAATCTCAACTCAAAACCTAATCTTAACCCCTTACCATGGTGATGATCCTAACCCTCAACCAAAAATCTATTCTTATTCTTCATTTTGGTCCCAGTCCTCATCCTTATATCAACCTCATTCCAAAACGTAATCTTACCCTCTACCCAAAACCTAATTATAACCCTAACCTTAACCTCAACCCAAAATTAATCCTAACCTTTACTCTGGTCCTAATCCTAACCTTAACCTTAACTTCAACCCAAAACCTAATATTAACCGTCACTTTAGCCCTAATCCTAACGCTAAGGTTAACCTCAACCCAAAATATAATCTTTACCCTCACCCTGGTCTTAATCCTAACCCTAACTTTTTCCTAAATCTACCCTTAACCCTAACCTAATCCAGTTCTACTCCAGTTACAGGATGGCATTGGCAGCATGTCTATGACCACGTGTTGAGGTGCTCTGTGTTACAAGTTCAGTCACTTCTCAGATTGAAGTCTACACATACAAACGTTCACATAATCCCTCCAAATCAAGTGAAATACAACTCAATCCAGAAGATTATAATCTAAGCCTCTTTATGTAAGTAATCAGAAGTTTTCCTGGTTATCAGGTTCTGATATGTTGCTGATTTGTTACTGAGGGTCTTCTGAGAGATTATGCAATCTTAAATTGGTCAAAAATCGTAATCTTAATCTTAATCTTAAATAAGTGTTGCCAAGGTGCATGTAGTAGTGTTAGGAACATGTCTATGACTGCGTGTTGAGGTGGTCTGTATTATGCCTGTTACAAGTTCAGTCACTTCTCAGATTGAAGTCTACACATACAAAAGTCCACATAATCCCTCCAAATAAGGTGAAATACAATTCAATCCAGAAGTTTATAATCTAAGCCTCTTTATGTAGGTAATCAGAAGTTTTCCTGGTTATCAGGTTCTGATATGTTGCTGATTTGTTACTGAGGGTCTTCTGAGAGATTATGTAATCTAAAATTGGCTAAAAATCTTAATCGTAATCGTAAATTTTAAATAAATGTTGCCAAAAATAAATTAATACATTTAAAAACCATTTTAATGAGATGAGTGTCTGGAAAAAGGCCTAGTCCTTCATGCCAATTGACCAAAAATGCATTAGCATTTAAGCAGTTTAAGAACAAAGGATGGTAAAGATTGTAGGTATTTTAGCATCTCTAGTGGATAATATCAAGATAACTAAATGTCTCCGACCTTTGACCCCAAAAACATCAATTAACCCCATAAACAGAAAATGATCAACTTATAAAGCAAGAAATCATTAACTACCCTTATTTAAAAACTGTTAGAAATGGCCCTAACTGGAAGCACTAGCTGCCTCTACCATGGCCCCCCCCCCCCCTGATTAACCTCTCCATGCTGCCTCGAGAGATGGGCTTTATGCCATGAAGGGACGTGTATTTCACAGCATGTCACACAGAAAAATAGGATTAGTGAACAAAAGAGCATCTGTTTCTGGTGCAGAGCCGAGCCGTCCCGTCTCAAACAAGTGCGAAAAGGCCAGGGGCTTTTAAATGCTCCTGGGCTCCTGAGGGTTCATTAACTTCTACCTGTAGGCAGATGTTCTAAAAACCAGGCATCTTCTGCACTCGTAAATAAACGGTTCCTCAGTGGTTCTACTTTTTGAACGTTATGTAAATATTACATATAAACTGAAATATTTTATACCTGACACAAAAATAATGGGTTTTTATGGTACCACTCCATTGAACCATTTGATTCCATTGTCATTTGTATGTTCACTCTGATTCTAATCCTAACCCTGGCCTTAACCTGAACCCAAAACCTAATAATTTGGCTCTAGTCTTCACCCAAAATAGTCCTAGTCCCAATCCTAACCTTTTGATTCCATCGTTGTTTACATTTACGGCATTTAGCTGACGCTCCTAACCAGAGCAACTTACAAGGTTAATCCGATTACAGGGAGGCCAATGTAGTGTTAGGAGTCTTGCCCAAGGACTCTTATTGGTGTAGCTCAGCATAGTCACCCAGACTGGAATTCGAACCCCAGTCTCCCAAAATGTGGTGGTGGCTCCATTTGGTGGTTCAGTGGCACATTTTATGCTGAGCTACACCAACACCCCATTTTATTTATTAGCTGTTGATTACAGTTGATCATTATCTGTAGGAATCGAAGGGTGATGGAAAAAAAATTGAGTCCCGTAGTCTAATTCTAATCCTAAATCCTGACCCAAACATCTAGAGCATCAATCATTACCCTCCGTAGGGCTCGTGGTTCTGCACCCCAACCCAAAATAGTTCCTAACCCCCTAACCATTTGATTCCATTGATGTTTACATTTACGGCATTTTTAGCTGACAACTCTTATCCAGCGACACGCCTTACAAGGCTAATCATCATTACAGGTGGGCCACAGTGCATGGTGTTAGGAGTCTTGCACCCCGGATTCGTATGTGGTGCTAGATTAGCATGTTATAGACCAGACTGGGGATTTCGATACCCCAGTCTCCCCACATGTGGCGTTACCTGACTGAGCGTACACCAACCCCATCATTTGTATGGTCACTGGTAAAATTGACACAGACATATCTTAGGAATCAAGGTGCAGGCATAAAAAATGAGTCCCCCTCGAATGTCTAACCCTGACCTTAACCTCATCCCAAAACTAGTCCTAATCTTAACCGAAGTGACCCTTTTGATTACCATCGTATTCATTTACATTTACCGGACGCTCTTTATTGTCCAGATGCGACTTACATAGGTTAATCCGATATTACAGGGAGGCCATGGTCGGTGTTAGGGCAGTCTTGTCGCAAGGACTCTTAGCGGTGTAGTTCAGCATAGTCACCCAGAACTGGGCGATTTTCGCAACCCCCAGTACTCCCACATGTGGTGACGGTGGTTGGCCTCGCTGGTGGTCAGTGGCACTTTCTGCCATGAAGCTACACCAAACCCCATTTCTTGTATTATGCTCGTCAATTCTGAACATTATTCTTAGGGAAGTCAAGGGGCATGGCCAAAAATGAGTCCCCTCTATATTCTAATCCAAACTCCTGGACCTTAATCCCTCATCCCAAAAACTATAGTCCTAATCCTAACTGTACCCTTTTGATTCCATCGTTCATTTAAGATTTACCTGACACTCTTGTTTTTTTATCCTAGACTGGGAATTACAAGGTTAAATCCGAAGCTTACAGGCATGGCCAGTGTAGCCAACACCAACCCCATTTGTTTTAGTTAAACTGTAAAACTGACACTGATCTTATCCTAATCAAGGATGCAGGCAAAAAAGAGTTGATGTTCTGGGGGTCTTTTAATTATGTGGAAAATGGGTTGCTTTGGTTGAAAGGTGACAGTAATGTGTTTTGAACCAACAGTGTCTACAGTGATACTCCTGGAGCAACCAGGTTTTTGCCCTCATCGTTTTGTTCTTGACTCAATGGAACCACACCCAGTTTCCCATCTCTGTAATTCCAAGATGACACGTCGCACATTTAACAGAACGGCAAAATGTGACTGATTGGCATGATGAAAACATTTTAGCGGCAGTTCCCACATCTGGGGAAATCTGTGGGATGACTACCTGGAACACCCAATAAAGACACCAGGGAAGGGAATCCCCCCACTAATCTGGACCAACTGACCAATTCTTCAAGGGAAGAGTGTCCTGAACACTGATGTGGCTACATCCAGAAACTTGTCCAGTCCTTGTCAAATTGAATCACAGCTGTTCTTACGTACCCTATCGAGGTATAGTAACATGCTATTAAAGTATGTTCTGGTGAGCAATGAGTGACACTTTATGATCCAAGCCATTAAATCCAAGAAATCACAAACTCGTAAAGTAAAAAACTTCTCTGAAGTTAGATAAGAGTTCAGGAATGGCTTTTTCAAACTTGGCCGCACAGCCTGAAAATGCCAAACAAAACAGGTTAGCTCACTTCATAGCATGGATAGTAAGACTAGGAGGTTTCCATATGGATCTTAAAATGACATGCATTAAAAGGAAAAAACTATGTAGGATATGCAGTGATAGCTGAATTACCCTAGACTTACTTACGCAGTGCGAATGGAGGGGTTGTTGGATGGATCATTGAACATAGTTTTAAGGCAACCAGGAGGAGTGCCTATGGGGTATTATCCAATGTAACCATGCCACAGTTTGGACAAAAAATAAACGGTGGGAAAGTGACCACTCATCCAGACGTAATTTAGTTTTTCCACCGCTCAGGGCTTATGTTCCTCTTCTACACCAGGTGGTGGGTTAATGCGTTGACCTTGCGTTTTGTACAATGGCACCAGCCTTTGCCCACGTGATGAAGTTCTTGCCGATCGGAATTGTTTGTTGACAAGGTTTTTCAAAGTTTCTGTGGATTTGTAAGCAGCAACCATCCTGGTTGGCCTGTGCCACGTTTGCCCTGACGGGGTAATAAACCCCTGTTTATTGCTTGCTGATGATACAGCTTGTTCAGGCATATGTCTTTGTCCACATTTGCACAGATGGTTTTTATAGGGAGGCACCAAAAATAAAAAAAAAATTTTAAAAATGGCCACAAAGCTGCGAAACTAAAACAAATGATACAACTTTGGCTAACTGTAAGGACCGACAGGTTTGAACTATTGACAAAAATAACAAAATGCAAAACGGAAACACAGTGCTTCACTTATTTTGGCCACGTTTTACACCCCATTGTATTAATTACAAAAGGCTTGCTAAATTCCAGAGTAGCAAGTGCATGTGGGCCCACATCTGGAAAAAGATATAGGCACTGCCCTGGACCCCCTGCTCTACTACTTTGCAATCTGCTTCCTCTGTTAGCCCAAAGCTGGCCCATATATTTACAACCATTACATCTTGTGGTTGGGGTAGCTCAGTAGACTAAAACTCACCCACTACCCACCACAGAGTCAACACCACATGTGGGAGACTGGGGGTCGAATCCTGGTCCTGGGGTGACTATGCTAAGCTACAAAATAAGAGTCCCTTGGGCAAAGACTCCTAAACACTACATTGGCCTTACCTGTAATGTGTAGTACCTTGTATCAGTCTCTCTGGATAAGAGCGTCAGCTAAAATATGCCGTAAATGTCCACCTGGCTCAAAACAGGTCTGTGTCCACTTTCTGGCCACAGTACAGCAGGAGTTGGCTACTTTTGCTGAAGCATAGGTTCCTTATCTGGCAAAATACGTGACCCATGAATCTTACTACTCCGGAGTGTGAGTCCACCCTAAGTTACCATCAACCCATTGGTAGGTGGGTATGTATGATGGAAAACGGGGGATGTGAGAGGCAACAGTTTTGCCATTCTGGGAGATACTTCTTGTCCGGGGTTTAGAGTATAAAACAATTACTAAACTGCAGATTAAACCACATCTTACTGAACAGATGGATCGTGATGAGATATCAGATAGGGATGGATGCCTGATTGTAAGTGAGACTGGCATTGGCCGCAGATAGGAGTAGGCACTGAGGAATGGTTGAGTACAGTAGGGCACAGAATGTGATGTCTAAGTCAAGGATGTCACGTTATCGAAGGTAAGGGCCGCTTGAATGTGGGGGCTTCATTGGTCACCTTTCGTGCAATGTGGAATGATGGACCACAAATAGACACCGTGCTACGCATAGAAAAGGGATTTCCAACATAGACGCCGCGTTGCTGGGCCTACAGGACTGATCCTAATTGGATATTCAGCACAGTTGCGTCGTGGTTAGCTAGCTTGTGAGCCACAAGGATATTCACCAGGTAGGGAGCTAGGCTACGGCCATGCCACCGATCTGGTATTCCAGGTTGGAACGGTGTAGACGTAGTTTAGCTACGGCCAAACTGGTCCAGACTGTGTGTGCTATGTACATAGCGTGGACGTGTGTGGACACTCACCGCGACCTCTGAGGAGGAGAGGACAGCGTTGCGGTGCCAAGTTGATATGTGGAGGCGGCTGGGTATTATTATATAGATGATGGTGGTAGCAGACAGGCGGGTGGGTGTTCAGTACAGCCGGACGACCCTTGAGCGGACCCAGTTTCACCCTTTGGTCTGTGGGGTGAAAATAAAGAAACATGATGGATTAACCATTGCATGGTATTTTAGCAGTATAGCACAGATGAAAGCGAAGAGAGG
>JAMWET010002782.1:10000-24313 GCA_024036415.1 Prochilodus magdalenae | reverse complement strand
CCCAAATTGTCCCAACTTTTTATGGAGTACTCTTATTTAATTTGAGGCCGCGGTGAGGCAATTGCTGAGTCTTCGAGGTGGGGGCATTCCCGTTTGCTTGCATGCAGTGGAAGATCAGAGGACACCTCATTTATTCACTTGTTTGAGAGCCAGCGATTACGTATCTGGTGATTGTGGGTGGTCCTTTAGTTTTCGTAAAGCCAGTGGGACAAAACGTAAAAACCAACGATGGTGGTAACCTGTTCTCTTCCCGCGCGACTGTACTTCCATCTTTGAATGGTCATTGATATCTCACCATCCAGAACCAGCTCTTTTCAGCACTGTGCTCGGCCCAGAAGGATGGTCAAGTCGGGGCGATTACACCCAGGGAGGGCGACTCTATGAAAGTGGACTCTTATAAGCAGCACGTTTAAGGTTCTTGCAGTAGCTACAAACCCTCCCCTGACCAAAGCACTGTCTGCCACTTAGGGGCTCCATCGGTTTCCAGACCAGAGAGTTATTGCTTCAGTAAGAGGCCTCATGATTTTTTTTCGGGTTTCGATGGAGAGTGAAAAACACAGAAGGGATTTTTGGATTTTGGCACTGGCACCACTGTTGGTGTAAAGAAGGGCTCCCCGCGCCCTGCTTCGGTGGGTCCCGGAATGAAAACAAGCACAACGACTGAGATGCCTCGTACAGGGCTAGTTCCTGTCTTTTTTTCACCATTAAACCTCCCCGCCAATATTTGACACTGCTATGGCTCATCCTTTGCAACCTCTCCTCTCGGTTGAGCCGATGGGGGGTTTTGAGCGGGTGCAGGAGACTGACAGGTTAGTATTCTCCCCCCTCCTTCCTCGATCCAGTTGCGCTTCATCCCTAGAGAGTGACTGTGTGCATAGAAGGCCGCGCAGTCCATGTCCAATGGGATGCTACTGAAGCGGCCGGGGAGCGTTGAATGTCGTTTTATTCACTGAGCTGCTCCTGCAGTGCAAAACAACACACGGTCTTCCTTTTATGTAGAAAGGAGCCCCCTGATTAGTCACGACGCGATCGAGGTGTTTCCCTGAGCAGAGACTTCAATCTGGGCTCTTACCTGCTTGTCCTGATGAGCTTTCGATTAGAAATTGTCGCTTCGTTTCTCTAAATCTGGGATTGTATCATACACATTCTGTCTCTTGTTTTCTTTAGCTTTGGACGAGGGAATGTTCCCATGGGCGTGCCTTGTAGGGAAGCCGTGGTTTGACTCAACGCGTGCTGTTTAAGGATATGTGGGTTTGGCCAGACCTCTCTGAATTTGAGTTTTAGAAACGCTTGTCATTTCTATTTGCACACAGATGGACTGTGTCTTCCTCCTTTAAAACCACACACAAGGTTGCGGGTGGAGAACGCCACCACAGTTGCCACGCCTAGAGGGCATTGACCCCCCAACTGTTGGCAACCCTTGCCCATATGGTGCCCATGGAGCCGTTTGCGGGTTCGTGCCCTTTATTGCTACAAGGGGCACTATCAGTGTTCCCGTTCCTGGCTCAGCGGAATCGACACCCGGTGTCCCCGTCCGATCTCATACATCTCTGCTGCCCCCTGCTGGTAGCACTTTGTCGGTCGTCGGTCCATCCTGTTCCCTGGAGGTGGCCTAGTTCGGCGGTCTCTCTCCTTAACACAATTAGCCACCGCAGGTTGAGGAGCCCTGTCCCCTGAATGTGCTGTCGGTAATCTCTCCTTAACACACCGCAGGTATGAGGACCTGTCCCTGAAGGTCTGCGGTATCTCTCCTTAATCCGACACCAGGTTGATGAGCCTGTCCCCTGAAGGGGCTGGCGGTATCTCTCCTTTACACCGGCAGTTGAGGAGCCTGTACCTAATGGTGCTGTGGTTCTCTCCTTAACACACACATGTGGAGGACCTGTCCTTGAGGTGCTGCGTATCTCATCCTAACATGCTACGAGGTGTAGAGGCAGTCACTGAATGTGGCTGGCCCAGTTTCACTTCCCTCTCCACTACCTCCACCTCTGGCTGAGCCCAGCTAGCCTTAGCGAGACACTCCTTAATCACGAGAACCCTCCCAAAAACGTATATAATTGTAACAGAATTTGAGTCAGCATATTTTGGACCCTGACAGCGAACGTTGTTATTTCACAACGGTCCCACAGAATGTTGGGTATTAAATTGTAAATGTACGGGACAGTGCAGATGTTTCCGACCTCACTGAGCTGGGTGAACGTGTATTAGTGCACAGTTTTTAACTGTTTGCTCAGTAAGTGTGGGATTGTATTGGCTGCTAAGCTCCAATGGCCAGGTTTTGAGGAGGTAATAGAGACGGAGAGACGAGAGAGACATGAAACTCTAGGTGTGATTGTGATACTACCTACTCAGCAGGGTATAGACGGAATGTACCAAACATCAAAGACCATGTGGTGGGCACCATGCGAGGGCTCTGCTCCCTCTTTTAAGCCTGAAAGCATTTGACACAACGTTTTGGGTCACAGTGTCGATCTTACTGTTCCTAGAGTGTTGTTTTTGATATATTTGATATATATCTCAAACTGACAAGAAAACGTCCTTGTTAGCCCTAAAAGCCGTAATTTCCCCAGTTTTTATAATGCAAATAATGATGAATCAATTTCCGCAGCGCCTCTGCTCACTCTCATTTTGCTGCCGTGTGAAGTCTGAAGGGTCTTTATGAAAGCTGTCACATTAATCCGCCTCCCCCTGCACTCTTGTACAGCTTTGTCAGCAGCCTTGGCGAGTTGACCTTTGAGGCATTAAAATTTCTTATTTATATATTATTTTTGGCGCCACAATAAGACACAAGATTCTTGAGAGCATTTAACCCTTCAGCGGACTAGAGCTTAAATGTCCACCAGGCTACGTAAAAATCCAGATAGGCGAGTAAGAAGATGTGTGAGGTTTTGCAAGGTTGAAGTCATTAAAAAAAGCCATCGTGAATCCAATTCCCTCAAATGACAATAACAGTCTCCCAGACTGTCCCAGGGCCACTACAACAGAGTGTGGACGGTGGGCGTGGTAGTGTGGACTGAGGGTGGTGGGAGCGAGATACAAGAGAGCTGTGGTGTTAAGTAGAGATCGTGGAGCCGGTTGCTGTGTCATGGGGACTGCTGTAAGGATGGGGGGTACAGTGGACTGGTGGTATAGTAGTGTGATGAGTTTGGTAACAGTAGCGGTGGTGGTAGATGTTGACGGTGGAGCGGTGGTTTTGGGGGAGAACGCTGGATGGACTGTGGTTCTCAGATGCGAGTGAGGATGATGAGGAGGTGGTGTTGGGTGAGGGCACTACACCAGGGTGGTGCGGTAAAGACGCTGGAGCGGTGGTGTTGGATGAGGACGCTGGAGCAGTGGTGTAAGGTAAGGACTCTGGAACAGTGGTGTTTGGGTGAGGACCGTAGAGCGGTGCACTTACTGGCTGGACTGGAAATGAATCAGGCTGGTCCCAGTATCGTAAATGGGCAGCAGCCAAATAAGGGACATGTTTTGTTCATGTCCTGTTGATTGATTATGAAGTCCTACGACCGGGGAGCGTAGATCAGACCACGACTGGTTTTGGAGGTCAGCCACGGTGCGTTTGGGAAAGCTAATGGGTTCAGCTAATGGACTCTCTGTGCCATGGCCCTGAGAGGACCGAACCAGAGCACGGTTCGCTGGCTTCGTCCCGTTTGCCGCCACTCAAGTTTTAAAAGCCCCACAACGACGTGACATTTCCCAGTCTCTTCCCCTCCCTCACCCGCAGCCTTTCAGACCAAAGTCTCGGTTTTTGGGCCCGGCCTAATCACCCCACCGCAGCTGTCGAGTGTGTATGGGGTCTGTGTCCCGTTGCTCGATAGTTTTCAGCTCCGGGGTTTGAAATGGGCTCTCACTTCCGTGAAACCACTTTGACCATTTCAGAGCCATAAGATTTCTTCTTTCTGAGTCGTGAGATTGCGATGGGCCGCCTCCTCATTAGGCCCCTCTCGCTCGTTTTATTCGGCATTACCCCCGAGCGGATGTGCCTCCTGGACTGAATCGAAGGACCACTTCAAGTAAAACCACCTCTTTGTGTCTAGGACTCACTGTCTGTCTGATGAGTTCCACCTACCGTACAGACTGTAGTCCTTCCTCTACATACTTTATTAACCTGGTCTTTAATGGTCAGGACCAGCACAGAGCTGGGTGGGTGGTGGATCGTTCTCCATGAAAATATGTACTTTTACACAAAAAAGATCTTTACATGTACTTAAGCTGGTTCTAAGATGGTTCTTATTACTAGTTACTAGTTTACTCATCTAATCCAACATCCAGACGTCTCGGTATGGAGCTGTAGAGGTTCCTAACGGTGTCCTGTGATAATCCATCCCATGCAGCTTAAACATCCTCACACAGTACCTGCAGATGGTGCGGTAGGGGTGGAGGTGGAGGGACACCAGGTCTTCTGGACGTGTGATGACAAACCGTTCATCTTGGTGCTGACCACGGTGCCTCCACACACGGATTCGTTGGGCGTCTCCACCAAGACTAAAGCGGGACTCGTCACTGAAGATGACCCGCTGCCATTCTGAGTCACTACCTGCAGTGCTGGTTTCTGTGTCCTACTTTTAAGCCTGCTGGTAACCGGACTGGAGGGGGGAGAGTGTGGAATTTGGTGCGGCCCTATGTTTGATGTTATGGCTGATTGTGTATCTGGGGATAATCAGTTATCTAGTTATCTAGGCTCTTTCTGACACGTACCTGTCTCTGTGATTCTCTTGGTCAGGCTGAGTTTTGTAACTGAGCTAGATGGAACAATGGGCTGTGGTGTACGTGTGGAGGCAAACAGTACCAGATAATTGCTTCCATTTACTACATTCTTTCATTCTGCTTTTAATTGCTCACCTGTTGGTCCCCCAGCTGACTGATCCCAAATTCACAGTGAGTTATATAGTCGTCTTACTGAATACTAACAGGATTTGAGGACCTTCTTCTTCTTCCTCCTCCTCTTCTAAAACAGTAAAACATGTTCCGGCTAAGGCGAGTCATCCATGCACACTTGTCTGTTATGAGAACCTTTGGGGTCCAAGCACCATTACCACTTGGTGATGTAAGGCTTGGGTGCAGCTGCTCGCCATGGAAACCCATTCCATGAAGCTCTACACACTGTTCCTGAGCTGATCTGAAGGTCACATGAAGTTTAGAGGTCTGTAGTGATGGACTCTGTAGGAAGTTGGTGACCTCTGTGACCTATGACCCTCAGCATCAACTGACCCCGCTCTGTCATTGTACGTGTCCTACCACTTTGTGGCTGAGTGGCTGACGTTCCCAATCACTCCCACTGTGTTTTAACCCCACTGACAGTGGACTGTGGAATATTTAGTAGGAAGGGGATTTCACCACTGGATTTGCACAGGTGGGATCCGATCACGATACTAACACTCTGGAATTCCCTGACTGCATGGAATTGACTGTAATACCTGAATTCCATATTATTTGGATGTGGGAGTGAATAGCTTGGCAAGTGAATTAGAGTGTTTTGCCATTTTCTCATGCAACTGTGACTTTGAGGACCTTTAACTCTGTGGAACCACTCGTGGACCCATAGAGCTCTTACAGCTTTTCATTGTTGTTCAGTTAATCAGTAAGACTGTTTTTAACACTTGAATTGCTTATCAGCGTCATGTACCCGTGCTGGCCTATGGCGATTGGTGGAGATGACCCAGTTTTGTTTTAGCAGCATTAGAACCTTCCCTGAAGTTTTTTCTATCTATTACGCTTTGCGGGGAGGGTTTAGGCTCAGCCACGGGTCCACATCATCGACCACAGTCCAACAAAAGTTTATCTCAGCGGCCTCCTCACAAAAACAAAACACAGCATGAATGCTAATGTGGAACAGCAACGAAAGCGGCTTATAGGAGCAGTGGGTGGCACCACGCGCCTGAGGATCACAAGTCGCCCCTCATTACACTACTACAGTTAAACAAAGGATAAGGAAATGTGCTGCAACAAGTCTGTTTCTTTCTCAGGGTCTTCTGACAGCAAACAAGCCCCACTGCTGAGGATGGAGCCTTTTGTGCACTGTGCACTGTAGTAACGTTCTGCTTGAGCATACGTAGCCTGGGAAGGGAAACGGCACGTCTGTCGCTGAGCTTTTGTTCCCAGAAAGGAGTAAGCGGGACAGTCAGCTGCATATGCAATGAAGGGCAAAGGACAGGCGCTCTTACCCTTTGACAGTCTGACAGAATTACGTCAGGAATTGCCGCAAATGTCTGCACTGTTGTAAGTCTCTGGGGCGGCTAATTTGACGATGTCCTTTTTCAAGTGAAAAAAAAGGCAGGCACTGAAGCCAAAATAGCTCGGAATATGTTAACTTCCCTCATGGAAATGATTCATTTATGCCTTTGAAGAGATACGGTCTGGCAGCAGAGATCTTATTCACTACCTCCCGTTTATCCTTCCCCGTGTCTCAGTTCTGGAATTGTGCTCCGTGTTCCTGCACCACGCAGTTCACCTCGTAATGCTGTAGGGTGTTGTAGGGTAGTGTCGTCCCAAACCCTTACACCTGTGGTTAGCTTGAAACGGATGTGACAGATTATGCATCACACCTAGGCTAGCAGTTAGCAGGCTGTCAAGCCTATAAATCGGGAGAAAATCCCATTTGAATATCCCAATCCAGAGGAAACGTTTCTCAAGAGTTCTTTGTTCTCTCAAAATGTTCTTTGTCTTAATAAACCCCAGGATTTTTGTATAATTGCAAGATTGAGTCATTTGGTACACTATCAAACCTCACCAACCGCACTTTTGGTGCAGCATCTAAAGATGTTGTGGTTTTAAAACTGAATGTGAGCTACGACTGTCCATATACGGACAGTGAGAGGCAACCCTAGACTCGTCTATCAGGTTACCAGACGGGGAAGCGTGATTGGTCACTCCAGAGAACACGCCTCCACTGCTCTAGAGTCCAGGGGCGGAGCTTTACACCACTGCGTTCCACGCTCTGCACTGCGCATGGTGATGTAAGGCAACCCCATTCCATGAAGCTCTACACACTGTTCCTGAGCTGATCTGAAGGACACATTAAGTTTGGAGGTCTGTAGTGATGGACTCTGTAGGAAGTTGGTGACCTCTGTGACCTATGACCCTCAGTATCCGCTGACCCCGCTCTGTCATTGTACATGGTCTACCACTTTGTGTCTGAGCTGCTGTCGTTCCCAATCACTCCCACTGTGTTCTGATCCCACTGACAGTGGACTGTGGAATATTAAGTAGGAAGGAATTTCACATTTGTTCTCCAGTGTTTGCTCTAAAACTAGTCAGTGTGCTACAAAAACAGTCTAATCATGATAAATGGCTCTGTTAAAATCATTCATTGGGTTTATTATACCTCATATAATACTCTACAGATGAACTCTCCATCAAGTCTCCCAACAACAGCAGCAGCAGCTGCTCCGAAAACACGGCAGTTTTATTCAGCTCACACTCGTTTGTGTAAAATTGCTTGTAGCGGCGAGGTGGGTTTCAGTCACCCTCTGCCTGGTTAATAAAGCCTTGGTGAGGCTGACTGGCCGCTGCTGCTCCCGCCTGTGATTGTATTAAAGCCCTGACGTGTTGTCGATTTTCCTCAGCCCCTTTGATTAAGCATGCCAGGTCTGGGCGGGAAGCCTGAGGAGCCGAAAGCCAGGAGCCTTTCCAGCGCCTTCCTCCTGGACTGGGATGACACAAAAGTGGAACGACATCTTGATTCATAGTTATTATACGCAGCTCTGTTTGTACAACCTCGTTGCAAAGCTTGAGGGCTGGCTTTGCGTGGCTTCAGCTTTAGTTAGGAGCTCGGGTGGGTTTTCGTTCTGGTTAGAGGTCTGCTACCTAGGATGGCGTGTCAGGGTATCGGGTTTTGGCCCGGTTTGAGCCAAAGTCGTTTATCCACGCAACATTTTTGTGCACTAAATAAAATCCTGTTTAAAAATAAAAGCTTATTAGAAGACAGGTACCTCCTGTTAAATAAGCTCATACACAAGCACATCACCGATAGGGTACGGTTGTTCCTGAGTTCAGCACCATGCCCCTTGTGTCACGGGTATAACAGCTGCAGACCAGAGAGTTAGTTTGCGGTGGAAGCCTGGCCTGTGATTTTAGAACCGGCACCATGTTGTTGGAAAAGGGCGTTGAGGGTGACCCTGATTCACAATGTAGTCGAGCCCTGTACCAAAAGTTAATGATTAATTAAAACCAGCAAATTATGCATTTATAGTTAAAATTAACTGGCACGAGTAGAATCAAAAATTATTTTTTCATAAAAAGAAATAATAAAAACACAAACCAAAACCAAATAATCAGTGGCTACCAAATTAAAACTACTTACATAACAAAATAACATCAAAAATTATCCATAGTATTTAAAAAATAACAGTTTTTAATATTAAGTGGGTGGAAATAAGGGCTGAGAGGAGAAAGACAACAAACAAAATGATTATCAATTGATTAAAAAAAACAATACTAGTACATTAGTAATAAAATAGTAAACGTGTTAATAACCAAAAAAAGAATAAAAGAAAGTCAAATAGATTATAATTCAAATAAAATGGTTGCATGCTGTTAGGAGGTGGTTATGGGTTAGGAAGTTACGGTGGTCAGGTAACATCAGCGACTGAAGTGTTAGAGAGCCCTGTAATAAATCCAGCTTGCTGAGGCACAGCATGAAGAGCTCTCGGGACCTGAAGGGTGATCCAGACACTGGAGCAACTTCCTTTTATTTACAGAGAGCGTTGATGCGACGTAAGATGGCGTTCGGAGCAAGACACCAGCCAGCCGAGCACAACGAATCTGTGTTTTGTAGGGTCAACTGTTTTTCAGTTTCTTCATTTCAATTAGACATTAAACTTGTTTGGTTTGCACTTTAATTTCAGACGACTTCTTCACTTCTCCTTTTCCTCCCCCACTCCCCTCTTCTGGTCAAGATTTCCATGTTTCCATTTCAATTTTAAGCAACACACTATAACGCCATGTCTGCATTGATACACCACTGTTACATGCCAGTGGGTTCAGGTTGGTACCGGTTGAACAGTGAGTATCAAAACTCATTCAAAACCGCTTTATGATGATGCTAACATCTGGTAGCCTCTATATTGGAATATAGTGGTTTCTTAGCGCTAAGCTAACTGTGATTCTAGATTAAACACAAAGATCTAAAACTTTTAATAGACCTTCTGTGCACGGTATGCATTTCAGAAGTCTCATTTAACTACATCTATTGAGATGCCACAGGGGAAACAGTATCTGACTGGCCGGTTATCAGCTGAGCGCTGAGCAGTGCTGCATTACTTGTCGTGTAAACGTGAACAGGTAGTTAAAAAGTACGCCTCTCTTAGTTCCCAGAAATCACTAGGCCTTCTCTCAAGGTCTAAAGGACTCTCAGGGTTCCCCTTTGCAGTCTGGCCTGGTGGGGTCAAGTCTCAAAGTTGGGGTCACCTGCTAGTATCAGGCTAGCCCAGACCTTTTCTCGTAGTCTGAAAGTTTACTCCAGCTGTTTAAGCCAGACTGGAAGGTGGCCAGAAGTATATTGCCATTGTTCCTTCAGAAGGACGGGGCGGCGGTGCCTCTGAGATGCCTGAGCACATCCTTGGTTTGCTCTTCCGGAGCTTTCGAGAGCCGATCCCTGCCTAATCCGTCCGCTGGTAAAAGAGTCATGAAAGACCTCAATATGGAATGAGATTTGGGCTCGGGCCGGTGCCAGAATTGGCCAGCGCCGCTGTGTCTGTGTGTGCGTGTGTGTTGATGTTTTTTCTTTAAGGTCACCTCAGCAATTAACCTTGTGCAATGCATGACAGCACAAGACAAACAACAGAAGAGGCTGGCTTTAGGGGGGAGAGGGAGCGCTGGCTGATGAAGCGAGGCCAGCATCATTCAGTGCACCTGCAGAGCTGCCTGCTGTTTCATTAGACCAGAACTCAGAGTAGGACCTGAGCCAAACCTACACCTCGTCCATCCCAAGTACCCTGCACCGTAGGAAATTCCGAGCTGACTTACTACACATCAGTGCTTTTCCTTCTTTTATGATCAAATAGAAAAAAATATCAGAACCTACAGAGCCCTATTAGAGGTCTTTAGAGTGATTGAATTCCTTAATGATGTCGCTATAGTCAATTAGCATGCTAGGTACTGGCTTCTGAATCGATTCCAGAAAACCCGGAATTGTGCTTTACTACACGGGTTGGTAGTGTTATCTGTGGTGGTTGTGTTGCTGTTGCCGTTGCTGGTGGTGTTGTTGCTATTTGTGGTTGTGTTACTGTTGCCATTGTTGGTCTTGCTGTTGGTATTAGTGTTTGTGTTGTGTTGGTGTTGTATTGGTGTTGGGTTGCTGTTGGCATTAGTTTTCTTGTTGGTGTTGTGTTGCTGTGGGTGTTGCTGTTGCTGTTGGTATTAGTGTTCATGTTAGTGTTGGTGTTGTTGGTATTAGTGTTCTTACTGGTGTTGTGTTGCTGTGGGTGTTGCTGTTGGTATTAGTGTTCTTACTGGTGTTGTGTTGCTGTCGTTGTTGCTATTAGCGTTCTTACTGGTGTTGTGTTGCTGTGGGTGTTGCTGTTGGTATTAGTGTTCTTACTGGTGTTGTGTTGCTGTGAGTGTTGCTGTTGGTATTAGTGTTCTTGTTGGTGTTGTTGTCGTTGTTGTTGCTATTATCGTTCTTACTGGTGTTGTGTTGCTGTGGGTGTTGCTGTTGGTGTTGTTATTGGTATTAGTGTTCTTTTTGGTGTTGTGTTGTTGTCGTTTTTGTTGGTATTAGTGTTCTTGCTGGTGTTGTGTTGCTGTGGGTGTTGTTGTTGGTATTAGTGTTCTTACTGGTGTTGTTGTTGGTATTAGTGTTCTTGCTGGTGTTGTGTTGCTGTCGGTGTTGTTGGTATTAGTATTCTTGTTGGTGTTATGTTGCTGTTGTTGTTGGTATTAGTGTTCTTACTGGTGTTGTGTTGCTGTGGCTGTTGTTGTTGGTATTAGTGTTCTTACTGGTGTTGTGTTGCTGTGGGTGTTGTTGTTGGTATTAGTGATCTTACTGGTGTTGTTGTTGTTGGTATTAGTATTCTTACTGGTGTTGTGTTACTGTGGGTGTTACTGTTGGTATTAGTGTTCTTACTGGTGTTGTGTTACTGTGGGTGTTGTTGTTGGTATTAGTGTTCTTACTGGTGTTGTGTTGCTGTGGGTGTTGTTGGTATTAGTGTTCTTACTGGTGTTGTGTTGCTGTGGGTGTTGTTGGTATTAGTGTTCTTACTGGTGTTGTGTTGCTGTGGGTGTTCTTACTGGTGTTGTGTTGCTGTGGGTGTTGTTGTTGGTATTAGTGTTCTTACTGGTGTTGTTACTGTGGGTGTTGTTGTTGGTATTAGTGTTCTTACTGGTGTTGTGTTACTGTGGGTGTTGTTGGTATTAGTGTTCTTACTGGTGTTGTGTTACTGTGGGTGTTGTTGTTGGTATTAGTGTTCTTACTGGTGTTGTTGTTGTTGTTAGTATTAGTGTTCTTACTGGTGTTGTGTTACTGTGGGTTTTGCTGCTGCTGTTGTTGGTATTAGTGCTGTGTTGCTGTGGGTGTTGTTGGTATTAGTGTTGTGTAGCTGTGGTCATTGTTTCTGTTGTTAAGGATGTAACCTTGCTGGATTATTTCCAGGCTGGTACGGTAGTTTGTTCTCTAAACCATGGTTGCGGTAAACGCATGGCTCATTCCCCTCACAAACAGAAGCGTATCCTGCCTGCAGGCCGGCGAGTTGTTGACCCAGGGTCACAACCTCCTCACACAGTGAAGCTTTGTTAGTCGGAAGGAGGGCACTCGGTAGGAGGTCGCTCAGCTACTGTATGTGTTCATCAGGAGGTTAGCGTCTACGGTGCAGGCCGTGGCCCCTGTCTGTAGATGTGGGGGCGGTGAGTCCTCCAGCAGGGGTACCTGCAGTTTTGTTTGCAGGACTTTGTGTTGGCTTTGTGTTGGAAATGTCGGGCCGGCGTCTCACTTCTGCCTCTGTGAAGCGGCTCGCATGCTGTGGGCGACGGGGTATAGAATGTGCTGTAATGTCTCGCTGCCTCGCCAGCAGTAAAGCTGTGCAGTATATACAGTACTGTGCGTAGGTATGTTCACCTGGCTAATAAAAATAAATACAAAGAAACAATATTATTTATAGTTCATTCTTATATAATTAGCCACTTGTGCATTTATTATTATTGCCATGTGGCTATTACCATTATTAGGTGTTTCCATAGTGACACAAATAATTAAAGCACTTTTTTCACAAAATGTATTATGTTAAATATGGTAAGTTATTCTGCATCGTTATAAATACATATAGGGTAGTTACTTAATGATGTATATTGTATATTCGCCACTTAGTGATGATGAACTAAGCTAAGCATTACAGAGTAGCAAGTACAGTAATTACTTAATTATTTAAAACACTATACAGGCAATTCAAGAATAATTAAAGTTAAATATTTATTAATTTTAGTTTATTTATGTAACTAAATTGATAGATATCATTTCAGGTTAAAGATATTGGTGCCCCCGGTCAAATTCCATGTTTTGTTGGCTTTCGAAGGGAAGCATGTCCTCTGCTGTGTAGATTAATTATTAATTAATAATTACTTATTACTTGCTTGAAAGATTACTGTTTATTTGCTTTTGTTTGTTTTGTGTGGATTGTTTTTTTTTTTTTTCCAAATAAGGAAAACTCAGGAAAACTTTTTTTTTTTTTTTTTTTTACCTGGTTAATCAATTATTAGATAATAAATAAATTAATCAATAAATTGTTTTTCGTTCTGCTTAAAGCTTTGACATCGTTCTTTATGGGTTATTATAAGAACACATAACTACATTCACAGCTTCCTCCGTGCGGACTCCACTACAGACTGTTCAGTCTTCTAATCCTGCTATCTCTATCCAGTCTCACCCCCTGTGTCCGCTCCGCGATTGGCTTCCTTCTGAATGCCGCTGAATGCGGAGCTGTTCCGTTTTAATGTCACATGAAAACCTCGGTCCAATTAGCTCTCTGTTGGGCGTGTGCCGTCCCGCTGCTGCGCTGATGTATGTGCAGTTTAGCGTCCGGGAGCGTTATTAAGATAAACGTAGCTGCTTTGCAGAGTGGCTGTAGGGCTGTAGGAACAATACACTGGATTGTTGGTGTGTGTATTAAAGCTGAGCTGTGAAGGACTGAAGAAACTCAGGCTACAACCTTCACCAATCAGCCGAAGCATTAACCCCTCCTTAAGGTCCGCTGGTTTAGCTCCACTGACCGTACAGGACACTCTGTAGGTGTACAGGTCCAGACTGTAGTCCATCTGTTTCTCTGTGTACTGTATTACCCTGTTCTTCAATGGTCAGGACCACCACAGGACCACCACAGTGACACTGACATGGTGGTGGTGCGAGTGGATCACAGCACTCACTGTCGGTTGGGTAGTTTCGGTTGGTGGACGATTCTCAATCCAGCAGCACTGCTGTGTCTGATCCACTCACACCAGCACCACCCACACTAACACCACCACCACCACGTCAGTGTCCCTGTAGTGCTGAGAATGATCCACCACCCACATACTACCTGCTCTGTGGGGGTCCTGTGGGGGTCCTGACCATTGTAGAACAGGGTAATACAGTACACAGAGAAACAGATGGACTACAGTCTGGACCTGTACACCTACAGAGTGTCCTGTACGGTCAGTGGAGCTGATAAGCGAGTGCATATAGAAGGAGGTGTATGTACTCAGTGAGTGATATTAGCGCTACACCTATTTCCTGCATAGATTTGAATGTCTTTCGACTGATGAGTCTCTTAGGCCAGATGTGACAACAGGAAATGAAACGATGATGGACTGTGTGACAGACCGTAACCAGGATGCCTCTTACCGCTGAAGTACAGTTGCAGGAATTTCAGTGACCTGGTTTAAAGGCCAGCCGTGACGTTTTGGTAAATGGCCTCATGTTTAATTTGTTGGTTATGTAGTTGATGTGTACAGAAACTTGTGTGGGCTTTCGCTATGAAAGATTTAGCGTGGTGGTTCGTCTTGCCCACCACTTAGAAGGAGGCCGGGAACGCTGAGAGTTCTGGCATCCAGAACGTTTGAGGATGCTGGTGTGTTTCTTGAGTAAGGATGTATACGAGAATAAGACCCGATTAGAACCCAAATTACTGCTGGAGTGTCCAGATGTCTGCTGTGCTGTGAGCGCTGATCTCTCACTCCATCTATCTCTCTCTCTCTCTCTCTCTCTCTCTCTCTCTCTCTCTCTCTCTCTCTCTCTCTCTCTCTCTCTCTCTCTCTCTCTCTCTGTGTCTCTCTCTCTCTCTCTCTTCTCTCTCTCTCTCTCTCTCTCTCTCTCTCTCTCTCTCTCTCTGTGTGTCTCTCTCTCTC
>JAMWET010002782.1:0-7500 GCA_024036415.1 Prochilodus magdalenae | reverse complement strand
CGTAAATGCGGTTACCAGCTGAAAATAGCTCACGTTACCAGAGGGAGATGTGCACCTAGCCTAGGCTGAACAATAAGAACACCCAAATCACTTCTGATTCCCGGAAGAACCTTTCATTAGATGGTTCTTAAAATGGAAACCCATGATACTTTTATACTATACAGATTATAAGATTAGGTACAGAAATAGTTGAACAAACAGCTGGACCCAGAAGGAATCAACCTTGGAATGAAACTTGGTGTGTAGGTTTGACATCATGAGACATGCTATTGATTCACGCTTCACCCTCGGCCACACGTGACGTAAGCAAGGATGAGTCTTGCACGATTACGGACACTTAGCTAGGAGTGGTGTCCTGCACCATTGGCAGACGGCTGCACCACGCAGGACTACATGCACACAGACCGTTACCACGACTGTCCTTAACACCACGTCGCCGTCACCAAAGACTGCAGTGGTGTCGTACCAGACTGTCATGGACTGACTCAGAATGGCAGCGGGTCATCTTCCGTGACGAGTCCCGCTTTAGTCTTGGTGGAGACGCCCAACGAATCCGTGTGCGGAGGCACCGTGGTCAGCACCGAGATGGACGGTTTTATCACACGTCCAGAAGGCCTGGTGTCCCTCCACCTCCTATTTTTGCAATCATGGTTTAGGCTTTATCTGGAAACAGCATCTCAGATATCATGCACGACTTGTGCTGCAGTCTCATGTAGTAACTTTGTGTGTGTGAGCTTTTAGAGGTGGACGTCTGGTTCCATTCATCACTACTGTGAACTGAGTCTACAATAGCAACAGTTCAGAATCATTATTCAGAAAGCTGGAAGAATCAACAGAATTCCCTTTCAGTCGTCTACTCAGTAGCTGCAGTGGAGCTGCGTCGAGATGAACACTTGCATTGTTATCTGGATAATCTTTCCTAGGAGAGACAGACTGCAGCGTTGTTGACTTAATTTAGCATTTTAACCGGAATGTAAACTGTCTAACAGTCCCAATCCCTTTGTTAGGGGTGTTATTCCTGTTCCCACAGCAGCAGGACTCCGCTACGTCATCATCCGGTCCTCTGCTTGTCCTGGATTTCCCTTTGAGGTGCAAACTAGTCAGCTGAACAGATACAGAGAGCTTAATGTATTCCTGGGCACGGCGCTCTGAGGTGGGCTGTTTGGTATGAGCGTCCTGTTTGCAGGACTAATTATGGATTTGACATCGGGGAATGTGCGGCTGGCTCCGAGCTCACGCAGCACCCATTAGGATTAATGTGTGTAAATGAGCGATTTCAACCGGCACGGAAAAAAGAAATGACACGGGTGCCGACTGAAACAGCTCTGCTGCAGATCTGCTCTCGCAGAAGGGGCGGAACACTTCCCTCGGACTATATATCTTTGCTTGGTGGCTGTCGTTTCTGTTCCCATGGGATACTTCATCAGCCGCCGAACACTGTAATATGTCACAGGAGAAATTAAGAACATTAACTCCCCGCTACATTAATTCAGCTCCGTGTTATATGGCACTTTTAACAACAGTTGTCATGAAGCAGCTTGGCAGAAGTCTGGGTCCAGACCCCTAATGAATAAGCACACTGTGACGGGGAAAACCTCCCTGAGGAAAAACCACTGAGAGGCTCAAGAGTAATGAGGAGCCACTGGAAAAGGAGCTCCAGAGATGTCTAAATACACTACCGTGCCAAAAGTGTTCGCTCGTCTGTCTTCACACACACAAACTTCCCATTCTTAATCCATAGGGTTTAATATGACGTCGGCCCACCCTTTACAGCTATAACAGCTGCAGTTTATCTGGGAAGGCTTTCCACAAGGTTTAGGAATGTGTTTATGGGAATATCATTCTTCCAGAAGCGCATTTGCGAGGGCAGACCCTGATTTTGGACGGAAAGGCCTGGCTTGCAGTCTTCACTTAAAGGTATTCTATTGGGTTGCAGGCTATTCCAGTTCCTCCACACCAGACTCGCTCATCCATGTCTTTATGGAGCTTGCTCTGTGCACTGGTGTGCGGTCATGCTGGAACAGGAAGGAGCCGTCCCCAAACTGTCCCCAGCGAAGTTGGGAGCATGGAATGGTCCAGAGTCTCTTGGTCTGCTGAAGCGTTAAGAGTTCCTCTCACTGGAACTAAGGGGCAGATTGCCGTAGAAGCGTGATTGGTCACTCCAGTGCTCTAAAGTCCAGTTGCTGCACTTTACGCCACTGCGTTCCCCGCTCTGCACTGCGCTTGGTGATGTGAGGCTGGGATGCAGCTGCTCGGCCATGGAAACCCATTCCATGAAGCTCTACACACTGTTCCTGAGCTGATCTGAAGGACACATGAAGGTTGGAGGTCTGTAGTGATGGACTCTGTAGGAAGTTGGTGACACCTGCGCACTCTGAACCTCAGCATTGGGTTGAGCCTGCTCTGTCATTGTACGTGGTCTACCACTTCATGGCTTTGTTGCCTCCCACTGACAGTTGACTGGAATATTTAGTAGGAGGAAATTACACGGCTGGATTTCTCCACATAGTCCACTATGCTGGTTCTGTATCTCCGTTGTGGTTGTATGTAAATGTTGGGGTTGTAATTACAGTTTTAGATTAGAAGGAGGAACAGTGGTGTTTGAGGTTTACCGTATGTCGGTTCTGTGTACTGAACTCTCCTTATTAGAGTATTACAGTGTACATACAGCTTTACAGTGTAGGCCACCTTCAAGAATGTAAGGTGTCCAGTGTGGTTTGTGAGCGCTACAGCTCTTTGGGGAGCTCAAGTTGTTGGCAGGAGTCTACCAGAGGGATGTGGGTGTAAGAAGTGGAATAGAACAGCTATCCCAAAGGTGTACCAGAACATGTACAAAACAGAACGTACGGGCCGTCGACCTCAAGCTGCAGGGATGTTGGGCGACGCAACACCTTTGTTTTCTTGCGACTGTGTTGTGCACAAAGCTAGAGTAAGTGAAGTTGTGGTTTTGACAGCAGTGAGATGATGTTTCATTCTAAGTGATGCCATTTCCTGCATTATAGTGTAACCGTGTCACCTGGAGCTCCAGCACTCGCGGGTTTGAAACGCGTTCAGCCTTCAGCAAGCCCCCGCCGTTATAGACCAGCCTGATATTTACACAGCCTGCTAGAGCAGAACACTCGCTCATCACCCGCGCTGTAATGACCAACAATGGGCTCTGAGTAGCTGCACACGAGTGTGGAGTGTGCTACTGACACCCTGTATGCCTTTCCCTGTTATCATCCCCTGCTCTCCAAGCCAGGCTCTCTGCTGGAGTAGAGTGGAGGGGGGCTGTTTGTATCTCCGTCCGCATGCAGGAGGCATTACTGAGCACTTTACGGGGGGCTACAAATGCTCTTAGCTCTGGGGCGATCCCGCGAGTAGGTGTTGGCCTCCTGCTGGTCTGTTCAGCAGGAGGATATGGATTTAGAAGGATGGTAGACCTGCTTTATCTCCTGGCCTTTCATCTCATCAGATACGTGAAGGCATTGTTGCCCCTTCAGGCCGTATGTATCCACCTTCATGTCACAACAAAGCGACCTGATGGAAATGTTGCACATGCTCCATGCTTTGTGGTGGAAAATTGGGCCTATAGATGTATAGCTATAGATCAGTTGGTGGGGTGGGCAGTTAATTACTGTATAGGGGGTACCTGTACACACCCGTCATCAAAACACATCCATCCAGAAGGAGGTGTGGGAGTGCAGGTGTGTTGGGAAGGGAGATAAAGGTGACCAGGATCAATAACTGGTGATAAATTTAGACTGATATGATCAATATTTATTGAGCTACACATACAGAAGTCTGTCTCTCAGTATGGCGTCGGGCCGCCGTGTTCGCTAACCCAACACGCCAGACGTCTCGGTATGGAGCTGTAGAGGTTCCTAATGGTGTCCTGTGATAATCCATCCCATGCAGCTTGAATATCCCCACACAGTTCCTGCAGATGGTGCGGTAGGGGTGGAGGTGGAGGGACACCAGCCTCCTGGAAGTGTGACTACAGACCGTTCATCTCGGTGCTGACCACGGTGCCTCCACACACGGATTCGTTGGGCGTCTCCACCAAGACTAAAGCGGGACTCGTCACTGAAGATGACCCGCTGCCATTCTGAGTCACTCCATGACAGTCTGGTACGACACCACTGCAGTCTTTGGTGACGGTGACGTGGTGTTAATGACGGTCCGTGTGCACGTAGCCCTGCGTGGTGCAGCCGTCTGCCAGTGGTGCAGCATTAATAGGATGAGTAATGGAGGACACCACTGCTTGCTGGAGTCAGTCACGGCTGTTGGTTTAGTCAGGTTCAGAGATAAGACCTGCTTACATCACATATGCGGCCGAGCATGCAACTCGAATAATCAGCATGTCTCACAATGTCAAACGTTCCCACCGGGTTTCAGTCCTGTGCGCTGACTCCTCCTGGGTGCAGCTGTTTGTGCTTATGTCGACTGCTGAACTGTAAATGGCTTTTGTTTATGAAACCTGGTCCCCTTGGATTCAGCGTGCGGCACAGATGATTGGGTTGTCGCTGTTTATGGTCTGTGAGTTAAGCTAGCTTGCTAACTGCACTGATTTGCCGCCTCCCTGCTAGACATTTACATTTACATTTCTGGCATTTAGCTGACGCTCTTATCCAGAGCGACTTACAAGGTTAACCACATTACAGGTAGGCCAGTGTGGTGTTAGGAGTCTTGCCCAAGGACTCTTATTGGTATAGCTTAGCATAGTCACCCCTACTGTGATTCAAACCCCAGTCTCCCACGTGGGGTGGTGGCTACTTGGTGGGTAGTGGTGTTATCCGCTGAGCTACACCAACCGCTAGAAACACTAGCATAGACCAGCGTTGTTGGTCACCTGCAAGACTTTGGCCTGACCAGCAGGGGTCAGGGTGGATGGCCTTACGGAGACTCGGGTATTACTCAAGAGAGATGCATAAATGAAACCCGCAAGCCAGCAAAATTCCCATTACAGTAAGAGTGAACTAGCCCAAAATAGAAAGCAAATTCAGGTCATCTGTCCGGAGGTAAGCAGGTGAAGCTTACTTGATGGGGTGAAACAGGTCCTTTCATGTGGAAAGACAACAGTGAAGAGCTTGCCAGGGTGAAGAGAGTGAAGATGGCTGCATTAGGCTGTCTAGTGGATGCACTAGGTCATATATCTCCCCAGGGTTTCAGTACACTGTATCATTTTGTTTATATATTTTATGGTTTATGATACTGACCTAAGGTGCGCTGCTGGATAAAACTGCTAGATGTCACAGTGATGCGTAGGAGTGTAGCATGAGTTTGAAAGGATGGTGCTGGTTGCAGGATTTTGAAAAGTTTGACAGTGTGCCTACAGAGTTTAGGGTCCGTTACCACCTAGTCCAGAAGCAGTGTTAAGTAACCACCGTCGGCTTAGGCTTGGCAATACAATAGAGTATGTCATGGCTTGCATGGGAGTTGGTGAGAAAGGGATGACTGTTTTGAAAAGGCTTTATTTATTTATTTATTTATTTATTTATTTAACTCAAGGTGCTATCCAGCTCTGACGCACTTCCCCATAGCAGCCAGGAAAGCTGAGAGACTCTGTTCTTGTGTGATTTCCATCCTGATCATCCCGAATAAATCCGCTGTACAAAAACCGCCAACGTTTGTCAGGAATTTCCACCGTAGATGTCCCAGCTCAAACCTACACACTCCTTCCTCTGCGCTCCCCGGATACGTTACTTAGCATTGCATATTCCAGTTAGGTACAGGTGACTGTCAGTGACAGTGAGGTAGTGCCTCGCCCTACCCTAGAATTACCACAAGAGGCCACGTCTCCACCACTGACCCGTCAGTTTTGTGGCACCATGGTTTCCAGTGGTTGATGTTATTAACCCTTATCTTCTACAGCCAGTTAAACGTCTCGGGCCATGTGTTATGCCCTTGACGATGATTGTTTGCATTGCTTGAAAGCAAATGAGTGGATCTTGGACCAGTCATTCGTAAAGTGTCGTTACTTTGGTAAAACGAAAACAGGTGGCAGAAGGTTTCTGGCATCTTCTGCTTTCCAGCTGGGCTGGACTTTCATTTCTAACCAGCAGCAGTAGTGGAAACGTTAAAGACGGAGGGTGAAGTAGGAGCAACGGTGTGAAGTTTTCTCAGCTCTAAAAGATCACATAATTCATAAATTAATAGATCATCTGTTACATATGATGTTCATAAGGGCAGTAAGACCGATTCAGGGGGGGAATGGCTTAGATATCTCATGTAGGTAGCTGGTAGCCAAAATTGTAAGGTCTCTAAGGTCAATCACGTTCAGTATGAAAAACTTTTTACAAGAAAGAAGTATGAACGTTATGGAAGGGACAGTGTATTGCTCCGTTTTGATGGTCTTGAGTCCGGTTCAGGTTGGTTTTTTTTTTTTTTGAAAACCACGTACATGATCCACCACCAACCCCTGATGAAACTGTTACTGCCCAGGTTTCCCAAACAAGCTAGCACAACAAGGCTGTCTTTATGAGGGCCGTGAGAATATACTGTCTAAGAATTGCACAATTCTAGTCACAGCGTTCCTGTTCCTCTATAAAACTGCTCCAACACCACAATATGGCCGGGTTTACTGCAAACAGGAGGTAATATGCTGATGCTGAGGCTGATCCTGACCAGATTTACAGGCAGAGGAGCTTCTGTTCAGGTAAAGAGTATAAGTAGTGTGTTAAGTAGAGGAGAATGACCTTGCTGTGGGTTTAAGGGAAGGACTGGTAGTTTGGTAAGTATAATAAATGACACCTTTAACCGCCTATGTAAATCGTTTTGCGTAACACTGGTAAATGGTGATGCTTTCTAAGGCACCGTATTGTAGCTTTCAAATGTTAGTCTGACCTCTGTTACACTCTGTTGTTTGAACTACTTTGAGGTAACTTAAGGAATTTTCTGCGAGGTTTCTGTGTAATTTAGTAGTTAACATGTAGTGTAACATACAGTGGTGGTGAATGGAACCAGACGTGGGGATCTAACTGTATAAGAGGGCCAGTAGGAGACCTAGCAGGAGTAGGAGATATGCGCTATATTGCCTAGAGTATTCGCTCGTCTGTCTTCATACGCATAGGGTTTAATATGTCGCGGCCCCCACATTACGCACAACAGCTCCAATTTCGGGAAGTCTTTCCACAAGGTAGAAGTGGTATGGGAATTCGACCATTTCTCCAGAAGCAATTTGTGAGTCAGACGGATGGTTGGACGAGAGGCCTGTCTCTCTCCGCTAACCACCATAGGTTTATCGGGTGAGGTCCGTGATCTTGCATTCAGTCCAGTCCCACCGACCTCCCCATTCTCTTATGTTTCTTGAGGTTGTTTTCCGTTAAATTAATCTACTCCAACCTTCCTTACAAATTTTATTTCTTTCCTCTTCCTTTTTTCATATACTTCCTTTCCCAGCTTTCTCATTTTTTTATCATACTTTTCTCAATTCTTTTTACTCCCTCTTCTTCTCCCCACCATTTTCCCTTCCTTTTTCTATTCTTCCACTCCCTCCTTCTTCTCCCGTACCCCCCACCC
>JAMWET010002781.1:2500-16421 GCA_024036415.1 Prochilodus magdalenae | reverse complement strand
AAAACCATTAATCTTGTCCGCACTAATTTTCTCTGCTGTGGTGTTTGAGATTTCCCTGATTGTCTAGAAACAGCTAGGCAAGCTGTGAGAGAGGTCTCCGAGCATACTGCTGGACGCACGCACACTCGCGGTCCTGGTCTTCACACAGTCACAGCGCATGACATGGACAGGATTTCAACTGCACTCTAGCTGTGGCGACATCTGCTAATACGTCTTTGCCTCCAGAGAAACACATGCAGATAGGCCGTTGTTCAGCCGGAGTAGGTCGGCCACAGACAGGGTTTCAGTGGGCTGCCTGTGGGCAGTAAGGTGTCGGACTCGGCGGGGGGGGAGGGGGTTTTAGCGGCCGGGTAATCCCGGATGGGTGCCTTTCACTTGCCACGCGAGGACATGGAGCAGAGAGGCTCATGAGGTTTAGAGCTGGCTGATGGTAACAGCTGCTCCTCCTGGACTGACGGCTAAATCGTCGTAGTGGAACACTAAACTAATGTGATACGTAATTGGACCCATAATTTTCATGGTTGGATTTATAATGTCCCTAGCAAGAGGGCCAAACTCATACTCAGTGGAGGCAGCAGGCCCATCTAGTGAGCGGGGGGCTTTTCCTCGCCCCACCTCCTCGCGGTCTCTCGTCTCTCTCTCTCTCCCACTGCACCTTGACAAACACATGGAGGAGGGGTAAAACCTCTTCTCTGTAGGTGTCTGAACCTTCTCTGCCTTCTCCGTCTGTTTCCGCTTCAGCTCCAAATACAGAGGAGACACAGACCGAACTCTGTAGCCCCCCACTTGAAAACGACGTATGGTTATACTCTGTATGATGGCACGCAAAGGACCACCCTCAAGTCTTCCTCATTTTGAGGAGATTCTTGGGAGATAGTGCAAAATGATTCACCGCATAATGAAGAGAAAGTCAACAAGCGAAGAACAAACGAGAGACCAGATTTAACAGCTACCGAGAAAATGGGCCTCTAGCAACCACCTGGTTGACCGGGTACGAACTCGCCAGCACCGGTCCTTCATCAGGATAAACAGGCTCGCTTGCTCTTTAGAGATGAGAGAGAGGCATTCGACAAGCTCCTACTCCTGCCTCCGATCTGGAGAGCGATCCACAGGTGTTTCTGTCCATCCCTCCTTCCACTGTGAGAAGACACCGCCACACCCTATGGAGGTCAGATAAGGAGGTGTAGCTGTCGAGGCTCCCTCAGTGAGAAATGAGACAGCACACATCCAAAGTTTGAGTCTAGAACCTTAAACCTCATCACTGAATGTGTTTGGGGTTATCTGGATGGTGGGTAGAAGCAGAAAATGCTGAACCAGCTTCTAAGACTGAACGTCTGAACGTGTGTCTCTGTGAGGAACTGAAAGTGAGTCTCCTGAGAAGACTGGAAGCTGGAATGAAGGTAAAGAGTGGACACACAAGACATGGTATCCAGATATTAGATAGTTCCTGCAGATGGTGCGGTAGGGGTGGAGGTTAAGAGACACCAGGCCTTCTGGACGTGTGAGCAAACTGTCCATCTTGGTGCTTAACCACGGACATCCTCCACAAACTCATCAGTAGCTCGGTTGGGACGTCTCCACCACAAGACTAAAGCGGGACTCGTACACTGTGTGAAGATGACCACGCTGCCAATTCTGAGTCGCTACCATGACAGTCTCGGTACGGATCACCACTGCAAGTCTTTTGTGTGACCCGGTGGACGTGGTGTTTCAGTGACAGTCCGTGGTAACAGGGTCTGTGTGTATGTAAGTCCTGCTTGGCTCGCCGCCCGTCTGCCGATGGTGCTGCACTAACAAGACGACTCATGGAGGCACCACTGCTCGCTGGAGGTCTGTTATGGTGGCTGTTGGGTCAGTCAGGTACAGAGACAAGACCCGTGTTTGCTTACCTCACATGCACGTCCAAGTGTGGAACTTGATCAGCCTCATGATGTCAGACATGCACACCAAGTTTCCTTCCTGTTGGTGGATTCCTTTCGGGTTCTCAGTGCAGTAATATGTCACTATGATTAGGGAGTAGTCTTGAGGAAGGTTGCCAGGTGCTGAGATCAAGCCTGCACGTTCTACAGTACGTCACTGAAGCTCTGTTGGTTTCTGGTAATGAATCGTGGGCATTCGTATTTCTTCTCATCACCGCATGGGTTTCGGCCCTAAAACCCAAGGTACAGTTATTACACAGTCGGTCAACTCTCTGTTGGAGCCGTCCTCTAAATACTGATTTTACTTTACAGACTGCTCTCCTAATCGTTTCTCTGTCTTTAGCGTTGCATAATTTTTTCAAAACGCTCCCCATTTATCAAAGAGCAGGCCGTTGTGTCCCAATCCAGTTCCGGTTATTGCGGTGATGGTAAGTATACACTGTGAATCAGGGACCTGCTTTGCTCTGATGAAGGAGCCGTCACGGTGAGTTTAAAACCACACTGCTCAGTTGGAAATGAGCATTGTCTTCTCAAATCAGGAATCTGGCTCCCTCAGAGTTTCCACTGCTGGGAGAAAAGGATGAAGAGTCTGCAGATTGAAGAGTCCACCCAAAGCCCACACCCCGTAACCAGTGGTTATAGTTTTATGGGGTGGTGTTAGGCATGAAGCACGCAGAGCAGTGAAAGTAGCTGAAGTCTGGAAGCACTTTTTTATTTACCTGCCCCGCCCTTAGCCCCGCCCCCAGCCAGGTTCGTGAGGGGTGTTGAACCTCATAATTCAGAGTAAGGAAAACGTCCACACAGCTAAGCGTACCAGGTCAGGTCAGTCATGTTACTTACGTTTTAAAATGTTGGTGTCTGAACCGTCTCCGGTTCTCCATCTGTTTCCGTTCAGCTCAAATATGGAGTGAGCACTAAGACCTTTTTTTAACTCTGTAGCTCCCCAGTCACTGACAACGATCTGTGTGTGGCTTATAACTGCGCTGATGCATAAGACCACCCTTCAGATGTTCTTCATTTTTGTTGGAGATCTTTCTGAGGAGATTAGATGCGAATGAATTCACGTACCTGATGAAAAGGAAGAGAGAAAAAGAGAGACCTGGTTAAAAGCTCCAGAGACAATAAGCCTACTAACAACCACCTGGTAGACCCATCAACACCGAGGAGAACATCAAGCTCCACTCTCCTGCTTCAGATCTGAGAGCATCCACAGGTGTTTTTGTTCATCCTTCTTCCACCGTGAGTAGACACCTGAGCACTATGGAGGTCCGAAAAGGAGGTGTAGCTGTTCAAGAAGCTGCTCACTGAGAAAAGGAGACCCACACATCCGACAGAGAAGCTTCTGGTGTTCCCAGAACAATGGGCTGATTACCCCACAGTCTAGAACCCCAACCTCATCACTGAATGTGTATGGGTTTATCTGGATGGTGAGAAGAAGCAGAATAAAGCAGCGGTCTGGTAACACTTTATTAATTAATTAATTAATTAATTAATTTATTTATTTATTTGTGTTTTTATTTATTTACTTGTTTTTGTGTTTATTTGTTGATTTTTGTGGTTTTATTTATTTGTTTGTTTGTTTGTTTATTTGTTAGTGTGTTTATGTTTGTGTTTATTTTTATTTTGCCGCCCCGCCGTTGGTGAAAAGTGTTAAAGCCGGACTCCCTAAAATGATAACCTGTCATGCATGTCCTCCATCTCCCAAACTCCACCTCTCAGAGCTCACCTCCCAGTGGTGTCACAGTCACATGTCCCGAATCCACCAATCACACCCCACTTTGTAGGTCCAGCTCTCCCAAATTCACCACTGAGCTAACACTCTGGGCCTGCAAAGCAGTGTTAAGTGCCAGTGTTAAGTGCCAGTGTTAACCGCGGTTCATTGTCAGTGTTGGCTCCAGTGTGCCCAGCAGTAACATAATTAGACCCTGGGGAACTGGAAAAGCGTTCTCGGGCGAATCCAGGTTCGTGCTGCATGAAGTGAATGAACGGTGGGGTATACCGCTGCAAAGAGACAACTGTAGGCCAAACGCGGGGTGCAGGTGGTGGCAGTGGGCATGCCTGGTATGGTCTGACATGATAAATGCCTATAGGCTCTTGGCAAACCTAGCCGATCATGTGTTTCTGTATATTCCATCATGGTAACGGAACCTATCAACAGGATAACGCCCCACCTCACCCTACCTCACCCTACATTTCAGGAGCACCACAGCGACTTTGGTGTCCTTCTTTGGATTGCCAACTCGCCCAATCTCACACATCTGGGCACCCATCACCCAGACCAGCCCATGCCACAGCGTCCGACGCGCGCCATCCACTGGCTGTAATATGCTGATAGGTGCAGTTGTAAGTTGAGTCGACTTCTTGTTTCTCATACTGTGGAAAGTTTTCCAAAACCTCCATGGAGAGTCTTCCACGTGCTTGCCTACGAAGTCTGTGTACCGCTCCGGCATCGTCTTGCTGAGCTCTCTCATCCTGAACGTTGCGTAACTACTGCGGGGTCCAGGGAGGACGGCCCTGCGTGAGGCTGCCATGGCTTTGACCTCACTTCCGTTTTGAAGGCGAGGGAAGTTCAGGAGGAATAAACGGCAAGCCTGACACGCACGTTAGCCCCCCGCTGCGACATGAATATGCAGCCGGAATATTCCGATTAACAATTTAAACCTTCGCATTACAGAATAATGTGGAGACTGAAATCTTGACCCTCGTGGGACCCGCAGACCGTTTCTGAGTTGCGGGTGAGAGGAGGAGCTTGTTTGTAACCCATTTACAGACGTCAGGAATGTCGCTAATGGCTGTTCAGACGAACGGAGGAACGGGAAAACGTGCTGGGTGTTATTACCTCTCAGCTGCCTCGGTTTCCTCGCCTTCATCCTGGCCTGGGCCTCTGCTGAGTGTGTGGATTAGAGGAGATCATGACTTACGGTTAAAGGTTAAAATCAGCAGATGTTTTTGCGGGAAGGCCTGAGATTACCGTGCTTGGGCCGCTAGCGTGGGCCTATAGATTGACTACGTGCTTCAAAACATGTCACACACAAGTAGCTGAGTGCTTCATCATTCAGCCGGGGATAGGATTTTTGAACGGCTGTGTGTGGAATCTGGATAATTACAGGACGGGTTTGTGTCTAGCTCAGCATCTTCTCTTGGCATCCTTCCTCTTCTCCTTCCTCTCTCCAATTCCATTCTTCTTCTTCCTCTCCTTCTTCTTCTCCTTCCTCTCCTTCTTCTTCTCCTTCCTCTTCTTCTTCCTCTTCTCCCTCTCCTTATCCTTCTTCTCCATCTTCTTCTTCTTCTTCCTCTTCTCCTTCTTCTTCTTTTTCTCCTCCTTCTTCTTCCTCTTCTTATCCTTCTTCCTCTTCTTCTTCTCCCTCCTTTTTCTTCTTCTTCTCCTTCTTCTTCCTCTTCTCCTCCTTCTTCTTCTCCTTCTTCCTCTTCTCCTCCTTCTTCTTCCTCTTCTTATCCTTCTTCATCTTCTTCTTCTCCTCCTTCTTCTGCCTCTTCTTCCTCTTCTCCTTCCTCCTCTACTTCTTCCTTTTCTTCTACTTCTTCCTCTTATCCCTTCTCCTTCTTCTTCTCCTTCTTCTTTCTCTTCTCCTCCTTCTTATCCTTCTTCTTCTTCTTCTGCCTCTTCTTCCTCTTCTCCTTCCTCCTCTACTTCTTCCTTTTCTTCTACTTCTTCCTCTTATCCTTTTTCCTCTTCTTCTTCTTCTCCTTCTTCTTCTCCTTTTTCTTCTTTTTACTTCTTCTTTTTTACTGTTTCTTCTTTATCTCCTCCTTCTTTAGGATTAGGATTTTTGAACGGCTGTGTGTGGAATCTGGATAAGTACAGGACGGGTTGTGTCTCTCCAGCATCTTCCTCTTCTCCTTCCTCTTCTCCCTCTCCATATTCTTCTTCTTCCTCTCCTTCTTCTTCTCCTTCCTCTCCTTCTTCTTCTCCTTCCTCTTCTTCTTCCTCTTCTCCCTCTCCTTATCCTTCTTCTCCATCTTCTTCTTCTTCTTCCTCTTCTCCTTCTTCTTCTTTTTCTCCTCCTTCTTCTTCCTCTTTCTTATGCCTTCTTTACTCTTCTTTCTTCTTCCCCTCCTTTTTCTTCTTCTTCTCCTTCTTCTTCCTCTTCTCCTCCTTCTTCTTCTCCTTCTGCCTCTTGTACTGCTTGTTCTTCCTGTTCTTTTCCTTCGTCTTCTTCTTCTTCTCCTCCTTCTTCTGCCTCTTCTTCCTCTTCTCCTTCCTCTAACTTCTTCCTTTTTGAAAGAACTACTTCTTCCTCGTATCCTTCTCCTTCTTCTTCTCCTTCTTCTTTCTCTTCTTCCTCCCTTCTTCATCCTTCTTCTTCTTCTTCTGCCTCTTCTTCCTCTTCTTCTCCTTCCTCCCTAACTTCTTCCTTTTCACTTCTACTTCTTCCTCTTTATATCCTTTTTCCTTCTTCTTCCATTCTCTGCTCCTTCTTCTTCTCCTTTTTCTTCTTTTTACTTCTTCTTTTTTACTGTTTCTTCTTTATCTCCTCCTTCTTTAGGATTAGGATTTTTGAACGGCTGTGTGTGGAATCTGGATAAGTACAGGACGGGTTGTGTCTCTCCAGCATCACAGAGGAGCACGTCTCAGTTAACAGCCGTAAGACGGAGCAGTGCGGCCAGCTCCTGGCCAGTTTAACTTCAGAACACTGAAAGAGAACAGGTTCCATTAGCTAGAACCATAAAATAACTTTTGGCAAACCAGGCACTTTTCATCAGGTCTCTTTATTCATCCCTTGTTCCTCCCATGGCAACCACAGCCTAGCAACATCCTAGCAGCTGTAGGAACCATTTACGCTTCACAGCTTTTCTCTGTGTTGCTGTTGTTGTTGTTGCTGTTGTTGTTGTTGCTGTTGTTGTTGTTGTTGTTGTTTAATTCTTTGCTGGGAAAGCTGCAGGTCCATCCTCCTGGCCTCGGTGGTTGAGGACACGTTCAGACTCTCGGTTTGCTTTGAGAGGCGTGAGCATCAGCCTCTGGTTTTAATCAAAGCGTCTGGTCCGGTGCTAGGCTTGTTGTCCTGTGGGCTAATAGGCAAATTCTAATTCCACTATCAAAAAAAGTTCCGTTCTGATTCCATTATATAGATCAAACATTACAGCCATTCGCTCTCGTTAGAACAATGTATTGATTTGCTGTTATTGGATATCTGAGCGCAGGTGAAGACCATAGGGTGTCTGTGTGGGAGGGAATAATGAGAAGAAGGCGGTAGCCTCATCACTCACAGCGTGAGTCTGCATTTAGTATGGGGTGTGTACGTGGTGTGTGCGGTTGTGTGTGTGTGTGTGTGTGTGTGTGCCGCTGTGTGTGTGTGGTGTGAGAGTGTTGGTGTGGTGAGCGTGTGCGTGTGTGCGGAGCAGTGTAATTATGTGAGGAGCTCCTCAGGAACAGGCATGGTGTAGACTGTAGAGATTTGAGGTTTGATTCTAATTTTATTATTGTTTTTAATATCATTGGGTGTTTAAATGTGTGAATATTCATTACCAGAATAAATATGTACATGTTTATTGATGGATGTGCATTTATAAAATATTTATACTATATACATACATAATATGTTGTGTGTGTATATACAGGACACTCTGTAGGTGTACAGGTCCAGACTGTAGTCCATCTGTTTCTCTATGTACTGTATTACCCTGTTCTTCAACAATCAGGACCCCCACAGGACCCCCACAGAGCAGGAATGATGTGGGTGGTGGATCATTCTCAGCACTGCAGTGACACTGACGTGGTGGTGGTGTGTTAGTGTGTGTTGTGCTGGTGGTGTGAGTGGATCAGACACAGCAGTGCTGCTGGACCCCTCAGTGAGCATCGTCTCCACAAAACCAAAATTATCCAGGCAACAGCGTCCTGTGGGCAGCGTCCTGTGGGGCAGCGTTCCTGTGGGGGCGGCGTCCTGTGGGGCAGCGGTCCTGTGGGCAGCGTCCTGTGGGCAGCGTCCTGTGTGGGGCCAGCGTCCTGTGTGGGGCAAGCGTCCCTGGGGGCAGCGTCCCTGTGGGCGGCGTCCTGTGGGTAGCGTCCCTGTGGGCAGCGTCCTGTGGGGCAGCGTCCTGTGCCCACTGATGAAGGACTAGAGGATGACCAACACTGCACTGTGCAGCAGCAGATGAGCTATCGTCTCTGACTGTCCATCTACAAGTTCTTCTCCTTCTTCTCCTTCTCCTTCTTCTTCTTCTTCTCCTCCTTCATCTTGTTTTTCTTCTCCTTCTTTTCCTTCATCTTGTTTTTCTTCTTCTTCTTCCTCTTCTTTTTCTTGTTCTCCTCCTTCTTCTTCTCCTTCTCCCTCTTCTCCTTCTCCCTCTTCTCCTTCTTCTTCTTCTCCCTCTTTTTCTTCTTCTTCTCCTTCTTCTTCTCTTTCTTCTTCTTCTTCTTCCTCTTCTTCTCCTTCTTCTCCTTCATCTTGTTTTTCTTCTTCTTCTCCTTCTTTTTCTTCTCCCTCTTCTTCTTTTTCTTCTCCCTCTTCTTTACTTCTTTTTCTTCTCCCTCTTCTCTTGCTTCCTCTTCTTTCTTCCTTCTCTTCTCCTTCTTCTCTCCTTCTTCCCGTTCTCCTTTTCTCCTTTTTTCTTTCTTTTCAGTTATTTTTTCTCCTTCTTCTTCTTCCTCTTCTCCTACTTCTTCTTCTTCTCCTTCTTCATCTTCTTCTTCTCCTTCCTCTCCTTCTTTTTTCTTCTTCCTCGTTCTTGCTTCTTACTCCTTCATCTTGTTTTCCTTCTTCTTCTCCCTCTTTCTTCTTTTTTTCTTCTCCCTCTTCTTCTTTCTTCTCCTCCCTCTTTCTTCTTACAAATGCCAGTATAACATCCTCTCTCCTTCACTTCCTTTCTCTGCATTCATTTTTGGCCCTACCCAAACCATATTGTTTACCTTTAACTAACATCCACATGCAGATCCCCAAAAACTGTGTCGTTTACTCTCATCCCTCAAACTCTCTATGACCTCTCTTCATTCCAGCAGACCTGCCGGAGGAACCAGGTGTCCATAAAGACGTATGGTACTTCAACTTATGTCTCCCTCCAGCAGGAAGTACAAAACGTTCTCACTCTCACTTCATCATTCACATCAGGGGCAGCTGCTGTGTTGCCGAGCCTGGGTCTTGAACGAAGCTCTTGTTACTGAGAGCTCACCGTTGGCCATCCCCGACCTTTGTGACGATGGTCCTGATCTCCTCCAGTCGTTTGATCGATCCTGAATCAAAGCAATTACAAGAAACCTGTGAACATACCTGCGGGCTTACTGAATTTCGGTACTTCTCCTCATGTTGATTGAATCTTCAATACTCCTTTAGGTTCAGACAGGATACACTCACTGCTGTGCTGCGATGTCCTGTGCTCGTCTAGTGTATGTAAGCCGGGGGGCAGGATGCAGGTGGAAGTTTCTTTTGTTGGGGTCCGGGTTTAAGGATGGCCCAGCATGGAGACTACTTCCACACGAATATGGAATCCAGAAACTGAAAGCCACAGCAACACAGACTGCGGTGCGGGAGCCGACCTGTGAGGTAAGCGTCGCATCCAGCCCCCTCTTTATACAGCCTAACATACTAATACACTCCCAACAAAGAGGTCTCGGGAAGGGGAATGGCCTTGAATCTGGCAGGGGTGTCATTGTTATTTATCATTATTTTTATTTATTTATTATATTTTTCATTTTATTTTTATTTTTATTTGTGAAAAATTTTTTTTTTTTATTAAGCCAAAAAATGATAAATTCTATATAAATATAGATAAAAGTCTATACCTATATACTAGACTACAAATAGTTAATTAATGGTTATTTTTTTAAAAAAATTAAGATCATAAGAACATTGAAATATATATTAAATAATATAATTAATTAAGATACTTTAATAAAACTCTACATAAGGTACTACACATGAATAAGCTACACCACACAGTTACAACTCAGTTAGTTACCACAAGTTAACTAACACAGTGACTACACACATATGAATAAGTTTTCTACACCATAACTAAGATGGGGAATAGAGGGCCTGTGTGTGAACCCCACATTTACTGACACTGTTAAAACTGCAGATTTGATGTTTACTGATCTTAACCTTGCCTTGTCCAGCAGTCCAACATCAAAGCTGTCAGCCTCAGAACACCACATACTATCCACCCAATAGAAGAGGTCATGCTAGCCATGGTATTAACTGCCTACTAATTACTTTGTAATTGTTTATGACTTTAGTAATAAACTTATGTTTAATGATTCCCAGAAACTTTTAGGGTATGGCCTTATTAAGGGTAACAAATTGCTTGAATCAAGGTTTTTAAAAAAAAGAGTGAAAGAGAGAGGAAAGAAGAATAGAGAGTGGAAGACTCCTATTAACAGTTTATGACCATCTAATAAACTTTTATTTTAAACAACTTAACTTTAAACACAGATATCAAGCGAGTGAGACCTGAAAGTTGAGTAGTCTAAAGCGACTTGTCGTTATAGCCCGGTCATCTCACTGTGATGGCAGGAGGATTTAGCTTTATCTGTATTATTAGTCTTATTATTATTATTATTATTATTATTATTATTAATAAGATTATCTGCCAGTATAGTGAGACAGTCCCGTTTGTTTGCGGTGTGAGAAGACTTTCTTGGACTTTTCGGACTTTCAGACCGATTATAGGAAGCTGAGTCAGGCTAACTATCACCTCCCATTTAAACAAAAGAACGGTGAAAAGAACAGAGGATATGAAAGTGAGGAGAGCCAAGTGGCACACACGGAGATAGGGTGGGGGGGGTATTTCACTGTAATGTGGGTCAACAAAAAAGTCAGAAGTCATACTGTTAAAAAATAAAAATGCAGAATTATTTTCTGAGAGAAAGAGAGGAGCAGAAAGAGAGGGGGTAGTGGGAGAGTGAAAAAAAAGAAGAGAATGAGAGTGAGAGATAACAGAAAGAGTTGTGAGAGGAGAACAGTGAAAGAGAGGGTGGGAGAAAAGAGCAAGAGGAAAGAAGGGGGAGAATGGAAAATAATAATAGAAGAGTGGGGACAGAGAGATGGAGAGAGAGAGAGAGAGAGAGAAAGACTAGGGTGAGGAAGAGTGAAGAGTAGAGTGAAAATGAGAGAGATAGCAGAGAGATGAAAGGCAAGAGAAAAGAAAAGAGAGCCGGAGAGTGAGAGATTAATAAGAGAGAGAGTGATAGTGAGTGAGAGAGAGAGAGAGAGAGAGAGAGAGCGAAAGACAGGACATAAAGTTGGAGCACTACTAACTTCCGTATTCATTGGGCGGAGCAAACCTCTGCCGGCGTATAGGTGTGTATACTGGGCGTTGCCGGGTACGGGCCTTTAGTTTAATAACGTAAACACGGATTATTATATGATCCTTATACAGCAATAAAACACCCATCCATACCAAAACAAAACAGAAGAAGAGTCCTGTCCGTCTGTACTGCCCTGACCTTCCATCCATCCCTGAATCACAACGCACAGCACCTGTTGATGTTAAGAGCGTTCCAAAATCAGATAAGCTGAAGGAAAGTGCTGATGTAAAAAGCCTTCTGATGGTATGATCCGTAAGACTTATCCGCGCGTTGTGGAGCTTTGGGTAACCGGGAGGAAGCGTAGAGTGCTCAGTGCTAAGTGAGCCTGTATGGTTTTATGAAGAAATATAAAGTTGAGATTATGTGGTTTATGAAGATGTGAGGCTGTATGTTCAGCTCTGGGTGGTGAGCTCCCAGCTCTAAACGTGTTCCATGTGAAATATGAAATCAACGCTGCTGGCTCCGGACTGTTCATGGCTCCTGAGCTTCATTGACATTGAAAAAGACACTTATGCAATTAGTGATTAACAGACGTACTATTACATCCAAGAGCTCAGATTATTTATATTTGTGAGCTTTTTTATGTCCTATGATTTTAAAAAATGCTCCTTATAAGGAAGAACTAAGAAAAACATCTATCCAGTGACTCTCAGGGGCCCACCCAGCTGCTGGTCCAGTTCTATCTGGTCATCTCAAGGCTTTAGATCTTACTGCAACTCGCTCCTGTGGTGGTCTTCCTCTTCGGAGCCCATCAGGCCACTGCAACTGATCAGAACGCTGCAGCCAGTCTCATACTTTCAGTCTTCCTAGAAGTTCACCATGTCACTCCACTGCTGCGTCCCCTTCCTGTTTTAGCTGCCCGCATCAGGTTAAAAGAAAAAAACTACCTGAGGCCTACAAAGCCAAGAACTGGACCAGCGCATCTCCCTACCTTATGGCAATAGTGAAAAAAGAGTCGACGCTGTACCTGGGGAGCCCTCCACAGAGCTTTAGTACAGCTAGACATCGATACCACCATCCATGAGGGACACATGCGAGGACAAGCGTCCAGACTCTTCTCTGTCCTGGCTCCCCAGAGGTGGAATGAACCTCCCACTGGCTGTCCAAACAGACGAGTTCTCGCGGTCTATCAAACGCCTAGACTGAAGACCCGTCTCTTCATATGCACTAATGAACGTGGAGTGAGCCTCTAGTAGAGGTGTGAGGTATGTGTAGTGGACTTGTGTTGCACTTTTTAATGACCTTTCGTCTCTATAGATATGAGCGCTGGGCTGGGTTGCAGGTAGTGCTCCTTTTGCTCTATGCTCTGGTTTGCACATAATCAAAATGAACTAAGCGTTGAACAGAATGAGAAGGAATAGAACTTAATTTTGACAGTTGTGTAGAGACGTCCTAGGGTTAGCTGTTCGCGAGTATATCTACTGAAGTTAGCATTGTCTAACCAGCTAGCCCGGCCGGTGTCCTGTGTTGTAGACAACGTGTACCAGAAGAGTCTCTGATAGTGATCACTGTAGAGCATGTTAGAGGGAAAGTGAGAGGGCATGAAGAAGGCTACCGCTGACTCGGCCCGGACGGGTATTCTCAACCCCTATATGTCCAGTCAGGTTGATAGTGCTTGCCGCGCAGGCTTACTGCCGTTTAAGGGTCAGGAGCCAGTGAAAGGAAGCAGGTTACCCAACAATCGATGGCTGTTCTGGTTGCTGACCTACCCTTCATGGCAAGAGACCCCGTTCAGCAGAACACAAAAGAAGTGGTAATAAACAGAAGCAGAAGAAGAAGAGTTAACAATCGGTGCGGTCTCACTCTGCTAAAGAGCGCTCCTGGAGAGGAAGAAGGTGATGAATTAACAAGTTCGTCCCAGAACTGGTGCAGGCAGTTTGAAGAGGGTAGCAGGAGGGACTGTGCATTTCCTTGTTTCTTATGATAGCAGTGGCCACCTCAGCTTCTGGTTGTTTACGTTGCTTCCTGTTTGGTGATTAATAATGACTCTTACTTAAACACGTTGTGTTTCAGCTCATGAGTGTAGTGTGAAGGAAAAACCTTTGTGGGAGTTTGTTCAGTGTAGAAGAGTGCTGCGTTTTATTGGGGCCGTGAAATGTGAAAAAAAAAAAAAAAAATGTATTTATATATATATATATATATATATATATATATATATATATATATAATACATTTTTTTTTTTTTTTTTTCACATTTCACGGCCCATAAATAAACAAATAAAAAAAATATATAAATTTAAATATATAATTAATAATAATAATAATAATAATAATAATAATTATTATTATTATTATTATTATTATGATGATGTTCTAAATTTTTATTTATTTATTTTTTATTGTTTTCCAAAACTGCTTGGAAAGAGGTCTGTTTCCACGGACATACATTTTTTTTAGGTTTTTGTCTTTCAACAGCGACAATCCATCCCATGCAGTTACGTGGTGCCGACCCACAGATGCGCTGGCCATGTATACGAGCCGGACTCGTCAATGAAGATGACCTGCCTGAAGCCACTCCATGACACAATCTGGTACGACAGCATTGCCGTCTTGGTGCAGTCAGGGTGTGGGGTTAAGGAGAGTTGTCGTAACGGTCTGCATGCTTGTACTTGTGCGCCATGCAGCCAAGAAGTGTATACAGCAAAATACCGAAGCGAGGAATGGACGCTCCATCGAGCAGCTGTACTGGCACACAGTGGACTAGAACATATGAGTGTCAGTCCTTGCCTTCTTACAGTCC
>JAMWET010002780.1:175000-307500 GCA_024036415.1 Prochilodus magdalenae | reverse complement strand
CCTGGCATGATACAGGACCACTAATACCTCTGCATGACCTCTGCCATACCAAACCCTCACTAATACCACGATCTCCTATCAACGGGAACGCCATTCACAGGAGCATGACTTGGCAACCCCTGGCTAGTAACCTCAGTGATCAGGCACATGTTGATGTTTGTCCCTGATGGTAATAGTACCTATCAACAGGACAACACCAGGACAACAGGGTGGTTTCAGGAGCAGGACGGTGACTTTGGTGTCCTTCCATGGCCTTCTCTGATGAACTCACCCAAACACAATCCATTGGAGCACATCTGGGAACACTTGGATCAGCAGGTTCACCGTGCTGACCCACAACTACACAGTCTGAGGGAGCTCAGTGCTCTGCTGCAGTTGGAATAGGCCTGAGTTCCTCCGGATCCCCATACGAGCCATGCTGTGAGTTCTCAGTAGAGTCACCTGAGCCCAGTGTGGTTATTTCCACAGTTAGGTAGGTGGTTATAATATTCTGATATGACCGTATAGATTCATGCTCTGCTCTTTTTCCGTTCCTAAAGCTCCCTAAAGGTTTTGGACGTCTTAATGAGAAGGGGCCGAGCTTCAGCTCCACAGGAGAACCCTTGAAATCCATCAAGCTGTTGATGATGTGCTCTACAAGCTCAGATTGCAGAATGTGGTCGTCCTTTCATCAGGCCCTGATTCATTTACCTCGAGTGGGAATGAACTCGCTCTCCGCGTCTTCACTAAAGCATGACTTCAGATAGTCGAAGGTTCTCGGCTCCAGGCTTCTGAGCAGTTAGCCAGTAATATATGACTTGCATGTAACATGATGAGCACCCAGCAGGGATATTACAATGGAATCTGCATCGTCCAGCAGTTCTGTGGTCAGGAACTGGGTTTGATCCCTGATCTTCACTGAGGAGAATATATTTCTGGGCCATTAAACATAAAGTGGTTCTGAGGGAACGTTATAAAGGGGGAGTTGTGATGGGATTAACGTTGGCTTTGTTCTCACTATAAAGCCTTTCTGTGTACTGGGCTTTGTTTTCTACATCTATTGTATCTCAGATGGTCATTATTTTCAGATCTATGTCATATCACAAGGGCTCGTGACATGACATCGGAACGCACTGCGTGTGTAGATCATGAAGAGAATGGATGTCGAAGGAAACAAAGCTTTGTTCCCAGTATAAATCTGCCGGCCTTCTTCCAGCGGTCACATATGGATCTAATCATGGCACATTTGAACTGGGTGTCTCACGAACAAAAACAATGGCTTCGCTTTCAAACTGCCCCACCATTCGTCTCAGGGAATCGTTGTTCTCACAACTGTGGCCGGCTGGGTTGTGTAATCCTCATCCTGTCGAACTTCATGCGATGCGAACTCCAAGTCAAACCCTGTTATGGCTCGTTGTCCCCCCAGGAAACCGCAAGCGGGCCTCCATTTGGACCATAAGCCCAGTGTGTAGTGAGTAGACGGGAGGTGGAGACTCCTGTGTGAATTACCATGCTCTAATGCCGTGGGAAACGGACTGGAGACGAGAAGGACTGAGTTACACCAGAGGTTTCAGAAGCAGCAGAATATGGCACAATCCTTTGGCTCCAGTGGGGGTGGAGGGGGCGGGTTCCGAGGGCAGATCTTAGAAGACGCTGTTCGCTTGGGATTAGATGAAGAAATGAACTGTGTCAAAACTGTGCAGCAGTTTCATCTACTGACAAGAAGATGGTCAGGCCCCCAGACTCCTCTCTGGATCATGTTGACCAAGTGCTGGTGTGAGTGGATCAGACACAGCAGCTGCTGGACACCTCAGTGTCACTGCTGGACTGAGAATCGTCCACCAACCAACACTATCCAGCCAACAGCGTCCTGTGGGGCAGGGTCCTGTGGGCAGCGTCCTGTGGGGCAGCATCCTGTGGGCAGCGTCCTGTGGGGCAGCGTCCTGTGGGGCAGCGTCCTGTGGGGCAGCATCCCGTGCCCACTGATGAAGGACTAGAGGATGACCAACACTGCACTGTGCAGCAGCAGATGAGCTATCGTCTCTGACTGTCCATCTACAAGGTGGAGCAGCAAGGTAGGAGTGTCTAATAGAGTGGACAGTGAGTGGACACAGTGTCTCAACACTCCAGCAGCACTGCTGTGTCTGATCCACTCACACCAGCACCACACACACTAACACCACCACCACCACGTCAGTGTCACTGCAGTGCTGAGAATGATCCACCACCCACATCATACCTGCTCTGTGGGGGTCCTGTGGGGGTCCTGCCCATTGAAGAACAGGGTAATACAGTACACAGAGAAACAGATGGACTACAGTCTGGACCTGTACACCTACAGAGTGTCCTGTATGGTCAGTGGAGCTGATAGGACGGACAGTGGGTGTGGTTTGTCCCTGATAAAGTGACCAGTGGGTGTTACATACATCTTCTCCTACTGATCATCAGATCTTCTTCAGTATGATGTTGATGAATGAGACCTTAACATTAAGCTGGACCTTCCTGGTATGATGCAATGAGTGTGATCCATAGGAAGAGCTGTGCCCTCTGATATTCACGCCCGCTCTCTTGAGTGGTAATTCCATGAGCTGTGTGCAGGTCTGGGAATGACCTCACGGATCGGGGAGATTATAAAGCCACCTGTTAGAAAACTGAGCCCAAAGGCAGCGAGATGATAGAGCACCAGGCTCAATGAGCTCATACAGAAACCATACTGGTGAACTCAGCGGTGTCTGCTGGGACCGAGAGCACAGCAATGGAGACGGTCTGGAAGGATGACTTCTGAAACGTCTAGCAGCTCGTGCACTGAGCTCATTCTTCTGAAGGAGGGCTCTAGCTTCATCCTGCATATACCCTCCATCCTTTCCTCACTACTGAGCTCATCAGCCTAGTCTTCTTCTTCTTTTCTTCTTGTAATCTTCTTTCTTTTTTTGGCTGGAGTGTTGAGACACTGTGTCCACTCACTGTCCACTCTATTAGACACTCCTACCTTGCTGCTCCACCTTGTAGATGGACAGTCAGAGATGATAGCTCATCGGCTGCTGTACAGTGCAGTGTTGGTCATCCTCTAGTCCCTCATCAGTGGGCACAGGACGCTGCCCACAGGATGATGCCCACAGGACACTGCCCTACAGGACACTGCCCTACAGGACACCGCCCTACAAGGCGCGGCCCGGAGGTCGGTGTTGGCTGGACGGTGTTGGCTGGATAGTTCTCAGGACGATGGACGATTCTCAGTCCAGTGTGAGGGATGGGGGTGGGATTATCTACCATCGTACCTAATAAAGTGGCCAACCAAGGAATACAGCGGTGTACAAAAGCTTTGGTTTTTAGAACCACGAATTAGAACGATGACTATCTGCATGGTGAAATGGTTCATCAGACTAATGGGGAATATCGTGTATATAGTTCTACAGGCTATGGGTTCCTCTACTGAAATGACACTAGACTTGAAACAACAGAGGAACCCTCATAGCATTAAAAAGTCCTATACAGAACCATATACAATACATGCTCCATCAGTCTGAAGCAGTATCACACCGTGCAGAGAACCATCTCGAAGAACCGCCTTGTTTTAGGTGAGTACTGCCGAGTCCATTTGATAAAACCATTTACCAAACACTGTAAAAGTCGGTTCCTCAAAAGGTTCTTTAGTAAAGAAAATGGCTCTGTGTGGAACCATGAACACTCAAAGAACCATTTGTATGACTAAAGAGTTCCAAAAACTAGGAGAACCCTGTTTGGAGCTAGATAGGACCATATATGGCACATTCTACATACGCATCATACTGAAGAACCGCTTCGCCATCATGAAGAATAAAGATGAAGAGTCATTTAAGCATGAAATGGTTCTTTATAGACATTATGGTTCTCAGTAGAACCATTTTCTTTACTGAAGAACCCTTAAAGAACCATCTTTAATCAAATTTATTAATTAATTAACTACACACTTACAAAAAAGTTTCTCAAAAGAGACTCACAGAACCATTTGCATGGTTAAAGGGTTCTTGGCACCATGAAAGTGTTCTTCAGACTGATGGAGAATGTTCTGGATATGGTTCTATATAGCACCGAAAGCGTTCTGCTATAGTTCAAATGCAGAACCTTCTAAAAAGGTTCAATGTAGAACCATACAGCACATTCTCCATCAACTGGAGGAACTCTTTTACAATGCACAGAACCCATTAATCTTGCAAGGAGTACCCTTAGGAACCTTAAAGAACCATCTGAAGTGCTTTAGTCAAATAAACCAATCGATTGGCTACACACAGGACCATTCCTCACAGACACCCACAGAACCGGTTCCACGAGTAAAGGGTTCTTTGTGTTGTGACAGTGTTCCACAGATTGACAGAGAACGTGATGTATACGGTTCTATATGGCACCAAACAGGGTTCTCCTATACTGTTCTACCTTCTGAACCTCCTTTCCTTAAGCGTGCGATTAACCAGAGTGGTGTGAAGCGCCTGACAGCCGTATGGTGCACACATACGTCCGTACAGCAGCACCGAGGCGCGAGAACGAGGGCAGCGGTTCCGTGTGTGTGCGTTCGCAGTTGGACAGACCATCACGTCTCTCTCCACATGTGGAGGTTCCATTAGAACTCATGCTTCAGCAGCGCTCAGTGTCACCCTCCCAGATGTTAGCTCTCAGCGTGGGGCCCCTGCGCGTGTGAGTGTGCGCGTACACACTTACGACTACCAGGATTATGTTCTTTCTACCAAACAGATCAAAACACATGTGGTGCTGATGCTGCGGTGATGTCACAACTAAACCCCCCCTGCGGGTAATCCCAGAGGAATGTGTCTGATTGGTTGAAATGTGTTCCACATCTTTAAACTCCTTTAGAAGAATAAGCCCTCGGTCCAGAGAACCGTCGCTCCTCGTACCACGCAGATGGTCCCGGAGCCCTCGCAGCCCTGTCCACGGAACACTGATGACATTAGCGCTTACTGGGCTTTAAAAGCTGGAGAACATCAGGATATTTCCCAGGAGCCTCCAGGACCTGCTGAACAGCACCGAATCAGCACTTCCATTTCATAATGTTATCTTCAGCCCACGTGGGAAGCCTGCGGATAAATTATTCAATCGATTTACTGACAGAGGAGCATTTAGCCCTGGCACACATCGCCACACTGTGAATGGGACGTAGGAGGGTCAGTAAAAGCAGCCACTACAATAAAAACAGATGTTTATTTATTTTATATTTATTTTATATTTATATTATTGGGTGAGTAATAGCTGTACTGCCGCTCACCTCTCATTAGAGCTCCTAGCTTGTCCTGAATGCATGCCCAGCTGGCACATCTGTTCTAGCCCAAATCTGGCCCACATTCCCGTTTTTCATCTGGCACACTTGCTGCGCGAATTGATAGCACTTGGGATGACCGCTCCCGGTGGCATGATGTCACGTGTCAGCTGAAAGGTGAAAGGTGCTGTATCTGGACCAGATACCAGATCTGATTTTGGACATGTGGGTCGTATGAGGTTTACTGCTGTATATGTGGGCATGTGGGCCATTTTGGCTCACATGTAGTTTGACTCTGGGCAACACTGCCGTATATAGACCAGAAATGGACCAGATCAGTTTTGAAGATTGTGGGCCACTTTCAGCTTACATGCAGCATCTGTGCCACTGCCATATCTGTGCCAGAACTGGACAAGATCTGATTTGGGACTTGTGGGACTAATGTGGGTCACTTTTGGCTCACTGCACATTGTCAGTGCCAAAAGTGGGCTAGCAGAGCCATAGCTGTGCCAGTCACCTGTGACTTTCAGAATCCATACAGCCCACACAGCGCATTTCTCCGCAGTGCATATTCAGGCTTCAAGGGGAATGTTCATTTACAGGGAAACTTACAGATGTTCTATACAGTGGTGGTGATGGGAACCAGGGTTCTCCATGTCTAGAACACACATATAGACACTGTACTGACCCACCAGTGAACCCACCAGTGAACCTACACGTGTCTTCTGAGTGAGTATGGAATGTTGGTGATGAAAATCTGGAAAACCTGGAAATACTAAGTTCCTTTGGGGGACTATTTGACCTCACAGCGCCCTGCAGCATGTATCCCTCCACCATGAATGGAGTTTAAGGCTGAGATCTTCTCCACACTATCATAAACAGCGTCTCAGACATCAGGCAGCGTATTCAGAACCACCTCATGTAGGAACTTTCTGTGGGGGGGCTTTTAGAGGGGGACGTCTGGTTACCTTCACCACCACTGGGAACCGTTCTGACTTTATCTGCAGTTCTCCTCGATTTTTCGGAAAGGCGCATTTTACCTCAGAACAGCAAAAAAATCATGCTTCATGATTTTTAGTTGAATTGTTGTGTTGTATAATTTCCATGAAATATAGCAGACACTGCCTTTCACCCCACAGCGTTCCTAAGGTGTCCTGTTATATTCCCTCACCCTGGGGTTCGGGATGTGGGTTAGGAGAACTACAGCTCCTAAATACCTTCATTCGGAGCGTCCTACAGCATCGTGATCAAAGTTGCATCTTCAAGGGACATGCAGTGGCTGATGGGTAAGCCCTCCTGCAGAGTCCTGCGATGCAATAATCCGTTGTCCCCTCTCACAGTTTGACGTTCCCTTCCAGCAGACGTTCCCCTCCCTGTGGTTTGGAAGCACTCTTAGCATATCTGAATACCCTGTGGAGCTCAGTTTAAGGGGGACCACGGCTGAAATGTACCTCAGGTGTATCAGCCGCACGCTTATACAAGAGAAAGAACTAAACGAGCTGCTTCCCCTGTGTTGGTGAGCTCATGAATAATCAGCTCTGCTCTGATTGGCTGGTTTACAGCGAGGCCCCGCCCCTGATGATCACACAGAAGCACCATGTGGAAACAGACTCAATAAAATGAGCCTCTGTGTAAATAAGCTCCGCCCTCATACTATTTAGTTAGCTATGCTAGTTACTCTGAGCTAATGCTAGTAGCTAACGTTCCCTGTGCTAGCTACTGGCTCCATCTGGACACCAACACACAGTAGAGTAAAGCTGATCCTCACTATGGAGCTCTCAGTTTAAGATGATCTGCTCCAACCGCCACACACGGATACAATCACACAGCATGGCTGCTACTTACAGGCTGCTGTTGGGGTGGTGGTGCTAATAAAGGTGGAGCTGCTCCTCTCTTCAGTCTCTTCAGGGTCAGACGCTGAGCGGAGCTGCTCCATATTGTCCAGAGAGGTTTGGGAATCTGTCCGGAGTGGAATGTGCAGACTGCAGGATTAAAGGTGTTCCGGGATCCTGTTAAAGATGTGGAGCTGGAGTTCCTGTTCTCCAGCTGGTTCTGGGGAATTCTCTGTTCCACCTTAAATGGTACTAAAGTTACATTCTGGTTCCTGTACCAGCTGCAGGATTTAAGGTGGAGCGGAACATTGGATTAGGAAGCTGGTGAACAGAAAGAACTTCAGCCTGGGTTAAAGATGAACATCCACCATGTACCGCTGACAGTCAGGCTCCTTCGGACACACACACACTCACACACACACACACACACACACTCACACACACACTCACACTCACACACCAACACTCACACACACACTCACAGCCCGTGTTGTGTTCTCGGTCTGGAGCTCGTTAATAAAAGGCCACAGGTCACATTTTGATAGACAGTGAGGCATCAATTATGTGCAGAGCTGATTAGCATTACACAGAGCTCAGACCTTCTGCCCCCCCGCTGCCCTCCCCAGAGACAACAGCAGGTTGCCTCTACCACCTGAACTCCTCCCCCAGCAAATCACTTCTCACTGACACACATAAACTCTGCCTACACAGCCCACTGAAGACCCTCTACTCACACGAGCCACAGAGAACTCCCCATGTCCTGCCTGCTGCGGTGAACCTCAACCAGCCCTGCAACCCAATACAATACAATCCCACTAACACTCAATCAAATCCTCACAGCAATGTTCAACATCAGTACCTGACCTCACTAATACTCAATCAAATCCTCACATCAATGGTCAACATCAGTATCTGACCTCACTAACACTCAATCAAATCCTCACAGCAATGTTCAACATCACTACCTGACCTCAGTAACACTCAATCAAATCCTCACAGCAATGTTCAACATCAGTACCTGACCTTACTAATACTATAATCAAATCCTCACAGCAATGTTCAACATCACTACCTGACCTCAGTAACACTCAATCAAATCCTCACAGCAATGTTCAACATCACTACCTGACCTCAGTAACACTCAATCAAATCCTCACAGCAATGTTCAACATCAGTACCTGACCTTACTAATACTATAATCAAATCCTCACAGCAATGTTCCACATCACTACATGACCTCACTAATACTCAATCAAATCCTCACAGCAATGTTCAACATCAGTATCTGACCTCACTAATACTCAATCAAATCCTCACAGCAATGTTCAACATCAGTACCTGACCTTACTAATACTATAATCAAATCCTCACAGCAATGTTCCACATCAGTACCTGACCTCACTAATACACAATCAAATCCTCACAGCAATGTTCAACCTCAGTACCTGACCTTACTAATACTATAATCAAATCCTCACAGCAATGTTCCACATCAGTACCTGACCTCACTAATGATCGAATCTGGATAGGGCTGCGAGCCGTTTCAGGTGTGCAGCTGTGAAAGTGGTTCTGTAGGTGAGTACTTTGGTTCTGGCGGGTCCTTTGGGCTGTAGAACTCTGGGACGAGTCAGCTGAGGAACGTTTACATGCACACCAGTCTCCAGCGCTCTGAAGGAAGGAGGAAAACCGGAGAACCGGAACAGATCCTCCTTCAGTCAGGGCTTCTGGTCTCCAGTCTGTAAACGCTGTTTGCCCTGGAGAGCAGGAGCAGCTGCCCTATTCAGAAACCTCCCTCGCCAGCTCCACCCGCCACACTGCCAGGAGGAGAAAGTTAGCAGGTGAAGGTGGAGATAATGACGGTGTTCTGCCCTTTGATGTCTGTGAGCTCCTGTTTCAATTTACACCTCCAGTGTGTAAGGTTAGCTAATACATGAGGTGCTTTTCTCACTTCAGGCTCTCTTCACCTTCGTCTCCTCCCTCTGCTCACATGAGTCGGGTTATCCTCACAAACACGACTCCTACGGGAACCCAGCCCGACTGAAACCTGCCCGAGTGAAAGAGGCTCAGAGATTTGATTGTAAACACGCTACCCCTGCTGGAAACGTGACGGGACTGAACTACATAGACCTGAAATCATGACTTCATTACACACGGGAGCCGTACTTAGCATCACCCCTCCCTCAACGCTGGGCGTTAGTTACATGTGTTGTTTACACTGGATATACAGGTTTGCACCAGGTTCGTTTTGGCTAGACTTGGCTGCACCGCCAACTCTGCCCACCGTGACGTAGCACCGTACCAGACCAGCGCCGCGTCTGCTGCTTCCCACTGAAAATGAATGACGCCCTGGACCACCGTCAATGCTACTTCTAAGGGTTAATGCTAAGGGTTCAAGTCCTCAGTCTGCAGTTCAGGGTCTACTCCTGGCTTTGCAGGCGAGCACAGGAAGTTAGCGAAGGGAGCTCTTTATACACTAGAGCGTTAGCATCAACTCGGCCAGAGCCCTATATCTCGCACAGGGAGGGCCAACTGGTTCCCATTACGGCTCTCGTCTGCTTCGCTAGCTTCAGTTAAACTAATGATGCTAATAGCTACACAGCACATCAAGAGGTCAACTATACGATGTGCCTCTAGGTGGCGTTTTGGTCGGAACTCTACGGAACGCCATTTGGTCCCTAATGTCTGGTTTGGCTTTCGCATAAACACAGGGAACTTTTACATCATAAGACGTCAGAAATTAGTAATATTAGAAAATATTGAAAAATATTATTAATATATAATATTAATATAATATTTTAGATAACTGAAGATTTTTTTGGCCACGAAGCTCTGAAAAAAAAGATTGCTAGTCCATTGTCGTTCGCCTTGGCAATGTCTATGAATTTGGGGGCGGAGCTTCAGATGGAGGGCTGTAATTGGTTTGCATTCATATATCCGAAAGAGCTGTCGGTCTGTGGAATCACATACTGATTAGCCGTTTAAATATGGACGCTGAAATACACGTTAAGAAGCAAGCAGTGGTCCACTGAGCTACTGCTGCCCTGTTCATTTAATAAGGTGGTCCGGTTTTTCAGCTCCCAGTTATACTGGTTTAAGAGACGATGTCTCGTGACCGACAGCATCCTGTGGGTCCACTGCTGAAGGACTAGAGGATGCCCAACACTGCACTGTGCAGCAGCAGATGAGCTATCGTCTCTGACTGTCCATCTACAAGGTGGAGCAGCAAGGTAGGAGTGTCTAAGAGTGGACAGTGAGTGGACACAGTGTCTCAACACTCCAGCAGCACTGCTGTGTCTGATCCACTCCCACCAGCACCACCCACACTAACACACCACCACCACGTCAGTGTCACTGCAGTGCTGAGAACGATCCACCACCCACATACTACCTGCTCTGTGGTGGTCCTGTGGGGGTCCTGACCATTGAAGAACAGGGTAATACAGTACACAGAGAAACAGATGGACTACAGTCTGGACCTGTACACCTACAGAGTGTCCTGTATGGACGGTGGAGCTGATAACGTGCCTGTGGGTGTAGATCAGTAGTCAGTAGAATCAGTCTAATAAATAAAAAGATCAGTTTCAGAAACGAGAAGGAGATATATCACTCCTGACACTCGTCCTCTCTCTCTCTCACCCTTTCTTTCTCCTTCACTCTGCAATTCCACAGCGAGCACATCTCTAACAATAGCACTGGCACCCTAAACATTTATGCCATGGCACCGAGTCAACCTGCGAGCTGTGCTGGGCTTTGATTGGCACCTGTAGGGAGAAATAGGGTCGTGCGTGTTTGACCAGAGACCGGCCTACATGGAGCTAACCCTCCAGCGAGAGCGCTGCAGTAATCCTGCCCGTGTATTCTGAGCTCCGGAGCTTACACTGAAATCTTAATCATCTGGTTTTACAGCCCCAGTATAGCCGGGCTGCGCTGCGCTGGCCTTAACCCTTCTGGAGGTATTACTGTTGGGCTGCTGCGCATTTCATTTAGACTCCCAGTTATTCATATATGTATCTATGTCATATCAGAACACCAGCTGGCTGTTAGCTGTCTGAACATTTCGTGATGAATGGACCAATAGAAATGACTTCGTACGGCCTAAAGCCTCTTCACTGTGACGTGACACTGTATGACAAAACTGGCATTAAAGGAACAGTATACGATTCTAAAGAAGACTGATTTTTGTATATATGAATGCAAACCAATTACAGCCCTCCCTTCAGTGTTTTATCTGAAGCTCCGCCCCCTAATTCATGGAAATGAACTGCCAAGGCGAATGTCAATGGACTAGCGATTTGACAACCACGCAGTGACATCACTAAAGTTATTAGGCTGTGGGTAACAAAATGTCACCACGACTACCGCTGTGATGCTGCACGGCTACTGTCTTACATATCAGTAAACGAGACCCAACTGCACTGACTTATCGGTTTTGTGAAACAGCAGTTAATGTTCTCCACCTGCTCAGCAGAACCAGAGCAACCTCCTCATCCCTTCACACCTTTAGGTTAGTCCACTCCACCTTCAAAGGTGCAGTAGTTGCTGTTAAAACTCTACTGTTCCACCTTAAATGACGCTGCAGTTAGGCTACATGTTGGTGCCTCAGCTTCTTGATCAAACTTTACGGCTCCACCTTAAAAGGTGAAGCAGTTACATTCTAGCGGCTCAGCCTTGTGTTTGGACTTTCCCATTCCACCTTAAATGGTGGAACAGTTACACTGAGGACTCTGTTTTTTGTTTTGCTTGAACATTCCCATTCCACCTTAAAACGTGCAGCAGTTAGGCTACATTTAAGCGTCTCAGCATCTTGTTCAAACTTTACAGTTCCACCTTAAAAGATGCAGCAGATAGGCTACAGTTAGACGCCTCAGCTTCTTGTTCAAACTTTCCCGTTCCACCTTAAAAGATGCAGCAGTCACATTCAGACGCCTGACCTCCACAAGCACATCCTATTCCACCTTAAGTGTTGCAGTGGATACATTCCAGCATCTCAGCTCCCTGTTTAAATTTTCCTCCTCCACCTTAAATAGACCTCTCAAGCAATGTCACTGCTGCACCATTTAAGGTGGAACGGGAAAACTGGCAAGAACAGAGGGGGGGTGGCGTCAGTAGGTTCTAACAATAGCAGCGGGAGGTGGGACTGGTGGTCTCTGTATTGACAGTCTGCACTTCTGACAGGACATCCCATAATTCAGCATGGTGTAGGGAGAGGCCTATCAGGGCGCAGGCTCGCCGTCACCACGCTGGGTCTCTGTGTGCGCGTCTGGAGCAGCGGAGGGATTCCTCTCCACGCAGCTCCGATAAGCCTCGTTTCCAACATGACAAGGACGAAGCGCAGCTCCACGTCGGGAACCTGCGGCACAGGACGAGCTACAAATCCTCCCATCACACCGAGGCATTCAGCTCGGCTGCGGCGCCGGAAACGACATGAATATGAGTTATTAATAAAGAAATCAAAGTGTCTCTCTCTCCCTCCATCGCCCTGGCTGTCAGTCACCGGTGGAGGTCCTCTAATCACCTGTCGTCAGGCTGAATGTGAGCTGACTGTTTCTGGCCACTGAGGAGATCAGGCAGCTCGCTGCTGTCGGCTCCCATTAGCCCTCACTGCCGTCACGCTCACATCCGGCCCATTAGCGGCATAGCGGCATACATTATACATACTGTACACAGCCTGCTGCGGGAGGACCCCGATCCGTGACTGAGGACACTAACATGGCCTGCTGGACAAGAGGTGTGGTCAACAGCTGAACAAGAGTGTGACCAAGGGTGTGAGAAGGCCATGTGCCACAGGCCATGTGCCAGGGAAAGGGTATGCCCAGAGACTAGAGCAGGGACGTGGCCATGTGTACATGAAGGAGTGTGACCAACAGCCAAACAGGAGGCCCATGTCATGTGACCGTGCGTCCATGAAGGGGTGTGACTTAGAAGGAGTGTGGCCAGTAGCCAGAGAAGCAGTGTGGACAATGTGTAAGCAACAGGGTGTGGCTGACTGCTATCTTGTTCGAACTTTTCCGTCCCACCTTAAATTGTGCAGCAGCTACATTCCGGCACTTCAGCTTTTTTACTCAAACTTTCCAGTTCCACCTTAAATGTTGCAGCAGTTACATTTCGACCCCTCAGCTTCATGTTCAGACTTTCCTGGTCCACCTTAAATAATGCCGTAGTCAGGGTACATTCAGATTCTTCCGGTTTTCTTCAAACATTCCCGGTCCACCTTAAATGGTGCAGCAGTTACTTTCAGATGCCTTAGCCTTAGCCAAGAGCATGACCAAGAGTCAGAGAAGGGATGTGGCCAAGATGGAACATGGCAGTTTGTCCATGAAGGGGTGTGGCCAATAGCCGAACAAGAGTGTGACCAAGAGTGTGAGAAGGCCATGTGCCTCAGCTTTTTGTTCAAACCTTCCAGTTCCACCTTAAATGTTGCAGAAGTTACATTTCGACCCCTCAGCTTCATGTTCAGACGTTCCTGGTCCACCTTAAATAATGCAGTAGTACATTTGGATTCTTCCGGTTTTCTTCAAACAATCCCGGTCCACCTTAAAAGGTGCAGCAATTAGGGTACATTCAGGGGCTGCAGCTTTTTTTTAAACTCTCCACTTCCACCTTAAATGATGCAGCAGTCACATTCAGACGTCTCATGACCAAGAGTCAGAGAGGGGATGTGGCCAAGAAGGGGCATGGCAGTTTGTCCATGAAGGGGTGTGGCCATGTGTCAGTAAAGGGGTGTAACTGAGAAGGGGCATGGCAGTTTGTCCACGATGGGGAGTGGTCAATAGCCTGAGAAACGGTATGTACCAAATGTCATCAAAGGGGTGTGGCTAACAGCCAGAGAGGGGGTGTGGCCAATAATCAGGGAGCCCATGTGATCCAGATAGGAGGGTTATCACAAAGAGGCACAACAGAGGTGTGGTCAGCAGTCTGAGATGGGCTGTGGTCAAGAACCAGAGAAGCGTTGCGACCAAGACGCAGATAAGGGGTGTGCCAAGAATCAGGGAAGGGGTGTGGCCAAGATCCATGTCAATAACCAGGGACATGGTCCAGCCCGAATCAGCAGTATAGAATATAAAGGTATATATCTATAGTATAGGTGTGGTTGAGAAAGTGGGTGTGCCCAGGAGCCAGGTAAGGGGTGTGGCCACAAGCCACAGAGCGACTAATTTTGTTCACTTGATTTGTAGACCTCTATTTTACGGCGGAGCTTCTGACAGCTTTACACAAAACAGTCGGCCACCAGCACAGACGTGACCCACAGACGTGACCCACAGACGTGACCCACAGACGTGACCCACAGACGTGACCTCTGGCTCCACCACGCGCCATCTGTGACTGTTTAACCTGGGACTTCACCGATACAACACGCCCACTGACTGACCTATCAGGACTGCTGAACTCCTGAACACACACACCGTCAGATACCCAGTACTCGTGTGGTCCTCCATTAGGCCCACAAACTACTCAACCCAAGCGTATCAGAACTGTACACAGTACTCAACTCACATCTCGTTTTTTTATGCTGTTAAATTATGTGCAATAATCTCACTATCATTATCAAGCACTTTATCACTGTCCTGTGTTCAGTTTACAGCTACAGTGTTAAGTTTACAGGTACAGTGTTAAGTTTACATATATCTTACAGTGTGCAATAATATCATCACTTAGAAACAGAGCTACATCTTTCTATACATGTTTAATATTTCTGTAGGTGTGGTGTATAATTTCCGGTTTGTTACTCCGCCCCCTTCTATATTTATAATTATGTCTCATCTGCACTGTTATGTTACTAGTATGTTACTCAGGACGGTGACCTGCTCAGGAAGGTGACCTGCTCAGGACGGTGACCTGCTCAGGAAGGTGACCTGCTCAGGACGGTGACCTGCTCAGGACAGTGACCTGCTCAGGACGGTGACCTGCTCAGGACGGTGACCTGCTCAGGACGGTGACCTGCTCGGATAGTGACCTGCTCAGGACGGTGACCTGCTCAGGACAGTGACCTTCTCAGGACAGTGACCTGCTCAAGACGGTGACCTGCTCAGGACGGTGACCTGCTCAGGACAGTGACCTTCTCAGGACAGTGACCTGCTCAGGACGGTGACCTGCTCAGGACAGTGACCTGTTTGGACAGTGACCTGCTCGGATAGTGACCTGCTCAGGACATTGACCTGCTCAGGATGGTGACCTGCTCAGGACAGTGACCTGTTTGGACAGTGACCTGCTCGGATAGTGACCTGCTCAGGACGGTGACCTGCTCAGGACGGTGACCTGCTCAGGACGGTGACCTGTTTGGACAGTGACCTGCTCGGATAGTGACCTGCTCAGGACGGTGACCTGCCTGGACATGACCTGCTCGGACAGTGACCTGCTCAGGACTGTGCTCTACTGATATCAGCACATCCATAAAACATCCAGACTCAGGAAGTCTTCACAACATCTCTCAACCCAAAGTCAGTCCGGCTCACGAACTTCATTACTGGAATATATGGGTCTATAATCCACATTCAGGTTCATCACAACTCTCCAGAATGCTCCTCCAACCAAATCTGGACAGCTTGGGCCCAAATGGACCCTGCCTTATCCTGCTGGAACATCCCATCACTGCACCAAACAACCGGTACTGGGACTCATCGCAACCTCACAAGCCCAGGTGTGGCGCTGTGTCCGGTGTGGCGGTGTTAACAGAGGCTCTCTGGTGGGTCCTGCTGGGCTCTTTCTGCAGGGGGACCTTACAGTGTCGAGAAGACAAGCGTGCTTTTCATATTAATGTGGCTTCGAGACAGAGAGGGAAAGAGAGAGAGAGAGGGAGAGAGAGGGAGACGGAGAGAGGGAGAGAGAGAGAGAGAGAGAGAGAGAGAGAGAGAGAGGGAAAAAGAGGGAGAGAGAGAGAGAGACAGAGAGAGAGAGAGAGAGAGAGGGAAATAGAGGGAGAGAGAGAGAGAGACAGAGAGAGAGAGAGGAAGGGAGAGAGAGAGGAAGGGAGAGAGGGAGAGAGAGAGAGAGAGAGAGTGAGAGAGGGAGAGAGAGAGTGAGAGAGAGAGAGAGAGGGAGAGAGAGAGAAAGAGGGGGAAGTGAGAGAGAGAGAGAGAGAAAGTGAGAGAGAGAGAGGGAAGTGAGAGAGGGAGAGAGAGAGAGAGAGAGAGAGAGAGAGAGAGAGAGAGAGAGAGAGAGAGAGAGAGAGGGAGAGTGTGAGAGAGGAGAGAGAGAGAGAGAGAGAGAGAGAAGCCAGAGAGAGGTAAGAGAGAGAGCGAGAGAGAGAGAGAGAGAGAGAGAGGGGAGAGAGAAGAGAGAAGTGAGAGAGAGAGAGAGAGGAGAGAGAGAGAGAGAGGAAGTGAGAGATGAGATGAGAGAGAGGGAGAGAGAGAGAGAGAGAGAGAGAGAGAGAGAGAGAGAGAGAGAGAGAGAGAGAGAGAGAGAGAGAGAGAGAGATAGAGGGGGAGAGAGAGAGAGAGAGGGAAGTGAGAGAGGGAGAGAGTGAGAGAGATAGAGGGAGAGAAAGAGAGGGAGAGAGGGAGAGGGCGAGAGAGAGAGCGAGAGAGAGAGAGAGAGCGAGAGAGAGAGAGACACGATGTTTTCTTTATTAATAACTCATACTCACATTAAAGGTGTCGTTCTTAATCAGCCCCGTCACACATTCACACTGAAAGCTTTGATGTGGAATTTACTCGCATTAGAAGCTGCTTCACTCCATCACTCAGAATTTACCTCTCCATCTCCTCCACCTCTTATCTTCTCCTCCTCCACCTTTCATATTTAACCTTAACCACTGGTCATTACTTTAGAGAGAGAGAGAGGGACAACGTAAGAGAGAGATAGAGCGAGAAAGGGAGAGAGAGGTAGAAAACAAAGGGAGAGAGAGAAAGAGGGGGAATGAGAGCAAGGGAGAGAGAGGGAGAGGAAGTGAGAGAGAGAGGGGAGAGATGGAGGAAGAGAGAGGGAGAGGAAGGGAGAGAGAGGGAGAGGAAGTGAGAGAGAGAGGGGAGAGATGGAGGAAGAGAGAGGGAGAGGAAGGGAGAGAGAGGGGAGAGATGGAGGAAGAGAGAGAGGAAGTGAGAGAGAGAGGGGAGAGATGGAGGAAGAGAGAGGGAGAGGAAGGGAGAGAGAGACGAGAGAACATGAATCCAACAGACATCAGTGAATTCCTAAAGTATTAAAGGAGCGGTGTGTAACACGCTGCACCCTGACACATATATACTCCAAACAATAGGTGGCGACGTAATTACAGGAAAGGCTTCTCCTCCTCCCTCTTCTCTTCTTACCAGTGTAGAAATACCATACCTCCTCCCTTTCCTCTCCAGGAGAGTCTCCAGCGGTGGAGAGCAGCTCCAGTGTTACTCGTCTTCTGTTTATAGCACCCCTTCTGTCTGCTGCTGAACATGGTTTCTTGCCGAGAGCAGGTGGTGGAGGTGGTGGAGGTGGAGGAGGCGGTCGCTCTTCAGGAGCTTCAGCCATGGTTGAGTGTCCTGCTCCTCTCATTGTCTACCTGTCCTATGAGGGAGCAGCTCCTTCACCACGACTGATGGGGGTTAGGATATGGCGTCAGGGCAGCAGAGCTACTTCTCCATCCTCTCAGGTAGGACTGATTCCCCTCCTACAGTGACTCACTATCACCCCTTCAGGTAGACTGTGGTATTACAGACAGGACGGGCTGGGGCTAGCTGGTTAGCATGCTAACGTCAGTAGGTACCTCTGATACAACTTATTTAGATGACTCTGACACACAGACATATTCCTTCACACTCAGCTGATAATATAAAATAATAATCTGGATCTTTAATGAAATGTAAACATATAGTGAGACTGTGGTGCGTTATTAGCGCGTATGCTAATCCTGAACCACAGCCTGCATGCTGAACGTGTGTGGTAATGTTATAATCCCCCGTATGACTCACCCCTGCTTACAAACAGCTCGGCCTGTAACTGGTCATACCAGCCCGGGTGGGGGTGAGGGGGTGGGGGTGAAGGAGGGGGGTGCGGGGTTTGTGATGGTGACGAGTGATAGCTTGCCTGGCTAATGGCCATTACCACCTCGAGTTTAACCCTCGGTGTAAAACAATAACTCCAGAGAGACTCCATCTCTCCGCCCTGAGCCTCACTGTTTGGAGAGGAATAGGCTGATTGATGCCGTTTGCTGGTTGTAGGGAAGCTCTGGCTGATTGTGTTTTAAGCCGTTACTACAGAAACAGTATTTACATCAGGAAGGTGTTCATATTTCCGTGTTAAGTGATGGTGTTGGTCTCCTGTCACTCAGAGTGACGAGAATAAGGACTAAGCCCCGGAGCGGTCCGCGCTCCCCTGGGCTCGCCTTGTTATGCCTACAGGATCAGTGGAGACATCAGGCCACATGACACTGTTTACATCACAGCTGCTCCCCTGATACCATCCTCTATTCACAGCAAATGCCAAGCCTGTGTGTGTGTGTGTGTCTGTGTGTATGTGTGTGTGTGTCTTAGTCTGTGTGAGTGTGTGTGTGTGTGAGTGTGTGTCTGTCTATGTGTGTGTGTGTGTGTGTGTATGTGTGTATGTGTTAGTCTGTGCTGGTGTTGAGTAAGTATGTGGATGTATGTGTTAGTCTATGTGAAGTGTGTAAACATTGTATTTCGGTAGTCTGATTACTGTGATGTGTATCTGTCCACTGACCATATAGAACTGGTGTTGTTCTACATATGTGGACCATATATATTATAGGGGGGAAGTTTGTAAACATGTGTTCCGGTACTGATTACTGGGATATATATCAGCTCCACTGACCATATAGAACCCTCTGTTCTACAGTTCCATATATATATATATACACATACATATATACACTGTATATACACATACTGATCACCAAAACAATAGACAGGAATCTAGGTTTGACATCATGAAGTTTCAAGCTAATATATATTTAGTGGTGTAAAAACTTTGATCTCTTTTTCTGCACAGTGTAAAAGCTCTAGTTCTCCTTTCAGGTTAGTGAATATTCATGATGGACCGACCAATAGAATCGCTCCAAACCTGCTTAGTAATAAACCTTGTTCTATCAGCTCCACTGCAGGGTAAGGAAGCTGCTCCACCCTCCTGTACAGCTCCACTCTGGAGGGGTTTAAGGTGGACTGGATAATTCCATTCTGGAGGGGGTTAAGGTGGACTGGATAATTCCTTTCTGGAGGGATTTAAGGTGGACTGGATAATTCCATTCTGGAGGGGGTTAAGGTGGACTGGATAATTCCTTTCTGGAGGGATTTAAGGTGGACTGGATAATTCCATTCTGGAGGGGTTTAAGGTGGACTGGATAATTCCATTCCTGAGGGGGTTAAGGTGGACTGGATAATTCCATTCTGGAGGGTTTATCTGCTATGAGGAGAACCTGCTATAAGGGGGAACCTGCTATGAGGAGAACCTGCTATGAGGAGAATCTGCTATGAGGAGAACCTGTATTAGGGGGAACCTGCTATGAGGAGAACCTGCTATGAGGAGAACCTGCTATGAGGGGAACCTGCTATGAGGAGAACCTGCTATGAGGAGAACCTGCTATGAGGAGAACCTGCTATGAGGATATTGTGGAGTATCAGCCCATTGCCCAGCCCTAGATCTAACCACAGAAGAAGCTGAGCTCACTCGATTTGCAGCCTTTTGTTCGTTTTACAGGCTCGATTTAGGAGACGATTTCCCTCCTCGTTCTCTCAGAGTCCCTTTCAAGTTGCTTTTGTAAAGCAGCCATCGATCATCTGCGAGTACACACTGGCATTTCGCGGGGAATTTCATTAACAGATCTGAACCACCTGGGCTTCCAGTGAATACATGAAAACTCAATGAGGTTCAGTTCTCTCTGTGCTAGAACAAAAACGAGGAGAAGTCTAGGAGAAAATAGGTACATGGATGGAGGAGGACGGAGAGACGGATGAGCGGTTAGGGAGGCAGGTTTTTACCTGGCTGTGTTGAATTATTCAGCAGCAGAGCCGTGAGGCTGTGCTCAGGTACGCACAGCGCTTCAGGCAAGCTCCAGGTAACCTGCCCACCAGACTCCAGACTCCAGCGCTGGCTCTGGCTTTGGGGCCGGCCGGACATGGAAAAGAAGGATGCAATTAAAAGGTGCAGTGAAACAATGCAACACACACACTCGCACACTCACTCGCACACAGAGGCACACAAAGCATCATGAGCTCTCCAAGCAGCTCCTTGTAGATTGTGTTACCATAGAGACAGAGGGGTGAGCATTTCAATGAATAGAGGGTGAGGTTGGAAGAGTAAACATTGGTGAGTGGGACTCATTCAACAGCATTCCGACTCCCTGAACCCCTCGCAGCTCTCACAACAGATGGACGTTACAGCGCTATACCTCTCTTAGATCCATACGCAATGACACGACTGGATAACTCCAATATCGACTGCACATCATCAAGTAGGAATTTTAAATAAGCCGCGACGTTCCCGACCAAAAACGCAGCGTCTGGTACTGAAGGTCATCACTAATCGTTATCGGCTAATGGTATACGGGCTGACAATAAATTCAGTCTGAACACCTGATAATCCCAATATACTCCATGACATAGCACCACCCAGAAGGCACTCTGGCGGGATATCGGATACCCTCTAAAATAGGACCTGCGGCTCCAGTAACTTCCATAACCTTGAGCGTGGCCTTGATCGGACTGTTACGATGCCAAATCCCGACCCTAAAAATATAAGAGCATGTCAGTGCAGCCTCGTACGGGACAGCACATCCAAGAAGCGCCCCAGTGTTCTCCATCGGTGCGACTGAATATCAGGAATGCACACTGTGGACACCAACATGATCAGAGCTCGTTTACAAATACCCCACGCCCCAAAACCCAGAAGGATAAGCAGCTTAGAAGATGAACGAATGAATGAATGATATAATTATAGATAGGGATGGGTATGGGTCGATACTGCTCAGTACTGATATACGGACAGTCTCCCAGACAAACATGCCGTTATCAGTGATTCCATATTTACATTGTCATTCTATGTAGCAGCATTTACAAATAGTCAGTGCTAGATTGGACCAGCAGGGGGCACTCTGCTCTGTGACCACGGCATTCATCATCCGGTCAGGGCTGAGAGGGTCAGTGGTACTGGATGTATTGATAACGCAGGTAGATGCAGTTTATGTACAGCTGTAATCTCGCCTAATGGGTTGTTAGCATGTTAGCTTTAGCACAGCGGCTGCTGCCCCTACGTCCACGGTGCTACCTCGTTGGACTATTCTACCGTAGCACATAATTATCATTATATCCATCTATAAAAGTTCAGGTTGGAAATATAAATAGATTAAATCAGTTTATTCAGAAATACTACCGGTATCTAAACTACGAGGTTAAAGTTCAATTACATCATTTCACTAACACTCTTCTCCAGAGTAACTTACAGGTGTATTTATATTACAGGGAGGCCAGTGTGGTGTTAGAAGTCTTGCCCAAGGACTCCCAGACCAGGATTCGAACCCCAGTCGCCCACATGTAGTGGTGGCTCCCTGGTGGGTAGTGGTGTTATCCACTGTGCTACACCAACCAGCTTCTCGTTCAAATATTCCTGTTCCACATTAAATGGCACAGCAGTTACAGCCTGGTTCAAACGAAGTTTATTTACACTTGTAGTGGCAACACAACTGATAGACATGCTTTATGATTCACCATTCACTGATTCACCTGGTCTGGAATTCCAGACAGGAGACCATTACAGTGATCAATCCTGTTGGGAATAAAGGAGGGATGAGTTTCTCCAGGTCTGGAATTCCAGTTAGCCACATTTCCGAGTCTAATATCTGACTGTTTACTCCACTACATGATGCAAAATCAAGGTTCACCTGGAGGAAGGCAGGTAAAGCAGGGTGGCAGGTTAATGTAAACACTGACTGACCATCACACATCAAAGCCTCAGTGACCAGATCTGAATGTATATGAATCCTGTCTCCTTTACAGTACACGTAATTGGCTGGTTTGGAGACCTACAGATACAGTACGGTAAACTACACCTACACTGAGCTGATGAAGAGTCCTGTTCCAGAAATGATAATAGGACATTAGAGCCCTAATAAACCATGCTCCTGTTACTCTCCATACTTAAGTACATCTGAAGGTACATACTTTAGTACTGGTACTCTCCATACTTCAGTACATCTGAAGGTACATACTTTAGTACTGTTACTCTCCATACTTAAGTACATCTGAAGGTACATACTTTAGTACTGGTACTCTCCATACTTAAGTACATCTGAAGGTACATACTTTAGTACTGGTACTCTCCATACTTAAGTACATCTGAAGGTACATACTTTAGTACTGGTACTCTCCGTACTTAAGTACATCTGAAGGTACATACTTTAGTACTGGTACTCTCCATACTTAAGTACATCTGAAGGTACATACTTTAGTACTGGTACTCTCCATACTTAAGTACATCTGAAGGTACATACTTTAGTACTGGTACTCTCCATACTTAAGTACATCTGAAGGTACATACTTTAGTACTGGTACTCTCCGTACCTAAGTACATCTGAAGGTACATACTTTAGTACTGGTACTCTCTGTACTTAAGTACATCTGAAGGTACATACTTTAGTACTGGTACTCTCCATTCTTAAGTACATCTGAAGGTACATACTTTAGTACTGTTACTCTCCATACTTAAGTACATCTGAAGGTACATACTTTAGTACTGGTACTCTCCGTACTTAAGTACATCTGAAGGTACATACTTTAGTACTGGTACTCTCCATTCTTAAGTACATCTGAAGGTACATACTTTAGTACTGTTACTCTTGTGGGACTCTACCTTAGCTCAGGTACATGGTTTGTGGACTTCCTCCTTCCCTGTGAGTTTTCCTGAGTTTGCAGCCCTGATTCTGCCATCGTCACCAGCTGTCAGCACCTAAGAGGGATCTACACACACACACAAGGCCATGCGGAGGAGTCAGCTATTACGTTTAGAATCGGTTTGCATTAAGGCTTTATGTGGTGTTATAATAATGAATGAGATAAATAAGAACTCATGTAGTGGATTTCTGCCGCTAAGCTGCTAATTCCCTCCTGCTTACTGCGGCTATTGTTCCAGCCTGGTACTGCTCCACAGTTTGGCAACCCCTCATTTCTTTCCCCATGTCACTCTATAACGAGCATTAAAGGTTCTAGCTCAGCCTGATGGAGGTCTGAAACAGGCCAGTGCCCCGTACAGGAGGTCGGCAGATGCAGAATAAACTTCTGAACATGGAATCTTGGGAGAATTCATGTTCTAGCCAATTCCATCCATCTGTTTGGGAATTAAACATTTCACCACCTTCACTCTCCAAAGGAACCTAAACCAGCTCGGAGTCCAGATGTGTTTCATCCAGAGCACATACACAGCAGCGAGCTTCCCGACTGGAGAATTTGAATTTCCGAGATGTAACGCTCGAGGTGATGGTTTTGATTTCAGGAAAATTAGAACAGACACCTGCGATTCGGTTGTGCTGTAGTACTAGTTTGGCTGCTGCTGCCAGGCACCTGTCTCCAGAGGCCGTGACAGGTTCTTTCATCTAGGTCCATCACAGTGCTCGGTTTCACGAGTGCTCCAATGACGAAGGAACCACAAGAAGCTTGGCACACTACGGGAATCATGTCCGGTCTGGAATAGCACTGAAATCTAGAAAGCGAGCCCAGGAGGGGGGTTCGGTAATACCTCAAGCATGCCATCACAGAATTCTCACCTGCCCTCCTCAAACCGCTCTGACCCGGGCAGGTTTTCTGTTTCACACCGGCGCCCTGCTGCCATCTTCTCCAAGGTTCTTTCTCGCTGACTTCAGTTTCCTTTGAACTGTCACTGCCAAGCGTCGCAGGTCCTTAAACTTGGTGGATCATGCCAGAAGCCTGGCGCAATCTGACGAATGAGGGGCCGGAGTTTAGATTTCAAAGCCTCGGCCGCAGCCTCGACACCTACGGTGTAACAGTGAACGTCAGGACGCGGGGAACGCTGGTGTTTAAGAGACGATGGCTGCTGACTCAGAGGTCTGAAAGGCTCGGTTAGGCCAGTGTCCATGCCGCTTCCAGAGCACACACAGTGCTGGTGCATTCCCCGACTACCACTGACCACAGAGGATGTACCCCTTGACCTTTCGACCTGAACTGTCATTCGCCGTCTGGTTCGTGTTTCCACAGTCACTCAAGCAGACAGCCGATGGGGCCGGGATTAATGAAGGAATGGGGGTTCGGTTTCAGAGCGCTGTGGTGCGGAGGAACAGCTCCCGGTTTTAACCGCTGTTCTGCCTGGTGAAGTTTGCATCCTGTTGGTTTTGTTAGGGTGAAGCAGAGGTCGAGGAGGACACCATGAGAGTGATTACATGAGACGAGGCGGCCGAGGCAGAAGAGGGGCGTTGAGTTTCACTCGCGTATTTAAGTGCTCCTAAATCCCCTGCACATGTTCGGTGGGAGACCAGCGTCAGGATCAGTCAACTTCACGGACCGTTTTCACGACCAGCGTGGAGAAAACCTCTCACTGTAGTTGACTGCAGTGGTGTGCAGGAAGCCATGGGTCTAGTTACTGTATTCCAGTGAGCGGGAATAATCCTGGCTTTCAGTTTAAATCAGTATCAGCATTTAGAACAGCCGCATAACTGATCCAGGCTAGAATACGGCGAGGGTGCGCTGCTGCGGGGAGCCTGACCGACATTTACAAGACAGATCGGATTTCATGGGAGTTTGTTGGACTGTGTTGTACATCATTCGGTATAAACATTACACACAGGGGCTCAAAAAGAAGGCCTGGCTCAGCGGTCAGCTCTCAAATACATCAGCAACGTTATACTCATGAACGTAAGCTCCCGGGACAAACACGGAGCAGCTCTGTGACGTTCCGGGGTGTTCACTGGGAAATGGGTTTGTAGGTTGGGATGACAGTAAGTCTGAAACACAGTCCCTACACTGCGCTGCTGGACGACCAGGTTTCCCCTATAGCTCATCATCTTCCCGAGGAACACAACATTCCCATCCCGGTATTCCAAGATGACAGTTCTGGCATTCACAGGGCTGCAGATGTCAGTGATTGGCATGATGAACATCCAGACTGGCCCACACAATCCCCATATTTAAATCCTCTTGGAATCTGTGGGACTACCTGGAACACCCAGCAAAACTCCAGGGAAGGCATCCACCAAATCTGGACAAGCTGACCAGTTCTTTGATGTGAGAGTGTCTGAACACTGATGTGGCTACATCCAGACACTCGTCCAGTCCATGCCCGATCCAGGCACAGCTGTTACTGGTGCTCGAGGAGGTGCTACACACTAGTAGGTACAGTTCAGTCACAGGGAATTGTGGGAAATTTGTTTTCTGAAAAGCCAAGAGCTCCAAGCTGGACTGGAGCAGGACAGTTGAGTGTCCATGAGTGGTCAGTCGTTACTGGTTAAGGTCTCTGCTCATGGGTAAGGACAAGCCGAGCGTGCCAGTGGTCAGGCAGTAAGAGCTGTGTTACGAGATGATGTCACCTTGTAAGCGTGAAAAGGGCTGGAAGTCCAAAGGGCTGGCGTTCCAGGCAGTTGGGAAAAGTGGTGTGCAAAAAGCTCCATAACACACTACAGGAAGGAGGACAGCAGGAACAGCATGGTAAGGAAGGAGTGTGGCGGAGTGCCTCATGCAGGAGTCAGACTCAAAGAGAGCTCTGCCTCGGTGCCCTGACCAGTAAACCCAGCGTCTTCACAGCAGGACAATAAGTCATTCGGGCGAAAATGTGCCTGCAGTCTGTTGAAGCGTCCCCTCCATGTCCCTGACACTCTCTCTTAGGAATTAGGTTACACTGACCCCAGTTGTCGGCAATTCCTGCCCGACTGTCTTCAACAGAGTGGCACCGCTCACACATTCACACCATCTCAGAATCTCTCACCTTGTTATATCCTCGGAGGTGGACTCAGAATGCTGGGATCAGAAGTCAAACGCAGTCCACAAAGATCTCTTTATGGGAATTCCGGAGATGTGTTCAGCTCATGCCATGTAGTGATCCGCTGTTGGCTTCGAAACCATGCTCCGTGTGGAACGCTATGGAATTCATGGACATCAGGAACAGCCACGTATTTGGAAGAGCGCTTGGAAGCGTTCAGACACGTTCGGCACGTTGACTGAAAAGATCAAGAAAATCAGGAACAGCTTCTGATCCACAGCAGGGGCCTGGAATGAGACGGCTCCCGGCCAAGAGCACACGATGGCCCCGAACCCTTCCAGCCTTGTGACCGGAGGGTCGCCTGTTCCAATCCCTACCTACAGGACACGACTGAAGTGCTCTTGAGCAAGGCACCTAACCGCTGCCCTGGCATGCTGGTCCACCGCTCTGGGCAAGTGTGTTCACTAGAGTGTGGGTGTGTCGCTTGACGGATGGGTGAATGTGGAAGATCAGCAAAGGGAGGAGCCGTGTTAGACAGACCTGGGCGTGAACATTGCTGATGCTCTGTTGCTGTTGTTCAGTGGCAGTACGCTCTGTAGCTGGTCTGGATCATACTTTAGTACTGGTACTCTCCATACTTAAGTACATCTGAAGGTACATACTTTAGTACTGGTACTCTCCATACTTAAGTACATCTGAAGGTACATACTTTAGTACTGGTACTCTCCATACTTAAGTACATCTGAAGGTACATACTTTAGTACTGGTACTCTCCATACTTAAGTACATCTGAAGGTACATACTTTGGTACTGGTACTCTCCATACTTAAGTACATCTGAAGGTACATACTCTAGTACTGTTACTCTCCATACTTAAGTACATCTGAAGGTACATACTTTAGTACTGGTACTCCAGTGGAGGACTAAAGGAGAAACCGACATATATATATATATATATATATATAGGAAGTTTGTTGCTGTTGGTCAGTGCACAGAAAGCAATAGACTGTTTCACTGCTCAGTTTGTAGCTGCACTGTGTAAGACTTGGGGATTTGGAACCCCCTCTGGTGGAAATGAGTAACTGCACACAACAAGCAGAAGAACATTTTGCAGCATGGATCTGCTGACTGTAAGAGAATTCAAAGAGAACTCTGGGTAAACATGGCGAAGGTCGTATCTTCTGAGGACGTGAGTGAATGATCTACTATTGATCATCAGATGGTCATCAGCATGATTTACATTTGAGACCTGAATATCAAGCCACACCTTATTCAGGTGCATGTGGCGATTTTCAGTCAGAGTTTTGAAGGCCCCGCCCACTTCCTTGCTCACATGAGACCACAACACATACCCACGATATCTCCTCATTCTCTTAAAAGAAAGTGTCTTCCTACATCCACTTCATCAGCGTCCGTCAACATCCCTGTACCGCCTGATTGCCTGATTTCTCCGCTGGGAAATGACGTACCCACCTCAGAATTCTCCTCCGTGCCCAAAGTAGGGCCTATCAGTGACACCAGGCATGTATCCCAACGCTCCTACTTCATGCTGATTCGTCCCTCCATTGAAGCCACGCTTTCCTCCTAATGCGTCTCACATGTTCCCGCCCGTGTTTGACATCGCCGTGTCTCTGGTAGTGATTGGTTTGACTTCCTTGGGGATGTTTACATAAGGGCTCAGGTTCAGTCTGCTTATTGAGTGAGCCGGCGAGGACAGACAGACAATGAGACTCGTTTACACAGAGAACAGCTTTCTTTTCTCAAGGGGGGGCGGGATGGACAACCGCTGGTCACGCCGGACAATGACTCCTATAGGATGGTGTGCTCAGGGGTTAAAGGGAAACCTCAAGCAAACTTCCAGACCGGTTTCAATTCCCACTGGTGTGGTGTGGGATATATACCAGCAAGTTAAAACCAGAAAACTTAACTGTATATACGTGTGTGTGTGTATACACACATACACATATATACACACATACACATATATACACACATATATACTGCCCTGAGAGTTTAGTTGGCCCGTTGGCCCAATGAGAGCAAAGCTGGCGGGGTGGTGCTTTCTTGGCAGGCCACTGGCGGTTAGGGACAGTATTAAATTATATACCACTGTTTATCACTTCTTCTTTTTATTTGTTATTAGTTCAGTAAATAATTTTCATCTGTCACAGCCTCTAACACAACGTTTGTAATGTGTGTGTTTGTTTTGTCTTTTCAAAATCAAAGGATCTGTGCGTTTAAAATCTGTTAGAGGAGATTAAAACTAGTTAGGCCAGTAATCTGGGTGGTCTGAGGGTGAACCAGCATTGGCAAACAGCAGGATGGCGACCTGATCGAGCCAGCAGGCCAATATATCGTTGCTGGTCCAGGTCCAGTTACCGCACATTTCCACCCAGATAACCAGCATATCGTCGCTGTCCAAAGAAAAACAGGTTTCTTCAAACTGGCCAAAAACCTCATTTCATTTTAATGTAAGTCAATGGAACCAGACGTCTTTCCAAGCCCTGTCAAACAGCAGCTGATGTGTTCGAATGATGTGTAAAAGTAAAAACGGGCAAAAAATAGAGATATGTGTTTTTCATTGGACAGCGACGATATGCTGGTTATCTGGGTGGAAATGTGCGGTAACTGGACCTGGAAATGTTAGGTAGCTAAACAGTAGTACTTCCACATTCCCAGTTACAGTAACAGTAATGTCCCTGAGGGCAGGAGGGTAGTGGACCACTGTCGGCCCACTAACTACAAAGCTGGTGGTCCACTGGCGTGTTCCTCAGGATACTTTGGGCAACCTGCCAGCGGTTAAACAGAATATCAGAAAAACACAATTTTTATCATATATTTTACACAGTCCAGGTAATTCCTTCTGCCGTCATTCCCTACCGGTGTTATCCTTTATAAAATGACTTTAGCACAATTTTAGTTAATAGTTTTTAGTGTCAACAACATTTTAAAAAACTAAATGACGTTATTAAACAGTTGCTTTTTTCCTTGTTATTTATTTCCTTGTCCTACTTTATTTTCCAAAATAAAAGTCTCTGTACATTTTAAATCAGTCTGAAGAGATTAAAGCTAGTTTGATCATGTACGTGGGAAAATACACTGGGGGCTAACCGCAGCCCACTCTGAGTAGAACTGTGGGTGTAGTGGTTGTAGTGGGGTGTGTTCATCAGAATGAGCCTCAGAAAGTTAAATATACAGGTCTGAAGATTAATAAAAGATGAACTCGCTTTAGAGGATCAGTTTTAGAGTGAAGTAGCCGAGGGGAGCTAACAGCTAGGCTAACCGTATCTCAGGTGAACTGAGCAGCGTTAGCAGCAGCTAGCTCTAAACAGTGGATACAGTAATAACAGCTCTGAGGTAAATGTGAGGTCACTGGTCATGTGACTGTATTAGTATACTACACTGTAGGTCAGAACCTGGTACTGTACTGTGTACCACACACAGGGGGCGTATACAGTGTGCAGTACAGACTACTGTAGTATACAGTGTATCTGTTTGAATACAGCCCTCGTCTAATTCAGAAACTAGACTTTAATGAAGACACAAGGCACTGCAGTGACGGGTCAGACGGGGGCGTAACACTAACGTCAAGGTTAAGAAATGGTACATTCCATTTTACAGGTGTCTAAAATGGTATTAGAAGATTCTCTTGTGAGCTGCTGTCCCCCTTCGATCCCCCTCTGTTGGGGACCAAGTCAGGGAGGTCATCCCAATCCCCCACTCCAGTAATTTAGGGTGTTCAAACTTTTCCACAGGACTGCACGAGCGTACGAGTCAGAATTTTATGCTAACAAGCTAACGCTCTCACTTGATTGCAACAGGCACTCAGAATCCTCCCATCACTGGTTGATTACTTTTACAAGCAATTAGGAGCAGATTAGCACATGCACAAATAACACGGCTTCGTCTGCACCTCCCGTTTCCCCGGAGGAGTGATCAGCAAGCCAGTGATTGCTATGCGTTCTGTTTGTCCCTCATTAGAACAGCGTCACCGCCGCCGCCGGTGCCAGTCACATTTTTAAGAGCCACGTGGTCCTGAAAGCCCGACAGCGGCGACTCAGAGTCTGCCCTGCCTCGCTTTGGCCTCTACGCTATGGAGGTGAAGGAAATGGGTTCCAGCGTAAAGGCGTCTCCAAAGGGAAGCGATTCATTACGAGCGCCTCTCGCGGAGCACGTCACGCTGGGCTGACATCCTCAGCAGGCCCGAGAGTTAAGCATCGCTCCATTAAAGCCCCTACAGGAGCCCGGCCACATTAAAGGACCAGCGCTGGAAGTTCAAAACGTCCCGAGTCCTGACTTACGTCCTCCAGCATGCGGGCGTCTCCGTGACGTGTTGCGGAGTGATGACTGGTGATGCAGGATACACTGCAGACCAGCCTGACTAATAACTGTTCTTATTAAGCCTGGGTTAAAAATCATCACCACGTCACAGTCATCGTTCACACACTGCAAATCGAAGCCACATGTCTGAGGCTGAGCAGTTACCCAGTTAAAGAGGAGCTCCGCTCTAAACCTGCGCATAACTAAACCACCAAGACCCAAACAAGCCACTCAGAGTGGGGGTGATGGGAACCAGACGTCTGAGGAGCCTAGCGCCTCTAAGAGCTCCCACAAAACACCAAACACACCTCACAGCAAACACACCTCACACCAAACCCGCTCTCACTCACTCTGTACACACCTCACACCAAACCCTCTCTCCCTCACTCTGTACACACCTCACACCAAACCCTCTCTCACTCACTCTGTACACACCTCACACCAAACCCTCTCTCCCTCACTCTGTACACACCTCACACCAAACCCGCTCTCTCTCACTCTGTACACACCTCACACCAAACCCGCTCTCCCTCACTCTGTACACACCTCACACCAAACCCGCTCTCCCTCACTCTGTACGCACCTCACACCAAACCCTCTCTCCCTCACTCTGTACACACCTCACACCAAACCCTCTCTCCCTCACTCTGTACACACCTCACACCAAACCCGCTCTCCCTCACTCTGTACGCACCTCACACCAAACCCTCTCTCACTCACTCTGTACACACCTCACACCAAACCCTCTCCCTCACTCTGTACACACCTCACACCAAACCCTCTCCCTCACTCTGTACACACCTCACACCAAACCATCTCTCACTCACTCTGTACACACCTCACACCAAACCCTCTCTCACTCACTCTGTACACACCTCACACCAAACCCTCTCTCCCTCACTCTGTACACACCTCACACCAAACCCTCTCTCACTCACTCTGTACACACCTCACACCAAACCCTCTCTTACTCACTCTGTACACACCTCACACCAAACCCTCTTTCGTTCACTCTGTACACACCTCACACCAAACCCTCTCTCCCTCACTCTGTACACACCTCACACCACACCCTCTCTAACTCACTCTGTACACACCTCACACCAAACCCTCTTTCGTTCACTCTGTACACACCTCACACCAAACCCTCTCTCCCTCACTCTGCACACACCTCACACCAAACCCTCTCTCACTCACTCTGTACACACCTCACACCAAACCCTCCCTCACTCTGTACACACCTCACACCAAACCCTCCCTCCCTCACTCTGTACACACCTCACACCAAACCCTCTCTAACTCACTCTGTACACACCTCACACCAAACCCTCTCTCACTCACTCTGTACACACCTCACACCAAACCCTCTCTCCCTCACTCTGTACACACCTCACACCAAACCCTCTCTCCCTCACTCTGCACACACCTCACACCAAACCCTCTCTCACTCACTCTGTACACACCTCACACCAAACCCTCCCTCACTCTGTACACACCTCACACCAAACCCTCCCTCCCTCACTCTGTACACACCTCACACCAACCCCTCCCTCACTCACTCTGTACACACCTCACACCACACCCTCTCTCCCTCACTCTGTACACACCTCACACCAAACCCTCTCTCACTCACTCTGTACACACCTCACACCAAACCCTCTCTAACTCACTCTGTACACACCTCACACCAAACCCTCTTTCGTTCACTCTGTACACACCTCACACCAAACCCTCTCTCCCTCACTCTGTACACACCTCACACCACACCCTCTCTAACTCACTCTGTACACACCTCACACCAAACCCTCTTTCGTTCACTCTGTACACACCTCACACCAAACCCTCTCTCCCTCACTCTGCACACACCTCACACCAAACCCTCTCTCACTCACTCTGTACACACACTCACACACAAACTCTCCCTCACTCTGTACACACCTCACACCAAACCCTCCCTCCCTCACTCTGTACACACCTCACACCAAACCCTCTCTAACTCAACTCTGTACACACCTCACACCAAACCCTCTCTCACTCACTCTGTACACACCTCACACCAAAACCCTCTCTCCCTCACTCTGTACACACCTCACACCAAACCCCTCTCTCACTCACTCTGTACACACCTCACACCAAACCCTCTCTCACTCACTCTGTACACACCTCACACCAAACCTCGCTACAGAACTCCTCACTCTGTACACACCTCACACCAAACCCTCTCTCCCTCACTCTGTACACACCTCACACCAAACCCTCTCTCCCTCACTCTGTACACACCTCACACCAAACCCTCTCTCCCTCACTCTGTACACACCTCACACCAAACCCTCTCTCCCTCACTCTGTACACACCTCACACCAAACCCTCTCTCCCTCACTCTGTACACACCTCACACCAATCCCTCTCTCCCTCACTCTGTACACACCTCACACCAAATCCTCCCTCCCTCACTCTGTACACACCTCACACCAAACCCTCTCTCCCTCACTCTGTACACACCTCACACCAAACCCTCTCTCACTCACTCTGTACACACCTCACACCAAACCCTCTCTCCCTCACTCTGTACACACCTCACACCAAACCCTCCCTCCCTCACTCTGTACACACCTCACACCAAACCCTCTCTCACTCACTCTGTACACACCTCACACCAAACCCTCTCTCACTCACTCTGTACACACCTCACACCAAACCCGCTCTCACTCACTCTGTACACACCTCACACCAAACCCTCTCTCCCTCACTCTGTACACACCTCACACCAAACCCTCTCTCCCTCACTCTGTACACACCTCACACCAGACCCTCTCTCCCTCACTCTGTACACACCTCACACCAAACCCTCTCTCCCTCACTCTGTACACACCTCACACCAAACCCTCTTTCCCTCACTCTGTACACACCTCACACCAAACCCTCTCTCACTCACTCTGTACACACCTCACACCAAACCCGCTCTCTCTCACTCTGTACACACCTCACACCAAACCCGCTCTCCCTCACTCTGTACGCACCTCACACCAAACCCTCTCTCACTCTGTACACACCTCACACCAAACCCTCTCTCACTCATTCTGTACACACCTCACACCAAACCCTCTCTCCCTCACTCTGTACACACCTCACACCAAACCCGCTCTCCCTCACTCTGTACACACCTCACACCAAACCCTCTCTCCCTCACTCTGTACACACCTCACACCAAACCCTCTCTCCCTCACTCTGTACACCACCTCACACCAAACCCTCTCTCCCTCACTCTGTACACACCTCACACCAAACCCTCTCTCACTCACTCTGTACACACCTCACACCAAACCCTCTCTCCCTCACTCTGTACACACCTCACACCAACCCTCTCCCCCTCACTCTGTACACACCTCACACCAAACCCTCTCTCCCTCACTCTGTACACACCTCACACCAAACCCTCTCTCCCTCACTCTGTACACACCTCACACCAAACCCTCTCTCCCTCACTCTGTACACACCTCACACCAAACCCTCTCTCACTCACTCTGTACACACCTCACACCAAACCCTCTCTCACTCACTCTGTACACACCTCACACCAAACCCTCTCTCACTCACTCTGTACACACCTCACACCAAACCCTCTCTCCCTCACTCTGTACACACCTCACACCAAACCCTTTCTCCCTCACTCTGTACACACCTCACACCAAACCCTCTCTCCCTCACTCTGTACACACCTCACACCAAACCCTCTCTCCCTCACTCTGTACACACCTCACACCAAACCCTCTCTCCCTCACTCTGTACACACCTCACACCAAACCCTCTCTCCCTCACTCTGTACACACCTCACACCAAACCCTCTCTCCCTCACTCTGTACACACCTCACACCAAACCCTCTCTCCCTCACTCTGTACACACCTCACACCAAACCCTCTCTCCCTCACTCTGTACACACCTCACACCAAACCTTCTCCCTCACTCTGTACACACCTCACACCAAACCCTCTCTCACTCACTCTGTACACACCTCACACCAAACCCTCTCTCACTCACTCTGTACACACCTCACACCAAACCCTCTCTCCCTCACTCTGTACACACCTCACACCAAACCCTCTCTCCCTCACTCTGTACACACCTCACAGGTGTATCAGGTGAGGGTAAACTGAGAGAGTGTGTCCTGGCTTTGGGACACACCCCTGTGGAAAAGGGCGGAGTCAGCAGTGACTCGTTATCATTTAAAGGAACAGAGACTCTCACTGGCCTTTCTGAATAGAGCCTCACCTGTGTTGAGGAAGGCAGCGTATTAATAACCCAGTCGTGTCGTAACGTTCCACGGTGTAGCATTCCACAGGTATGGTTCCACAGTCTGGTTCCTGTTACTCCCTGTGCTGCTCTGGAACGCGTGTGTCTAACATCAAACCACTCTGAATGATATGGCTCACAACTCAACCATTTAATTATGGAGACACTTTGGACAGTGGAAGTCCCTCCTTCCCTGTATTCCGCACAGTGGAGTAATATACTTTAGGAATATCATATCCCGTCTGTATGACACCGGACACGTTCCGGCTACCATTAAAGGTAACGCTGGCACTGTCAGAGGAAAGATAATGCCCACACTAATAACCTCCAATCAGCTCAGGGAAAACCGGGAGGAGAAGTAAGAGTGGGTTTTCCACTAAATGTCCATTCCCCAGAATACAGCCGGAAACATTCAAACGCATGCTGAATTTTGCAATACTATAAATCTGGATTTCCACACGATAGATAATCATAGACTAGCAGTCCAGCAGCGCCAAACGCAGACAGGAAGCTAACGTGATACTTCCCAAAATAAACACTACACGGAATTTACATCGCTTTCCATCGGCTCTCCCCGGAGAACCTCCAGCCCACGAACACGCCAGAGCCACCAGCAAGCCCACAGGTCTCAATCCAGCATGTCCGAAGACATTCCACACACACACACACACACAAAGGAAAGAAGAGTGTGCATCGCCTCTGCCTTTCCCAGCCTTCCCCTGACGCGAGGGTCCGCAGTGTCTTCTCGGGGTCACCAGAGACAGGCTGGAGTTGACCTTGCTTGTCAGAGCGCTTCTCACCTTGTTGTTGAGTGGAGAATGGGATCCGTAGTTTGCGAGCCGAAGGCCGCCACAGGGGAAATTCAGGGATAATTACTAGAAGGCTCCGGCAGCCGGGCTTTAATTTCATTTCTTCTCCAATAACAGGCCAGCCAAGCGTAGGTGGTGGGCGGGAGGAGGCCAGGGGGCTCCGTATGCTGCAGGACTCCGTGCCATCCCAGGCCACCGGGACATGAACACAGTGATTAGTGAAGAATGATTGGATATGTCAGAGACAAGAAACCTATCAAGAGCTCATCATGTCCTCCACATAGCTATCCCTCTCTCCCTTCATCTCCCCACGGTGATTCTCTCGCGCTCAGCCTGATCGCCAATGATAGTGGAGATCATCTGGCTTTGCGGTGAACGTGAGAGGATTCCGAAGATTTTCCCGTCTGCCTGAAAGAATAGTGCACACACACACACACACACACACACACACACACACACACACACACACACACACATATACACACACATATACACATTACACACACACATATACACACACACACCTATATACACACAAATACACACACACCCACACACACACACACACACATATACACACACGCACACACATATACACACAAACACCTACACACACACACACACATATATATACACACACACACACACACACACACACACACACACATACATATATATATACACACACATACACACACACATATATACACACTAAAACACACACACACACACCTATATACACACAAATACACACACACCCACACACACACACACACACACATATACACACAAACACCTACACACACACACACATACACACATATACACACAAACACCTACACACACACACACACACACACATATATACACACAAACACCTACACACACACACACACACACACATATACACACACACACACATATACACACTAACACACACTCACACACACACGTATATACACACATATACACACTAACACACATATATACACACACATATACCTACACACACACATATACACACACACACACATATATATATACACACACACACACACACACACTCACACACACACATAGATACACACACACACATATACACACACACACACACACACATATATATATATATACACACACACACACACACGCGCACACACACACACACACACACACACACACATATATATACACACACACACACACACACACACATACACACACACACACACACACACACACAGACACACACAGACACAGAGGTGCCGCAGAAGGACCTCAGTACTGAACACTCCTAGAAGATGAGAGTAATTGTGCAGCTTACGTTCGGTGCTAAGGCTGGTCCCCAAACTCTGATGAGCTGCTGACATTGAATGGGATTTTATTGGGGAAGGACGGATGAATAAACGACTCATAGACGAGTCGGGTCAGTATGTCAGAGTTTTGGGATCTGCTCTGAGTGAGTACCTGTAGTTTGGTGGCTGTAGGTTAAAGGCAACAATATGAATGGGGGTGAAAGGGAGGAAGGAGGGATGAATAAATGACACAGAGGAGTGCAGGTCAGGGTGTCTGTGGATGAGAGTTTGGGGTCTGTCCTGAGTGAGTACCTGTAGTTTGGTGGCTGTGGGTTGAAGGTTGGAGGCATTAGGGTTTGTATAGGGGTGAAATGAATGGGAGTCTATGGGGGGAAGAATTCAGGATTCAGAAAACCAGGCATGGAAAACCATACCTGCCATTAGCATTCCGATTGTTGTGACTGCTGTGCTACACCGTATGTCAGTGCCTGGACTGAGCGACTAGTCCGGGAATGAGAGCCATCAAAGAGCTTATCACGCGGGTACACTAATTGTGGCCCGCATGGGCGAGGGTGGTTTTGTCTTTAGACCAAGTCGTTCCGTTATCTGCCTTCTAGCGGAGTTATCTGCCGGATTCCAGGCCAGGCGTGTGTCTGAAACAAAGCAGGAGGATGCATCATCCTGTCTCCAGGCACTCTCGCACTCTCACTGCACGACAGGCCGAGCATCGGCCAGCGACGTCTTTGATCTTCAGGAGGGATGGGGGTATTTAAGATCTTGGTTTAGATAGCGAGGGAACAAACCCAACGCTGCCAAGGACTTTGATGGATTGGTCTGACGTCCCGGATCACGCGGCGATGACTAAACACAAACGCTAGGTCGTACTAGCCACTTCCAAGTGACCCCCTAGGCTAAACGGGCCTGAAGGGGCTCAGTTCACGGTTTAACTCAATCTCAACTCACAGCTTTAGAGGTATATGTAATACAGCAGCTCACATACGGTAAACACCACCCCATACGCATAACCCCGCAGGGCTGCGTCCCGCAGTCTCTCTGTCGCGTGATTGGCTGTGTTATTGTAGCTCTCTGGGACGCGGCCGACAGGCAGCAGAGGATAACTATGTTTTGATGACATCAGGCTGATATTGCGGCTTGTGCTGGAAGCCTCAGGAGAGGAGTCACGCTATAGGGTATCGTATCATCTCCGTCACGCGTGATTGGCCTGCTCCCACAGATAGGACCATACCATTCCAGCTCCGTCTGCCTTCCCCAGAGCCAGCTGCACTTTGGGGAATTTTAAGCATGGCACGGTTATGATCAAAAGATGCGGAGGCCTGTTTCCTCCTTCCTCTTATTCAGCGATATCAGAAGTGGAGCGCTGTGTAAGGAGCTTTCCCGGTTCATCAGTCTGTGTTTAATTAGGAGGGCGTGCTGTTGGTGACTTCAGACCTGGGAACTGTGTGCTGGAGCGTCCCGCTTGGTTTAATAGGAAACACAGCGCTGCTTTATAAATATTCACTACCGTTTAATACCTCCTCGCTCTCCCAGCAGCAGCCGGCACTCATTAAGACACCAGTACAAGCTCACGTCTGAAACAGACTCATCCCTCCTAAACCAAACACTGGCCACAGCGCCAGGGCACAACGGAGCCCGCACGGCTGAGCCCGCACGGCTGAGCCCGTGTGCAGAACGAGCGCCGTGGGTTTAATAACCACCAGGTATGATGACTCCTCGAAGCCTGACCCTGATGACCTTCTCACCACATCCTGTATGTTGTGGAAACCCCGTTCTAAAGAAGAACGAAAGACACGGTGTCACCCGGAGAGCTCCTAGACAGGTTTGCTTGCCTCATGCGTTTTATTGTGGTACTAATTTGCATGTATGACCGAGTACAGTCTCCGAAAGGCATCCTGCTCTTGGAATATGACTGAAGAGCTGGGAATTCCTTCTAAAGCTTTACAATAACCATTCCTCTCTCTCTCCCGCTTGGTTCTCTCCATCATCACCTCCCTGTCTTTTGTTCTCTAATGTTTGTCGGTGTAGCGGTGTGCTGCGTTCGTGTCTCAGCCCCGGCCGAGGCCCTAATTTCTATGGTACCCAGAGAAAAGCGGAGATTGATACGTTCTGGGCTCCGACTCTCCCTGAAGTGCTCAGGCTCTCATTTGTCTCCGTAATGCTGAGCAAACACAGGCTGGAGAACCACTTCTGCTCAAATTCCTCCTCCCGTGCCAAGCTTCGTTTACCCGGTGCGGGCCGAGAGTATCTCTCTCTCTCTGTACTGAGAGATACGCTATCAGCCTCCAACAGTTTAAGGCAGAGTGGCTAGCGACTTCTTTGTGCTAATCAAGATGTGCGATAACTAATCAGCTCAAAACAATCAACATCTCAGATGGCCATGCGAATCAGCAACAAGGGTACGCGATGCTGATGTGGGAGAAACCGAGACGGATACGGGAAAACAAGAGGAAATAAAGGAAGAGAGAAGGAAGGAAGGGACATGAGACCAGAGGTGGGCCAACAGACGCCCTGCCCCCCTGCTGGAATACTGAAAAACAAATCTGGTATTCGTTTATATATCTGTGATGTATAAAACTATCACCTGCAAAAGCTTGAACACTCCTGAGTCAGTTATCTGGTTTGACATCTTCACCGCAGAGCAACACAAACAAACAAAGCTCACCAGACTGCTTGGAGATTTAAGGTGGTAGTACCTTCAGGCTCCTGCAGGTGGTGCTGCACGAGGATGATGGGGCTATAAATCCCTGTGGGGTGTGAGTGACGGGATCCATAGATTGGGAAGAGGTGCTACAGTGCAGGGAGTGTCTCGTTCCATGTGTGGAAAATGGCTCCAGAGCAGATGTTAATGATTGACTAAAAGGAGGGACTGCATGTGGGCGTGGCCAAAGACCATAGTGTGAAGGAAGTAGCTGAATCTGCAGGTGTATGGAAGCGTACGGTCATACGGGTCTACCAGCAGTGGATACAATCCCAGTCTACAGGGAATTCTCCTCGGAACTGTGCCAGGGAAGACCACCACATCTGGACCACCTGACCAGTTCTTTGATGTGAGAGAGTCTGAACACTGATGTGGCTACATCCAGAAACTCGTCCAAGCCCAATCCAGTCCCAGCTGGTACTGGTGGAGGTGTTAGGTACGTGTCAGTCACAGGGGACTCGTATGCGTGTTAGGTTTGGGTGTTTAAGGATGGAAAGAAACTTCATGCAGCGTAAACACAGTACTGCTCACTGTTACACGCAGGACGCCATGCAGGCGTGACCTGGAACTGAGTGTTACAGCAAGGAGCACCATAACGACAGCCAAGCCTGACCCAGCTCTCTCATACCGCCAGCCTAATGCAAAAACGAGTTCGCTTACACTATCCCTTTTTCATTCCAGCAGGACAGGTAGGGCAGATCTCTCTCCTCAGGTGTGCAGGTTCATCTGTCCGGGCTGATTATGTCCTGAGCAATGAGCGTTTTAACCTCAGTAAGCGTAACGTAGATACACACAGCCCAACCTGAGCATGCCTCTGGCCTTACTGTGAGGTACTGGGAGTAGCTGCCCAGTGTATGGGTGAACTGGAACACCACCAAACTCAAAAGAGGGTACACCATCTTCAACGTCAAGTTCAGGATCACCAACACTGCACTGTGCAGCAGCAGATGAGCTATCGTCTCTGACTGTCCATCTACAAGGTGGAGCAGCAAGGTAGGAGTGTCTAATAGAGTGGACAGTGAGTGGACACAGTGACTCAACACTCCAGCAGCACTGCTGTGTCTGATCCACTCACACCAGCACCACCCACACTAACACACCACCACCACATCAGTGTCACTGCAGTGCTGAGAATGATCCACCACCCACATCGTACCTGCTCTGTGGTGGTCCTGTGGGAGTCCTGACCATTGAAGAACAGGGTAATACAGTACACAGAGAAACAGATGGACTACAGTCTGGACCTGTACACCTACAGAGTGTCCTGTATGGACGGTGGAGCTGATGGAGTGGGTGACGTGAGGAGGTGTACCTAATAAAGTGCTTGGAAATCTGTTCTGAGCATCTGCACAGTTCCCTGAGTTTTGGGGGAGGAGCATGTCTGAAACCCCTCCTTCCAGTCTAACGCCTATGAGTTCAGTTCCTCACCTTCTCAATACCACCGCATCAGACATAATGACACGGGGCAGAGAAGTCTGACGGACAGGCAAGACAGACAGAATGACTTTCTCCCACACCCACAGTCAACGTAACTCCTCAGACTCGTACGCCTCCATCTCAGGTTACCGGCGTAGGGGATCAGAGAGACACTGCTGCATGCAGGGACGGCTCTCCCCTGTACATTCCTGCTGAAGGAGCAGCACCGCGATCCGCTTTCAGCTTCAAACAGAAGTGCCAACGGGCCTGTCGTCGGGTGGGCTCATTTGCGGTGCCTCTGAAATCTTATCTCGGGGTAATAGATGAATGGGCTGAGGGGTGCAGGACTGGGATAAGGAACATGGAGAACCTTCTGAGCGGAGAGACTGGGGTGGGGGGGTCATTACGGTGGGGGTTTCCGTTTTCCATTATTCCATAAGCACACAGGAGACGTTTGCAGACGTTCCAGCAGTAGCAGGTTGAATGCTCTCGACTCCAGCAGACTTTCTCCTCACACCAATCGAAAGGTGGCCAGCCCTCCCTGAGCAGGGGGCGGGGTCCAGTGACACCCTCACGATGGAGGATTTTCATATAAGCAGGACCCAACTGATCCTGGAGGTGCCACAGGCTGGTGTTAGGAAAGGGCTTGACCCCGGGGTTGCTGCTCAGGAGCCGGCTTTGAAAAGAGAGAGGGAAATCAGCTCAGCATCCGCAAAGGGACTCCGGTTTCAGCGCGACTTGTTGCCTGGTACTAAATAAACTCTGGCATGCTGCATGGACACCCGATCCTTGACCCAAAGGGCTAGTGACCCTGGAGAGGATCTTAACACCCAGATCCCTTTGCCCTCCATGTCCTCTGGTTCAACCGGATCTGCTGCCCTCTTCCCGTCTACTGCTCTCCACAGCAGCTTGTCAGTGCACCACTAACGATTCGGCATCACCTCGGGCCTGCTGGGTGGAGGAGGTTCTAACAGGAAGGCAGAGCTCGCCAACAGAGCCCTCCAACAGAGCCACACTGACTTGCTCCTGCCGGTCAAACTTGCCCACATCGTTTGGTGGCTTTGATGAGCTGTGATCGTGATTGACTCTTATGAACCACTAGGATGAGGCTTTACAGGACAGACCCCTGTAGTCACGTTCCTGTATCAGGAATTCCACTGCTCCTCTCCATCGAAGGAGTCTGGAAAACGGTGTTCCGATAATGTTAGCTGATACATTCTGCTGGGTGGATAGCTTTTCTCTGAATGCAGACAGATCCCTCACATAACGAGGTCGTTAAGGAGCCAAAATACGGCAGTTCCAACACTGCTGCACACTGAACTGACTTCACAAGACAACCGCACCCCACAGTTTCAGGCTCCTGGTAGAGTAGCTGGTGTTAGCTTACCTGCACGGGCAGGCAAAGTACACAAACAATGTACCTGAGTTACAGTAGAGAACCCCAAGGTTAACTCCTCCAGTGTCAGTATCAGCTCCTCCCTTTAGTCCTCCACTGGAGTACCAGTATTAAAGTATGTACCTTCAGATGTACTTAAGTATGGAGAGTAACAGTACTAAAGTATGTCCCTTCAGATGTACTTAAGTATGGAGAGTACCAGTACTAAAGTATGTACCTTCAAATATACTTAAGTATGGAGAGTACCAGTACTAAAGTATGTACTTCAGATGTACTCAAGTATGGAGAGTAACAGTACTAAAGTATGTACTTCAGATGTACTGAAGTATGGAGAGTAACAGGAGCATGGTTTATTACGGCTCTAATGTTCTATTATCATTTCTGGAACAGGACTCTTCATCAGCTCAGTGTAGGTGAAGAGACTCTAGTGTCTCTCAGTCCACCAGTCTTTAATAGAAGTATGGAGAGAGTATTCAGTACTAGTCCCTGACCTGGACTGACGTCTATTTAAAGTATCACCATCAGCACAGAACACTGAAGGAGAACAGGGAACGTTAGCTAGAACCAAGTGGCTTTTAAATAACATTTTGCAAACATTTATTTGATCACTAATAGGGGACTTGCTTTAAATCGGATCACTAATGGGTTTTCCTTTACCGTGCTGGATCTGTAGGTCTTAAACTAGCCAAAACAGATTTACTAGGAGGGAAAGGAAGACGACTTAAGGCTAGTCTTATTCAGTGCACCTCTGTAAAGTACATATGGAGTGAGGTAAAAGCATTTTAGTGCGTATTTCAGTCCAGAAGAAGAATACGAACACCACACATGAGTAAACAGCGTTCTCGTAAGGGGATCTTCAGAGGTCTACAACAAGACCACTTAACGCCAAGACCTTGCCCTGACAGCTGGAGGACCAGATTCGATATTGGCCGACGCATATGAACCGTTTTATGGGCCGTAAACTGCTTTCCCATCATGTTTCCCAACATTCAGACCCACATTACTTATTCAAAGGCTGCGGAACCCGGAGAGACGCACCTTGATCAATGGCATTTTCTCAAGACCAGCAGCCTTCACTGTTGAGTGGGGAGACTCAGAAACAAGGGCCCACGGCAGGCCATGAATTTATCATCATAAAGCCGCGGAACAATCGATACTGCTTAGAAACTCAGGCTAAATGCAGGGCTCAGGTTGAGGCTCACTGACCGAGGCAGAAGGAGCGAGGCAAATGGAAAAATCAATGGTTCCCACCTGGCCTTCAGCCAGAAACGGCGCTAATGAACCAACACGCGGGATTGGAGAGCAGCCGCTAGGCGTGTCACCATGGCGGGGAGGCAGAACAGAGGCGGCTGAGAACTTTGGAGGTGAGTGTTGTTGTTTGGATTCCTCGGATTCCCCAGATTACAAAGATGCACTGGAGACATCAAAGGTGCGCCACCATGGGGGCCCATTAGAGAGGAAGTGGCCGAGTCAAATGAGCTTTACCACACTTCTCGGATCTGATTTGGATCTACCTGGAACTCAGAAACCCCATGACTAAGGCAGGGTTAAAGACACAGCTGCCTTTAGTCCCATCCCAAAGCGATCCTATCAGTAGAAGAATCCACCGATAGCGCTCGGGCCGAACAAGCTCAGTAAAGATAACAGTAATAACAATAAAGATGTAAGAGGATACAAAGCCTTAAAGGTGAAGCGCAGGACCTCCTTATGGATGTGTTAAGTAGCTGGTACCCAGCGTAGTCGATGAAGGACCGGAGTGACCTGAGCAGAGCTCTTCGTACTAACCCTTCAGTCACACTAGCAGACAATGAGACGCTTACGTCCCCCCAGGCTTGTCTGTTGTGGGTAGGATGGCCACTATCATAACCCCAACAAGTGGACATCATAAAGGGGGAGGGGTTCACGATACCAGAACCGAACTAAAACCATAATCTAACCTCTACAACACATACATGATGCTTTACCCTCCTAACTGGGGGGACTTGGTGAGTCAGATGGGAGCTTACTAATTGACTAGCCTGAGGGCTGATCTGTGGTTAGCCGGTAGGCGAGTTACGATGTCACACGACCTTGGTAAACCAATGAAATGAAAGGCATGTCTTGACACGGGCATGAGCCCATGGCACACATGGTATTGTTGGCGAGTGAACAATCCCTTCATCCTAAAAACAGTCTGTCCAGGTACTGCGCTGGACGGAGGACTCGGGGCTGAAACACCGGACGGCCCGGCCTAAAACCGGATGTGTGGCCACCCTGGTTGTGTGTTTAAGGGTTAGGGTTAGGGTTAGGGTTAGCCCTAACCCTAACCCTAACCCTAGAAACCTAAGGGCTTACATTCATGGCTAGGTTTAGTAGCATGCTGGCTACTCACCAAAGACACCAACAGTTCCCACTTTCCTCCACACGTCATTTCTCTACAGATGTATGTACAAAGATGCTTCATATAAACTGGGGAAGGAGGAAACGGCGGTGATGAGCCGGTGGTGTTTACCACCACACTGCTGAGACCTGGAACCACATAGTGGTAGGAAGTAAAGGCTCAGAGAGTGTAAGCCTGGGGGCCTCGGACCCGCATGTCTACGACTGGTCTGATGACTTTGTTGGAAACAATCTTTTACAATGTCGCTCCACCTCAACTCGATTCGTCACCGTGACGGCCATGCCGCTAAATCACCTCAACAAATCCAGTACTCCCATTAGAAACACCTGGTCACTTACATTTACAAGTATGGCATCTAGCTGACGCTCTTATCCAGAGCGACCTACAACGTTAACCTGATTACAGGCAGGCCAGTGTTGTTACTGTAGAGGTTCCTGTAGAGCAGCCCTGTGATAATCCATCCCATGCAGCTTCAGCATCCTCACACAGTTCCTGCAGATGGTGCGGTAGGGGTGGGGTTGGAGGGACACCAGGCCTTCTGGACGTGTGACGACATACCGTCCATCTTGGTGCTGACCACGGTGCCTCCACACACGGATTCGTTGGGCGTCTCCACCAAGACTAAAGCGGGACTCGTCACTGAAGATGACCCGCTGCCATTCTGAGTCACTCCATGACAGTCTGGTACGACACCACTGCAGTCTTTGGTGACGGTGACGTGGTGTTAAGGACAGTCGTGGTAACGGTCTGTGTGCATGTAGTCCTGCGTGGTGCAGCCGTCTGACAATGGTGCTGCACTAACAGGATGACCCATGGAGGTCTGTAATGGTGGATGTTGGGTCAGGCAGGTACATGAAGAGCATGTAGCTTAAATTATTAGCATGTCTCACCATGTCAAACCTACACACCAAGTTTCCTTCCTGTCAGTTGATTCTTTTGATGGTGAGTGTTGGGGAACAAAGTGGGACAAACTGAACACCAAGGACTGACTGGGGTTTAAATAATAGGAACGATGGTGGATGTTCAGTAGATGACAAAAATGAAAAGAAAGGCATATCAGTAAACGACTCTAACCCAACCTACACTTCTTCTCTCGTCTGTCCATCAGGCAGATGGCTCCTGGCTCGAGTCCTCGTTCAGACTTTACCAGCTCCATGTTCTCCTGACAGCTGCTGCAATCAAAAAGATACAGGAACAACAACAGCTGGCTGTCCCCACACTGTCGAGACTCCATCACCCAGCTATTCCTCCATCCATCTGCTTACTGGGTTTCAGCAGCGCACTAGGGCCGATACTTATCCAGCGGCACTCATTTTACCAAACCTAACCCACTAGCTCACAAAGCCTACACAAAGGCCCTCCTCTCAGCTTCTGTGCTGCAGTAATTTAACATGTATCAGGGGATCCCTGCAAGAGCGCCAACCCCGGCGTGATTTAGCCCCGGCTTAAGTGCGCGGGTGCATCTACATCACGCTGAATGTCCTGCCTCCCTTATATCCTCCCTTTCTCACAGCTCATCAAAAGAGAACCCGGACAAGGACTCCAAACACGTTATTATCACCCCTGAACTTCACTCCACACCTACTGACACATGAGCTGGGCAAACAAAACCCGGCTCTGTCCCTCCTGCTGTCCTCCCCAGGCCTCCGCTGCCCCTCAGAACCCTGCGGTGGCATTCCGCAGTAGGCCAAAGATGGACTCCTGTGGAGTGGGCCTTTGGTTCACAGAAGTGCCTCCCTTTCTTTCCCCGGAGAAAAGGAGAGGAAAACCCAGGCGATTTCTCACACAGCAGAGGAGAAAGAAGAGGAAAGATCAGCCCGGTTGGAGTTAGGCCTGCGGCTTTGTCTCCGCGGCAGTGGGTGTTGTTGATCGGAGGCGATTTTAACCCTCCAAACACTCCCTCTTAAGGACTCCCTGGAAACCGAAGCCTTTAGTCTGTGTCATCTCCATTCATTTAGCATCCAGTCAAGTGGCTGAATTATTTATAAAGGCGCCAGGGCTTTTAATGGCTGTTTGGACCCAGTTTGTTGACACTTGATTGCTGGGGGAGGGCAAAGAGGAAGGAGGAGAAAAAAAAAAAAACAGACAACAACCCACTGTTTGGTCATTAGCCGCCTGAGAGAGTCAGCAGCCCCGAGGGTTCAGGGCTATACTTGGAACAGGTGTGTTTGCGTTTCAGGAGGACTCATTGTAGAAGAGTCAGGCCTCATTCAGGGGGGATTAGTGGCAGGTTCAGGAAACACTCCAGTGTCGAGTCACGGGATTCCGGTTTTACAGATGCACTATGTGAGATTGAAGGATTTGGGGATTTGGAGACCTCTCTGGTGCAAATGTGTAACTACACACAGCGTGTGAAAGGGTGCTTTGTAATGCGGGCTAACCCTAACCCTCGGGGACACTTGGTCAGGTTCCGTCCGGTCCGGAATACTAGCCCTCAGTAGGACTGGGTGGCAAAGCATCCTGCAGCAAGGCTGCGTTCATTAGGAGGAACCGGGAATGAAGGAAAAGCGAGCTGGAGGAGACAGCTGTGTCAGGATAAGTTCTTGGGGGCATCCTGATCTTTAATTAGAATTTAAAACTATTTGTGCCATCAAACAAACAAACAAACAAACAAACAAACAAACAAACACACAGTCATGGGCTGGAGGTTGGAGAACCAGCCTTGTGACCAGAGGCTCCCTGAACCAACAGGACATGACTAAAGTGCCTTTGACCCTAGTGCCTAACCCTAACCCTAGGCATCCAACTCCCCAACTACTCCCTGTGTTCACTAGTGTGTGTGTGTGGTGTGGGTGTGGGTGTGTGGGTATGGGGGGAGGGGTGAGTGTTCAACTTCATGGATGGGTTAAATGCAGAAGACATTCCTCTGTGTGCAGCACAATACCCTTACCTCTCCGAGAATTATCGGCCTCACCTGAAAAGGTGAACACGTACAAGGGGGCAGAGAGCACACTCGTGTTAAAAAGGAGAACTGGGTTTGTTCTAGCTAACACCGTCTAGTCCCCTTGTCTGTAGAACACAAGATCATGGGAACTCCAGATATAAGAAGACATAAGAAGCTAAAATCTGTCAGCTTCTTGTTTAAATTGCTCCGTTCCACCTTAAATGGTCCAGCAGTTACAACCTGGGCTGCCAGAATCTAATTGCTGCACCATTTAAGGTGGAACTTGAAAATTCAACAGCTTCAACAGTTCTTGATCCTCGGCCAGTCTGTATAAGGACACTCTGAATTCGGTCAGTCCCACAAACAGCTCTTTACCTTTCCACTGAACACCAACACTGACACTCGGTGGGCGTAACAACAGTGCCTCCCACCCGCTGTGACATTGTGTGTACGTCCTCTATAGACGAGCCTCCTGTTTACAAACATCAGCGGGCGAGACTGCTGGCAGCTTCGCCGGGATTGTATTCGTGCAGATTTCGCATCGTGGGCAAATTACTGTTGACTCAATAATAAGATCCCGGTTCAGAGTCGGATCTGCGTGTTTGTCTTTCATTTGCATATTAATATTTCTTAACGGTTAAAAGCATAGAGCAGGAGATTAGCCCTGCATGTTCATCTACAGCGTTTCACACATATCAGATCATCACAGCGGTTAACAGTGGAGGAAATTAAACCAGGTTCACAAGAAACATCAAAACCAGCAGAACGGAGCAGAGACAGGCAGACAGGGGTGCTCGTGGGCCCTCCAGCCAGAGCTGGTCCCGAGTCCCAGGGGTCTAGCTCCACCAAAAACATCAAACACACACACTGCCGCCAATCACAGACTGGTAAAGGCCAGAGTGGAGTCAGTACGGTCCTCCTACCGCAGACCTCCTCTGAAGCAGACAGGACTGGTGGAGTTAAGTAATGATTTATGTGACGTGATATTCCAGTTGTGTACCTGATTACATGATGACGGTGTTCCAGGAGATTATTAACTGACCCGTTAATGAGTGATTAATAAAGTAATCAGGTAGAACTAGGTCTTATTCATTTAATGGACGATAACCCAATCGTACTGATACTGATGGAAGTGTTTCCACACACACATTAAATTATCATCTGTTATGATTATGATCAGTAACTCCGTCTATAATGATGATAAATCTACAGGAAACCAGAAATATAAAATTGGATGGTGGGTTTGGAGGTTAGCCTACAACAGTGGACTAACCGTACCAGTGAGGAAACGCCTGGCCCATGATGCTCCGACAAACGCAGCCCCTACAGGGACAAATACAACCACAGCATTCTATTTAACACAGTAAGTACTGAGCACCTCGGCTAACCACACTGACCACATACAGACATACACATCCAGGACAATACGGTCTCACTACAGGACAGTACCAGCTCTCCACAGGACAGTACAATGTCTCTAGTGGACAGTATGACCTCTCTACAGGACAGTACAGTTTCCCTACAGGACAGAATGGTCTCTCTACAGGATGATATGTTGCCTCTCCAGGATAAGACATCCTCTCTACCACATAGGAAAGTCTCTCTTTGGGACAGCATGGCCTCTCTACAGGACAGTACAGGGTCTCGACTGGATAGTACAGCCTCTCTAAAGGACAGTATGATCTCTCCACAGGACAGTACAGTGTCTCTACTCTATAGTTTGGTCTCTCTACAGGACAGTATGATCTCTCCATAGGGCAGGACAATCTCTCCACAGGACAGTACAGTGTCTCTACTAGATAGTACGGCCTCTCTACAGGACAGTATGATCTCTCCACAGGACAGTACAGGGTCTCTAATGTGCAGTATGACCTCTCTACAGGACAGTACGATCTCTCCACAGGACAGTACAGTGTCTCTACAGGACCATACGATCTCTCCACAGGACAGTACAGTGTCTCTACAGGACAGTACAGTTTCTCTACAGGACAGTACAGTGTCTCTACAGGACAGTACAGTTTCTCTACAGGACAGTACGATCTCTCCAGACTTACACTCCTCTGCATCTCAGTGATAACGGTTCCCAGGAATGTATCTACCGCCATCATATTTTCATTAGTGCACTGTTATTTTTACATCTCTTAAACCTAAACACGGAGAAGACCCTACAGTTAAACCTGAACACGTTCAGCCTCCCCCCAAATCCCACCACAGTGCTCCACCTCTGATATATTTACTTCTCCTGAATCCATAAGCTACTTCCATCTACTTTAGGGAACAGTGACCGCCAGGAAGAGGGAGGAGCCGGCACGTGCACAGACAGACCCTCGGGGAGGGACTTTTCAAATGTCCTCCTGATCAGCGTGTGCTTTTATGGCCTCTATATTTCCGAGGTGGAGTTTATTCAGCCTCACCGGGATTAGAGCTCCTGGGTTAGCCTGGGCGTTGATCTTGGGTGCCCACCCCCGTAGGAACGTCTGCCCACTCAGCGGCCATCTTGGCAGTTATTTCCAGTCATGTGAGACACGAGCTGTTCGAATGGGGCCATGTTTGAGATCACTGATAAGACCTGACTAAAGCCACATAAACAGCTTTTAGTGTTTGGCTCAGGCAACACAAACAAAGTGTTAGTGTCCGCTTGTTCTGGCTGCTCTGCACATACCTCCACGGCAAGGGAGGGCTTTACCTGCAGGCCAGGGAAGGCATCCATCAAACCTGGGACAACTGACCAGTTCCTTGATTCAAGAGTGTCTGAATGTTGATGTGGCTACATTCAGAAACTCGTCCAGTCCATGGTAGATATACATATACATATATATATATGTGTGTGTGTGTGTGTTTATATATATATATATATATATATATATATATATATATATATATATATATATATATATATATATACACATATATATATATATGTATATATATATCGTCGCTACCATGGATATATATAAACCAGGGATATAAAATGGCAACTGTACAGGAGAGGGCATATTTATATATATATATATATATATCGTCGCTGTCCAAAGAAAAAGGAAAAAGAGGTATCTCCAAAATGGCAACTGTACAGGAGAGGGCAAAAACCTCATTTAATTTGAATGGAAGTCAATGGAACCAGACGTCTTTCGAAGCAGTTTTGGGCCATTTCTGTCAGTCCATTCTTCATGAAATTCACAGCCAGTGTAAACAGCATATTAATATATAAATGTATTAAATTACATCAATGTAAATATATATGAAAACACCGTAAACACGTGTTAGAGATTGCACATTAGAGATAGCACAAGACTAAGTCCTAGCGAGCCTAGAATAACCAGCAGTGAAGCTAAAGTACGCGGCCGCTCAGGACCGTAGAACCCACTGGACGGTCGCTACTCCTGCTTTACTGATCCGTCTCCACAGCGGCTAACAGTAGGCAAGGCATTGGTCTTACAGAGCCTGTGGCTACTGCAGATTCCATAACCCACAAAGAACCCAACACACCAACTCCACACAAATACAGGTACCGCACGTCGGGACCACGCTTTTAGAGGGTTCACCCAGTATCTTTAGCTAAGAGCCCCCCACTTCCTGCACCTCTGGTCACATGACAGCACGCTAACAAAACCTGAGCCTCCAATTCCACTAGCATTTCACTTTCCCGTGACTGTTTCATCCAGCCACTCGGCCAGACATCAACAAGAGCCACAGCTGGAAAACCGGTCGGAGGTGTTGAAGAGCGTCAGACGTGAGAGAACCTACTAAAGTGTCCGTGTCCGTGGGGAGCGCCTTTCCCAGTTTGTGCTGCGAGTTTCTCTAATGTGACAGGGCGGGAGTGAGGGGCGATCCGTTTGAGAAGCGCTGATACTTTGAAACGCTGATAGAGGGATCCTGAGGGGATTGGGAAGAGGAGGGAAAGAGAAGCCAGATGTTTCTGCTAGCATGATTACTTTTCCATGCCAGTCCTGGATTGGATGAATGAATGCCAGCACTGTGTGAGGCTAAAAAAAGGTGCAGATGTTTTAGCGCAAGTAACGTGTAGCCTCGCGGTTCAGAACCGAGTCGCTAACTCAGTCTGCTGCCCAGTGTTCAGATCTTATCTGGGACGAACATTTCAAATTTCTTTTCTTACATACATACATTATTTTTTTTTAATGTACCCAAACGTCTGAACGATCCACAATTGCATACTGGAATGCGTATATGAAAATAGCACACCTTCAGTACCTGATTGGACGGGGTTTACTCAGTATACTTAAATTAAGTACTTTAGAGTACTTTTGTTCTCCTGGGAAATCAGTTATTACACCTATCCCTATTGTGGAGTACCACAGGGGTCAGGTTTAGGGCCTTCGCTTTTCTCTCTGTACATGTAAACTCCAGGTGATGTCATATAGAAAAACGATATGCTGACCTGCAATTACACACTTCCCTCCCTTCGCATAATCAAGACTCAGTAGACCTGTTGTGTCAGCTGTGTATCCCTATTGGGACGGGATTCGTTTCAGTTGGGCTGGTGTGGTGATGTAACTACTGACAGTGCTCCTCGTGATTTTGTCCTGTTCAAATGCACCATGTCAATCATTTTTACCAACTGCACACTCCCACCTCAGTAAACAGTCCAACGCATTTACCTGTAAGCCGAGTCAGGGAGATAACCTCAGGTTAATCTGTAGATGAGCCCCCTGTGACTGACCCGTCCCAACCAGCCTGTAACCCCTCCACCAGCACCAGTAACAGCTGGGACTGGATCGGGCATGTACTGGACGAGGTTCTGGATGTAGCCACATCAGTGTTCAGAGACTCTCGCATCAGAGAACTGGTCAGGTGGTCCAGATCTGGTGGTCTTCCCTGGCACAGTTCCGAGGAGAATTCCCTGTAGACTGGGATTGTATCCACTGCTGGTAGACCCGTATGACCGTACGCTTCCACACACCTGCAGATTCAGCTACTTCCTTCACACTATGGTCTTTGGCCACGCCCACATGCAGTCCCTCCTTTTAGCCAATCATTAACATCGGCTCTGGAGCCATTTTCCACACATGGAACGAGACATTCCCTGCACTGTAGCACCTCTTCCCAATCTATGGATCCCGTCACTCACACCCCACAGGGACTTATAGCCCCATTACCCCCATGGTGCCCCGTGATCTCAGTAATCCAGTGCTAATCAACTGTGGAAAAGGTTGTTTATCCTGAAGCACGGAAGAGCTCGGGAGGCATTTTGCGTTTTGTTGTACACGGCACAGATACCTCGGGTCTAGGGTGGCCACACATCCCGTTTCAGGCCGGCCAGTCTAACTCCCAGTCCTCTGTGCGGCGCAGCACCTGGGCAGACACCGATGAGTCCTCTTTTCAGGCTGAACTGATTAAAATGTTTACCGCCACCAGGACTGTGTGCGCCATCGGCTTATTGAGTCTGTGTCAAAAACACGCTTGGCATTTCCTTGGTTTAACAAGGTCATGTGACATCACTCGCCTACCAGGCCAGCCCTCTAAATGCTAGTCCATTGGCGAGCTCCTGCCTGGCTCACGAACGTCATGCATTCCACCCAGTCAGGTGCGTACAGCATCATGTATGTGCTACACAGGTGAGGTTACGATGCTAACTCCACGCATTACCCAGGTTTGTTTCGGAGGTGATGGCAGGGCGCAAACCGAGTACCCACTCCCATCTCACATCCCACGTGAATCAGTCAGACGCCCTGTGGTAAAACTCCATCACCCAGCCTCCCCAGGTAGAACTAACCCCGTCCCAGCAGGGTTAAACCGAGAGACTGACATGCATGTCCCTAAGCCGTCAGACTACAGATGCTCCTCGCTTCACGCCCAAACCGTAATATGGAACCTGATCTTCATAGAACTAACTTCAGATCAGTGAACAAAGAGGCGGCCGCAGACCCGGGGAGCATCATCTGGACTGGGTTTGATGTTTGCATGCAGAGCCACGAAGGGGGCTGAGTCCGCATGACAGCAAACCCCCGTCTCACTACAGGAAAGGTATTGTGCAGGCGGTTATGGCTTCAAGCTGTTGTAGTTCACCACACAAACCCCCTCAGCACCAATTTCCCTGCTATCCAACATTCTCAGCGGCCATTACTCCTGGCACGGCCTTCAGAGAAAAGCCTTTGTAGGTCGTCCATGCCCTCCCAGCCATCTGGATTCCTTCGCGTGAACATCAGAGGTGCTGAAAGGTGAAAGAGGTCGTGACGGAATCAAACCATCGCTTCCTTAATTCCCCTCATGGGCTGACCCCCATGTCTGGCCTTCTCTCGTACCGAGTTGATATTGTCCAGATGGACGTCTTGCCTCGGCACGGTCCGGCGAAGAGGGTGTGAATAAAGGGAGGCTGGGAGGATTCCTCTGCGTAGTCTGCAGGAAAGCACTGAAGGACTACTGAGTCTGTTTCAGAGACCTGAAGTACCAAAACAGAAAACCCGGGCATTCGTATTGGCATTGTGCTGATTTCAGCACCCAGTGCCAGCATCCAGGTACAGTTACCGTACACCGACACGCTACTTACAGCACACTAACACATTACACTTACTGAGTTACTGTACACCAACACACTACTTACAGCACACTAACACATTACACTTACTGAGTTACCGTACACCGACACGCTACTTACAGCACACTAACACATTACACTTACTGAGTTACCGTACACCGACACGCTACTTACAGCACACTAACACATTACACTTACTGAGTTACCGTACACCGACACACTACTTACAGCACACTAACACATTACACTTACTGAGTTACCGTACACCGACACGCTACTTACAGCACACTAACACATTACACTTACTGAGTTACTGTACACCAACACGCTACTTACAGCACACTAACACATTACACTTACTGAGTTACCGTACACCGACACGCTACTTACAGCACACTAACACATTACACTTACTGAGTTACCGTACACCGACACGCTACTTACAGTACACTAACACATTACACTTACTGAGTTACCGTACACCGACACGCTACTTACAGTACACTAACACATTACACTTACTGAGTTACCGTACACCGACACGCTACTTACAGCACACTAACACATTACACTTACTGAGTTACTGTACACCAACACGCTACTTACAGCACACTAACACATTACACTTACTGAGTTACCGTACACCGACACGCTACTTACAGCACACTAACACATTACACTTACTGATTTACTGTACACCGACACGCTACTTACAGCACACTAACGCATTACACTTACTGAGTTACCGTACACCGACACGCTACTTACAGCACACTAACACATTACACTTACTGAGTTACTGTACACCAACACACTACTTACAGTACACTAACACATTACACTTACTGAGTTACTGTACACCGACACTCTACTTACAGCACACTAACATTACACTTACTGAGTTACCGTACACCGACACGCTGCTTACAGCACACTAACACATTACACTTACTGAGTTACTGTACACCGACACGCTACTTACAGCACACTAACACATTACACTTACTGAGTTACCGTACACCAATACACTACTTACAGCACACTAACACATTACACTTACTGAGTTACCGTACACCGACACGCTACTTACAGCACACTAACACATTACACTTACTGAGTTACTGTACACCAACACGCTACTTACAGCACACTAACACATTACACTTACTGAGTTACTGTACACCGACACGCTACTTACAGCACACTAACACATCACACTTGCTGAGTTACCGTACACCAACACGCTACTTACAGCACACTAACACATCACACTTACTGAGTTACCGTACACCGACACGCTACTTACAGCACACTAACACATTACACTTACTGAGTTACCGTACACCGACACGCTACTTACAGCACACTAACACATTACACTTACTGAGTTACCGTACACCGACACACTACTTACAGCACACTAACACATTACACTTACTGAGTTACTGTACACCAACACACTACTTACAGCACACTAACACATCACACTTACTGAGTTACCGTACACCGACACGCTACTTACAGCACACTAACACATCACACTTACTGAGTTACCGTACACAGACACGCTACTTACAGCACACTAACACATTACACTTACTGAGTTACCGTACACCAACACACTACTTACAGCACACTAACACATTACACTTACTGAGTTACCGTACACCAACACGCTACTTACAGCACACTAACACATCACACTTACTGAGTTACCGTACACCGACACGCTACTTACAGCACACTAACACCTTACACTTACTGAGTTACCGTACACCGACACGCTACTTACAGCACACTAACACATTACACTTACTGAGTTACCGTACACCGACACACTACTTACAGCACACTAACACATTACACTTACTGAGTTACCGTACACCAACACACTACTTACAGCACACTAACACATCACACTTACTGAGTTACCGTACACCGACACGCTACTTACAGCACACTAACACATCACACTTACTGAGTTACCGTACACCGACACGCTACTTACAGCACACTAACACATTACACTTACTGAGTTACCGTACACAGACACGCTACTTACAGCACACTAACACATTACACTTACTGAGTTACCGTACACCAACACACTACTTACAGCACACTAACACATTACACTTACTGAGTTACCGTACACCAACACACTACTTACAGCACACTAACACATCACACTTACTGAGTTACCTTACACCGACACGCTACTTACAGTACACTAACGCATTACACTTACTGAGTTACTGTACACAGACACGCTACTTACAGCACACTAACACATTACACTTACTGAGTTACCGTACACCAACACACTACTTACAGCACACTAACACATTACACTTACTGAGTTACTGTACACCAACACACTACTTACAGCACACTAACACATTACACTTACTGAGTTACCGTACACCAACACACTACTTACAGCACACTAACACATTACACTTACTGAGTTACTGAACACCACTGTGTGTGTCTAGGAGGAAGCACATGCTAACCTTCCACCTCACAGCTTCATGGCATCATGGCACAGGAGAGACGGAGCAGAGACCTGTGGGTGAACCTGAACACCACCACATCAGAAATGAATAAAGGATCTCCAGGAGGAAGGCTAGTATTCCTGATATCATTTACTGAAGCTGGCCAACACTAGTTCACACTGTCCATCACAGCGCCTGCGTGCTGAAACGATCAGCTCGACTCGGTCTCAGTCCGACAGGTCCCTCCGGGGTCAAACCTAATTTTGGGCTAATGCTCTTTGCATGTTGTGTGTCTTCACACCGCTAGAGAACCGGCCCCGGCACTCCAAAGGCCTTCGCCTCAGGCGACAATTCTCACAGACATAATAAGGGTCCCATCGCGGCCGCCTTTCTCGCGGACACATCTGCGCTGCACATGTAGACTCTGCGGACCCTTGCAGAAAAGCGAGTCCAATTCGCACTGTTATCGTGGAGATACTGCCGTCTCTCGCCAGACGGGGTCACGTCAGCGCTGGAGAGGGGAAGGACACCGAGTTCTGGGATTTTCAGGGGAAATGAACCGTCCCGAGACTCGGACGAGTGACAGGCTTGGCAGAAAGAAGACACCTCCCCCAGAGTAGAGCAGGAGATGTAGTTTCAGTTTAATCCGCACTGTGGGGTCAGCAGATGGAGATCGATTCTGAAAGGAAAACAATTCCATGTCCATGACTAGGACCGGCCCAGACGCCTAAATCTCCTGAAGCCGAGATTGCAGCCCCCTCGTTCACACACGGCTCAGACACTGAGGGCATCGCTAAATGGAATAACTGGAATAATGGTGTCATCATCAGGAGCCACGGAGAGTGGAGGACTGGGGAGATTTTGGAGTCACAGGCTTGTCAGAACATGAGGAGGACCACCCTGGAAGCACCTGAGCAGGTGCCCCACTCAGCTGGTCCAGCCAGTCCTCCTGGACCCAGGGCTGAGCTCAGAGGACACGTCGCAAGGCAGTCGGACGCTGAACCTGTCATCACTTCCACCCACGGAATGTGGCTCTTGGTCTGCAGCCTAAAGGGTCACTGAATATGGTGAACCTTACCCCCACACCTGTGCCTGGGGGCAACCATGACGGCAGCAGCGCTGTTCCCAGCCTCGTGGCCTGCCAGAACTCACCCCAACAGGTTTGAAGCAACGAGCTGCCCGGGTTCAGCAAAGCCCCCACCGGAAACGGTACTCAGATCACTCATGGGTCACTACGCTCACACGTTCTTCTGAGCCGCTTCTCCGTCTGGGTCACCAGACACACCTGACAGAACTCCAACAGTCACTGACAGTCTGACGTCTCTGCTATTCCCACTCCGGGCCCGGAACGCCGGCTACAGCGCTATGTAACGTTGGAGGAGTGTATATGAGACCTCTCACATGCATAGCACTTTGACACCACATCACACACCAGCGACTGTAAGAAGACGCTAGCTCGGTATTCCCAACATGGACATCATGGCACAGATTGGGAAGAAGACTAAAGAAGGCCCTGCCGGAAGAAGAGAAAAAGATGGAGTGGAGGAAGAGTAGAGGGAGTGAATCTCAGTCTGGCTTTGACACAGTGCGAGAGCTGAAAGAGATAGTAGGATGTGAGACGGATACCGAGCTGGTGCTGTTGGTCCAGTAGGTAATAACGTATTAGCCGGCTCTGGCTGTGTTAGCGAGAATGTCCACTCGCTAGTTTCCACAGAGCTTTAGCTGCTAGCTGGACGTCTGAAGGTGAAGCGAGATGACACACTCAGATGTCCGTACTGCTCATAACGCTCCGGTGTTGGTTGGCGTGTAGCGGTATTGGCTAGCGGTTCTGAGGAGTTTAGCGAGGCTGCTGCAGCTCATCACCTGAACACCACCTGTAAACATCGTGTACGGACCCCCAACATCACTGTAACTCAGGCACTCTGACTGTACCATCGGTATTTAGGTGAATGCCAGATTATCAGGATGTGTGGTATACGAGACCATAGCTGTGCAGCGTCTATAGAATACCTGTGGGATCTCCTTCAGTAACTGTGCTGCATATATCACTGCAGTTACACGTGGAAATTTACACAGCTTCTTACTGGATATTAGATTATGTTTATCTAACAGTAAAGTTGCACTTTAGTCTGCCTCTTGCTCTGAATTCTCCAGTAACGATGCACGTTTCCCCATGTGGGAAAATAATAGACTCTTGTCATGGCATTCAAAGCCAGAGCTGTTGTAACCACAGTGGTGTTAAAGTGAATTAAACTCCACACCTGTAGGGGGAGCCCAAGAACACAACATACCCAATCTGACATAAAGCTAATAGTGGTGTGAAAGGTCGTACAGCTCAGAGCTGCGTTGTGGTGAATTTCTCTACGAGTAATACATCTCCATGATCGGCCTGTGATAGGGAGGCCACTCCAAAAAGGAGGACGGGGTCAGGCGGGATGCTAGAACAGAATTAAAACCATAACCTCACCTATATAACACACGCATGGTGCTTTACTCACCTGTCTGGGAGGAATGGAGGACATTGGTGAGGCAGACGGGAGCTTACTGATTGACTTGTGTTTAGAGGGCTGACCTGCGGTTAGCCGGTAGGCGAGTCACAACATCACATGACCTTGGTAAACCAATGGAATGTCTTGTCATGTCTTTTGAAGTGCAAAACAAATTAACATTTCAGAGAACAAAACGTTCAGCGAAAGTGGGCGGAGTTTGGGATGTTTTATCCAGCTGGCACGCAGACGGAGGAAAGAGGCGAGCAGGCGACTCTAAACCACGTGGGCTGGATATACACCACTGCTTCTCCACTACAGCTAGCGCTACAGCCCACGTACCTTCATCACCATTCTCAACTCTGGGACACCACCTGTTCCTCACTTTCTTCAAAATAAGCGTTAGACCCGCCCTTTCCGTCCGAATCCGGAGTTGGTAAGAGTATTTCACGTCTGGTAGATTCGTTTTCGTTTTTGTATTTTAGTTTTCTGAGGTTTTGATTTGTTTTGCACTTCTCGGCCACCGTAGCCAGGAGCCAGGAGCCAGGGCCCACATTATACAGTTAGTGAGTAATTTAAATAGTTCATCCCGAAAAGAGGACCAGTAGGCGTCCTCCCAGGTACTGTGCCAGACGGAGGAATGGGAGTTGAGTAACTGGACTGTCCAGCCTAAAGCCAGACGTGTGGCCACCCTAGTCTGGGATAAAAAAAAAACCCTGCTGATAAAGACACCACAGACCACATGGGCCGTCACCGAACGCTGAGTGTTGTTTGTGTGTCTACCTGTCTGTGTCTGTGTGTGTGTGTGTGTTACAGTCCTTCTGTCAAATCACAGTGCCCAGTAGTTGACCTTGGGCGGTGACAGAGTGGGTGGAATACATTAATGGGCCCATCGCGTCTGTCAACAACAACACTAATGAGCTGCACACACACACACACACACACACACACACACACACACACACACAGAAAGGGAAAGAGAGACACCAAAACAAACACCTGGGATTAATGAGTCCTTTACCTAAAGGCCATTACTACCGACTGTCCAGCAGGAACGAGCGCCAGAGAGAGAGGAGGCGGTCGTGTGTGCTGGTGGTTCCGTACCCCTCTGCTGTAATTTGGTTTTACCCCGTACTGTGGGGGCCTGTAAACCCGCCTGCTCACTATGTGTGTAGCCATTACAGTTACCCAGCGGTTATCTGGTCAGTAAGGGTTCATCTGATCAGAAAATCTGATCTAACGTTGAGTTAAATACACGAAGCTTTAACACAGTGATTTTATTCAGGTCAGGTTTGTTTATCCACGTCTAGACCTCTCCTCCTGGAAGCCCAGTGTGACATGTAATCAGTCCTGTTCAAATTAAGTGCCTGGCTGACAGACGGAACAAATCTATCTGAAGGCTGGAGGCGTCCGGGAGGAATCCCGAGGCCGGCTTTATTCTTAGACTAGCTCATATCGTTCATTACTGATCATTCACATGTATTACACACTCATCATCAAATAAACATCTGCACCCAGAGGGGGTCAGCCCACAGGAGTGAGACTCGGTGTGTAGGTGTGACCTGGTGAGACATACTAACAATCCAGGTTCCACACTCGGCCGCACATGTGACGTAAGCTAGGACGGGTCTCATCTCTGTACCTGACTGACCCAACACCACCATTACAGACCTCCAGCGAGCAGTGGTGTCCTCCATGAGTCCTCCTGTTAGTGCAGCACCATCGGCAGACGGCTGCACCACGCAGGACTACATGCACACAGACCGTTACCACGCCTGTCCTTAACACCACGTCACCGTCACCAAACACTGCAGTGGTGTCGTACCAGACTGTCATGGAGTGACTCAGAATGGCAGCGGGTCATCTTCAGTGACGAGTCCCGCTTTAGTCTTGGTGGAGACGCCCAACGAATCCGTGTGTGGAGGCACCGTGGTCAGCACCGAGATGGACGGTTTGTAGTCACACGTCCAGAAGACCTGGTGTCCCTCCACCTCCACCCCTACCGCACCATCTGCAGGAACTGTGTGAGGATGTTGAAGCTGCATGGGATGGATTATCACAGGACTCCATCAGGAACCTCTACAGCTCCATACCGAGACGTCTGGCGTGTTGGGTTAGCGAACACGGCGGCCCGACGCCATACTGAGAGACAGACTTCTGTATGTGTAGCTCAATAAATATTGATCATATCAGTCTAAATTTATCACCAGTTATTGATCCTGGTCACCTTCATCTTCCTTCCCAACACACCTGCACTCCCGCGTGCAGCTGTTCTACAAAAACCTCCATCTAGTTGGGTGTGGCAGTCTGGTTAAATCCTTTAGTTTAGTCTTATTTAAATTCAGGCATGTGGCTTATTGATAAGTGAGAGAAGGCTGCTGCATGAAGACGTGTATTTGTGTCGCAGGCTCAGAGATCCCGGCTCCAGCGCTGGAGTGTTGTTGGCAGTGATTTCTGCAAAAACCAGGCAGGAAAATATGACCCTTCCCGTCTCGTCAAACCGCCGTTCCCAAGGAACCAGCGGGATCCGGCAAAACCCTCTGTTCAAAAACACTCAAACACAAGGAACACACGCTCTTACGTAACGCGGCAGATGTTTGAAGCCCAAGTTCCTTCACCATCTCTCGGAGTGAACCTCCATGCGGTAAAACCAGTGTGCCGGCGCTCCGCAGGTTCGTACCTGATTCTAGTGATTAGTGCACAAACCTCCGGCAGCCTGCACCTATGACACACATCAATATTCCACAAAGAGCAGAACTCAAGCGTATTCCGACGTCGGCGAGGATGATGGCGGTAATTAACGGCCTCGGCCGTGCCCGGCGCCATCTCAGACGATGACAGTTGACACCTAAATTGCTGTGAAGTGCAGAGCAATTTCAGGCGCCCGTGTCAGAGCAGGCTTATTCATGCAGAAAGCCGGATGATGAGATTCACATTCAAACAATGGAGAACCATAATAAGAGGCTTTAGGCCATGCTGCGAACGCGGCAGCTCAACAAAGGACAGGTTACGGAGATGAGCGGATCCGATAGCAGGGAACACTCCCAGTGTTTTACAGGAGGTGATCCGTGCGGTGGACGGAAGCGGGGTGCGGTTTTACCCGGCGACGTGTTGCTGAGAGCGCAGAGATTAAACACCGTACTGAAGTTCCAGCAGAAGGAAGATCACCCGAGACCAACACTGCTCTGTTCTTCTGTGCTGGAGAGCCCGTACACGTCTCTCATGATTAATTGGCGCAATTAATTTACACCATCTTCCCCCCCAGCAGACCCCGGACCCCCTCCCCCCGCACACCATTAACTGGGTCTCCTGTAGGGTGAGGAGTAGCACGCGCTTTCTGAACTGCTGCTAATGCACCAACACAGTTACCATCATCACCGTCGATGAACTCAAGGCTACAGACGAGGGGATGCTCAGCGTAGCTCGTGGGTAAGGCAGTTTGTGATGGCTGCAGGGAGCCCTCGGTGACCTCACTAGCTCACTCTGTGGTTTAGTTTGGCTCGTCTGCTACTCCAGGCGATCCTATGCCGTTTTACGAAGAGCTCCACCGGGAAACAATCCTATCACAGTTCCAGCTATGGGATCATGTGATCCAGAATGTGACTGCTGCACCATTTAAGGTGGAACCTGGCCAGCAGCAGGTGTGTATGCAGACTGTAGTGATTCATAAATCAATAGTTTAGGATTAAAGGCTATGTAGCAGACAGTATGTAGCAGATTGTGGTGTGGTAAACCCCCGGCCACTAGATGGCAATGTTGTAATCTTCAGCCATTAGACTTTTAAACTCTGATGTAAACAAACAGCATAAGCTAACGTTAGCAGTGGTGTTGACTGTTTCCTAAAATGACATAAAACCCATGATATATAATCTTTCTTTCAATATATCACAATGTGTATCGTATCGTAACCCCTGTTCATATACTCGTCTATTTACTGCCCGTCTTAATAATAACAATAATAATAATAAACCATCACACCCAGCTCTACTACCAGTTCATCCGTCCATTCCTCAGGAAGCAGCCACCTGCCTAACCGAGCATCCCCCGGTGGCACAACCCTGTACTGGTATAATGAGAATGTTTGATTGTTATTGGGCATTCCTAAACTAACAATCCGCACGAGCAACTTCAGAGCATGTGCACGGCCCAAGAGCCCGTCTGCGATATTCTCCTCCGGCTCTCCAAGAGTCCTCATCATTAGGAGAATGGGCCTAACGCATTCTAAACAACCAAGCTGCCAGCAGAGCTGGAAAACACTGGGACCCCCGAAGCCATGGGCAGGAGCGTCTGTGCTGCCCTCGCTAATGCCCGATCAGGTTTCTGTGGGTGATTTATATTGGGACAGCTGTGGGCGTGCTATGCGCCCTCCACACCACTTTCAGACGGAGGAAGACTGGGTGAGAGGCGGCTCGTAACTCGACTCTCACGCGCAGACTGACGGATTATTCACCAGAGCAGAAAACCGGCGATGATGATCCTCAAACGTAATCAGGCTTTTATGAAGACAGCTTTAAAGAGTCCTCAGCCAGGCCCTCAACCCAAGGTCAGACGGAGTGTCTGTGTGCAGAGGGACATTCCCACATCAGGGTACCCAACTGCTGAGGGATGATGGTCTAGGCGTAAGAGTATTCCAGCTATGTCTGAGGTCTCCCGAGAAACAGGACATCCTTAAATAGGGCTCAGGGGCCAGAAAGTAACCACAGCACCATTTAAGGTGGAGCGGGAAGTCGGAAAAAGAACAGAGAGGAGGTTCTGCTGGTGTAGATCAGATGATCTGGATTAGAGTAGGGATTATTAATCTGAGTCTGAACTGGATTAACATTAAACACACTGTAAACATTTAAACACTGAGGTACTACACTGTACTGAGGATATGAGCACGCTAGGTAGAACCACTCGATGGGTGGAACAAATATCTAGAACTCCGGTGCTGGAGAACCATTCTGTGAGAAATGGAGAAGGGAAACTTGGACGGGAGGGACAACCCGGAGATCAACCAGCTCAGGACACACCCTGAGACACCGACACAGGGAAGGGGGTGGGATTGTACAGTAGGCTGCAATACTCAACCTCACCACTAGACACTACACACTGCTGCACTAAAGATGTTCTCCCTATAACCCCACACTGCTGGCTCCTTCAGCCTGGCTTCCAAAACGAGATCGTCTGAGCTCGCAGACAGACTCAGCACGCGTTCCCTGGGCTCTCTCCCAGCTTTAACATGCTGACTCCGCCGTCTCGTAACGGAAACAAATCGGCCTACCCCCGTCCCACTACATTAACACCCTGAGTCATACACAGGACTCCTGCGTGCCCAGAGACCGGCCCCAGGGCAGGAAATATATACAAGACCACGGAGGAAAAGCTCGCAGCCGTTTTAATACACTACCCGTCTGTCTGCGGGGGAGGGAATTTGGGCCTAGTGCAGCCAGAAGGCGGGAAAAGGAAACTACAGAATCAGGCCCACGGTTTCATAATCCATTACAGCCACTGTCACATGACCGCATAGGACATAAATGCATACTCCATTATGCAGCAATCTAGTGAACATGCTACTAGCCACCACCCTCCTTCCTCCACCCTCCTTACTACAGGGCTTCCTTCCCTGCATTCATGCCAGCACCATTCCTCTTCAGGCCACTAGGGGTGCTATCCCACTTCTGATACCACTGTCATCATAGAAGCTCATTGAACCTAAATGTGAATGCTCTCCTACTGAACACAGCAGCGGGGGAGAACACAGCCCAGGGATATCGCAGGAGGACGTAACCTAGGAGGGCAGTCATGGTGAGTGAGCTATTGGCAGGATGATGGCTTACTTCTTATTCCGCTACATCCCATAATATCCAGTAGCAGCACCACCCACCCAGGCCTCCTCCCAGCCAGTTCTCACTGCTATAGGTTTCTCTCTGGAACAGGAAATGTACCCTGCTGGTCCAAACAGCCAGCTGGTACATATGAACCAACCGGACTCTGAGGTCAGCGCAGTGGGCTCACTGTAGAAACAGCACCACAGCTGGACGAGCCACTCGAGACCTATAACATGATCCATAGAGCGTAATGCTAATGCATCTCATCCTGAGTTCCAGTGGCAGCCCAACACACACACAGACATTGTCCAGCTCCCTGTGTGGCAGAGCCGCCCTCCAGGGTCCACTTACTCTCACCGTGTAGCCTCAGTGCCCCGTTCAGATTACGCTCCGTGGGAGGTCAGCCAGAGCAGGAAAAGTGGGGCCATTATCCCCTTTTGACCCCGACGACACCTCCGGACTCCTGGCTGATCCATCAAACACACCCTGCCATTCCCACCGTACCAGCACACACACACACACACACACACACACACACACACACACACACTCACAGACACACACACACACACACACACACACAGACACAGACACACAGACACAGACACAGACACACACACACACAGACACACAGACACACACACACACACACACACACAGACACAGACACACACAGACACAGACACAGACACACACAGACACAGACACAGACACAGACACAGACACAGACACAGACCCTCACTCACACACGCACGCACACACACAGGCACACACACTCACTCACACACAAACACATGCGCGCACACACACACACACACGCACACACAGACACACACACACACGCAAACCCCTACACACCCATACACACAGACACACACACACACACACAGAGACACTCACAGACACACACACACCAAACACTCGCACACACACTTACACACACACACACACAGACATGCACACACACGCACACCCATACACACACAGACACAGACACACACAGACACACACACACAGACACAGACCCTTACTCACACACGCACGCACACACACACGCAAACCCATACACACACACACACACACACACACAGACACACACAGACACACACACACGCAGACATGGACACACACACGCAGACATGGACACACACACGCACTCACACACAGACACGCACAGACATGCACACACACACACACGCACACCCATACACACACACACACACACACACACACACAGAGACACACACACACACACACACACACACACACAACACACACACACACACACACACACACTCACTAGGAGAGAGTGTTTGGTGCGTCTGCCTCCTGACCAGCTGTGATTTATTGGCCGTGTCCAGAGCACTCAGAGTGGACTGGGCAAACTGAGCTTGCTTTTCCCCATTAAAGTTGAATCCTGGGAAATATGACCTGACATTGTTCAACATGCTGGAAGACGTGTGACTGAAAGACCACCGGACCCCACAAAAAGGTGCCACAAAGCGCTCTTCCAGCCCTGCTTCACTGCACCGTGCTAGAAAAAGAGCATTAGGCCCGATCCCATTTCCCCCCAACACCCCTCTGTTTGGCGGGTTCACGTCTAGGAGTAGGGTGGTCCCGACTGTTGTTGGGATGGAGGGGTAGGGTGAAGTGTTAGGGCTACATAGGGCCTTCAAACGGAGATTCTTCAGAGGCACACTGCCATCGAAGAAAATTCCCAGAATGCCCTGCGGACCATCGGCAAAATGGCTGCACAAGCGACCAGAGAGATAATTATAATTATGAGTATGTCTCTGTTAAAGCTGCTGTACTGTAAGATCACCATGGTAACACCGGTTTATGGTCATTTTCTTCATAACACGTGTAAAGATCTCTAGTGATACGCTGATGTCTCGGCGCTACCTATGATCTGGTTCTAGAACTAAACAAACTGTGTCCCCTGTGCTGGTGAGCTCATGAATAATTAGATCAGCTCTGCTCTGATTGGCTGGTTTACAGCGAGGCCCCGCCCCTGATGATCACACAGAAGCACCATGTGGAAGTAGACTAAATAAAATGAGCCTCTGTGTAAATAAGCTCCGCCCTCATACTATTGAGTTAGCTATGCTAGTTACTCGGCGCTAATGCTAGTTGCTAACGTTCCCTGTGCTAGCTACTGGCTCCATCTGGACACCAACACACAGTAGATTAAAGCTGATCCTCACTATGGAGCTCTCAGTTTAAGATGATCTGCTCCAACCGCCACACACGGATACAATCACACAGCATGGCTGCTACTTACAGGCTGCTGTTGGGGTGGTGGTGCTAATAAAGGTGGAGCTGCTCCTCTCTTCAGTCTCTTCAGGGTCAGACGCTGAGCGGAGCTGCTCCATATTGTCCAGAGAGGTTTGGGAATCCGTCCGGAATGTCCGGAGTGGAATGTGCAGACTGCAGGATTAAAGGTGTTCCGGGATCCTGTTAAAGATGTGGAGCTGGAGTTCCTGTTCTCCAGCTGGTTTGGGAATTTTCTGTTCCACCTTAAACGGTGCTGCAGGACATTCTGGCGCCTGTACCAGCTGCAGTATTTAAGGTGGAGCGGAACGTTGGATTAGGAAGCTGGTGAACAGGAAGAACCTCAGCCTGGGTTAAAGATGAACAGCCACCATGTACCGCTGACATGTGGGATTCTTGGGAAGGGAACAAAGAGTTCTGGGATTCCTATCCCTGCCTGGAACGCTGGATTTATCCACATCGTCCACCATGTTGGTTCTGTAGCTCTGTTGTGGTTGTGTGTAAATGTTGGGGGTGTGAATATTAATGGGTCTGTTCTGTAACAGTTTAGGATTTGGGAATTGGCCAGTTTTCCCGTCCTCTTGTGGAAATGCAGGATTGGTATTTGAAGGAGAAACGACAGTGTTTGAGGGTCACGGTACGTCAGCTCTATGTACTGAACCATTCAGCCCTGCAGTAGGAAAGAGACTACTGATGGTACATGTAAGGAGGTTCGGGTTCTAAATCTGGCAGTACCATTCAGCAAATGGGCCTCAGAACTCACAGGTAGGACTCAGATCAAGGCTTCATGCAGATACAGAAACTGAAGTCTGACGCGACTGAAGAGCAGGAGGGAGGGAGAGAAGGAAGGAGAGAGAGGAGAGCAGGAGAAAGGAGACGTTCATATGTCCCTAATTGGGTTTGGGGAGGCAGGAGGCAGGAGCGAAACACCGGGATTTCAAAGGCCTCAAAGCACAAAGACACACGCTCCCAAATCAGACAGGCTGGGAGAGGCAGCCGCGGACGTGAGGAGCGTGCTAAACATCTCCCAAAGTCAGGACAGGAGACGCAGAGCGGGAGTGCACCTCCGCAAAGCTTCCAACCGTCACTCTGCCACCAGAACAATGGGAGGCTACCTTACCGGAGCGTTTCCAGAAAGGCCAGCCTGACACGGATCCAGAACCACAGCTGTCCATCCCACTCATCAAAGCCAATCATTCCAGACGGTGTTAAAGAGGAGCGTTACGGAGTGCATGGCTCGCTTCCTGCGTCATCGGTGCACTGTTAGACCGGCAGCCGCAAATCACAAGCCTCAATTAAGATTCTCTGGAATTAATTAAGACCCGGTTCTATTTTAGCTGTGTGACCTTTGAAGCTGACACGAGCACTCATCAGCCGTAATTAGGCAGAGGAAACGAGAGCTGCCCTGTACATCAAACCTGCCTGTCAGCGCGCCAAACTAACTCCGCTCATTAACTTACTCACTTCCACAGCTCATAATCAGGGAACCACGGCGAAGGCACCGAGTCAGGTGGAGCGGGGACACTCCAGCCGAACAAGGGACCCTGCTGCGTCCCACTGCACAGCCTTACACGCATCGCACAGGGGGCTGCTGGAGACCCTCGAGGGAGATTGAGCAATTCCCCCCGGGATGATGAGCCTTAAAGATGGGAGGAGTTTTTGTGGTCGGGCTGTTATGATAGCCAGCACCGCTAATAGGAATCCAAATACACTATACTGCCAAAAGTATTCACTCCCCCATTTAAATCAGTGAATCCAAGTGTTCCAGTCACTTTCATGTCCACAGGTATATAAACCCAGTACCTAGTCATGCAGACTGCTCCTACAGACGTTAGTAAGAGAACGGGTTGCTCTCAGGAGCTCAGTGAACTCCAGCGTGGTACCGTGATAGGATGCTCCTTCTGTGCTACAAGTCCAGTGGTGAAATTCCCTCCTACTAAATATTCCACAGTCCACTGTCAGTGGGATTAGAACACAGTGGGAGTGATCAGGAACGACAGCAGCTCAGCCACCTTATGATAGGCCGAGGGTCATGCTGAGGGTCATAGTGCACAGAGGTCACCAACTTTCTGGACTCTAGAGCAGTGGAAGCGTGTTTCCTGGACGAGTCTGGGTTTGGCGGTACCAGGAGAACGGTACTTGTCTGACAGCACTGTGCTGAGTGTAGAGTTTGGTGGAGGGGGGATTATGGTGGGGTGGTGTTTAGGAGTTAGGCTCCGCCCCTTAGTTCCAGTGAGAGGAACTCTTAATGCTTCAGCAGACCAAGAGACTCAGGACCACTCCATGCTCCCAACTTTGTGGGGACAGTTTGGGGACGGCCCCTTCCTGTTCCAACATGACCGCACACCAGTGCACAGAGCAAGCTCCATAAAGACATGGATGAGCGAGTCTGGTGTGGAGGAACTGGACTGGCCTGCACAGAGTCCTGACCTCCACCCGATAGAACACCTTTGGGATGAGTTAGGGTGGAGACTGAGAGCCAGGCCTTCTCGTCCAACATCAGCGTCTGACCTCACACATGTGCTTCTAGAACAATAGTCAGAAATTCCCATAGACACATTCCTAACCTTGTGGAAAGAATTCCCAGAAGAGTTGGAGCTGGTATAGCTGTAAAGGGTGGAACGTCAGATTAAACCCCATGGATTACGACTGGGATTTACCTCAAATCCTCAAGTATCGAATAGTGTGTCTCCTGCAGTAACTGTGATGTCTTTAGATCATCTTCACTAATGAGAGTTTCGGGTACCAGCCAGCAGGGAACGTCCCCTTGGCTAACGTTACCTACAGCTCCAGTGAAGCATGGAAGGCGATGTTTTAATCTGATGCTTTATGAATGTGTTAAGGGTGTTTATCATTTCAGACAGTGTTCCTATAAGGTTCCATCTTAGTCATACGTGAGGATGTTGTCATGTCCACAGATCACATCACATGAGAATGAATTTAAGCTGAGCTTCCAGAAACCTCCCTGATGGGTGGGACGCTACTGCACAGTGCCACCCGGATCAGGGAGTGGGGGCATGCGCTTCCCCCTCTTTGACTTCCAGCTGCGGGCGGCTGTGGCGCTGATGGGAGCTGATGGGAACTCATGAGCTCCTGATGATGGGGCACATGTTTGGCCTATTGCATCACTCAGGTGTTCCTGTTTGTGAAGCTTCTAAATGTCAGTAGAGTAAACAATTTGGCTGATCTCAGGTTCTACCGTTCTACCAACTCTATCTGATACTCAAAGAACGCCAGCCTCTAAATCTGAATTCAGCTGTAGACTAGGATATGTAGTGTCACTAGTACCGAGGCAGACAGTGTTGGGCTAACTCAGCCCAACACACAGCTCCACAGGTTAGAAGCAGAGTAACAGAGAGTCCCTCCCTGGTTCCTGTACTGTACTGAATGTGTGCAGAAGGCCAGTACCTGCAGATCTAAGATCACCAGCTGGAGCATAAACAGAGAGACGTTCTGTGATGTAAGCAGGTTCTAGATTATTTAGAGCCTTATAGACCAGCAGCAGAACTTTAAACTGTGTTCTAGCTGATACAGGCAGCCAGTGCAGCTCTTTCAGAACAGGAGTGATACAAGCTCTGTGTTTAGGGTCTGTTGGGATCCGAGCTGCTGTGTTCTGCATGGGTTGTAATGGATGGTTCTCTTAGGAACCCCAGTAAGGGGAACATTACAGATATCAGTTCTGCTTGTAACTAACGCATGAACCAGTTTCTCCATGTCGCTCTGAGATGAGGCTGAATTTTACCATACAGCTCAAATGATACAAAGCTCCTTTAGTGACTCCTTTAAAGGCTAAGATCAGGCCCGGGTTCTGTACTGCAGGTGGTACTGGATTAGTAGCTAAAGAACCGAGTCATTATTCTTAGTTTAATAAAGACAAAACCAAAAACAAGGAAGTGCCACATGAACCTAAACGTCACAGGCTGGAGTTTTACAGGCCGAGGTTATGGAGTGACTGTGAGAGCTACGGTCAGCATTGGCATTCTTTGCCCGAATTAGCCCATATAGGCCAGTATGTGGGCCACTTTTGGCTCATGTGCAGTTGGCCAGGGTCAGGGGAAAGCAGCTAGATCATGCTAGAGGTGGCCCAGGTCTGTTTGGCTCACAGGGGCCTAATAAATTGGGCTCAACATTGCAGTGCTAACCATGGGCTAACAGTGCTAACCGTGGGCTAACAGTGCTAACTGTGGGCTAACAGTGCTAACCATGAGCTAACAGTGCCATAACTGTGCCAAAAGTGGCCCACATCCGCACACTATCTGGGGAATATCATCCCATTAGGAAGAACATTCTGGGACCAAATGAAGCATCCGACAAAAACATTGATAGAACATAGTACAACAGCTGGTAAGCTAGGAACAAGCTAAAGCTACGTGGCTATCTAGATAGCTTACCTCAGTCTGACTGCTTCTACTTCCTGTTACCATTCTTGTGCCAAATGAAGGAAGACCTGCTGTTGTGTTTCTGGCTGATGACTGGGGAAGTGTTACACTAATGGTAGCTTGGTTGTGTTGTTAGCCTCTAGATCAGTCAGGATTGGTTGACACTACAGGGCTTCCCAAGGTTCCCTGAGGTTCTTGTGCAATGCATGCTGGATATTGTAGTGAACACTGAAGGAAACATACACTTGGTAGAAAACCATTGCTTCTGCCAAAACAAGGCAGTACTCCTACTATCCCATAATAATCTCTCTACTTTATTATCCTTCAGGCTTTTCTTCCCATTCATTCCCGAATCCCTCTATCCATCCATACAGACACACTGCCTGGACAGGACATTTCTTTGTGGCATTGTTTCTACAACCTTGTGCAACATCATACCGTCTTTGTCTCTCCAGACGTACATGAGATCTTGTACTGAACACTCCCAAGCCCTCCCCGGCACATCCCGAAGACGTTAAGGTCAGGAATCTGTGGTGGTCAGTTCATGTGTGAAGATGATTCCTCATGTTCCCTGAACCGCTCTTCCACAATCTGAGTCTGACAAATCTCAACACTGCCGTCCTGGAATATGCAATCAAGCCCAACAATGGGATAACCAGGTCATCTGGTACATTCAGCAGGGTCAGTCTGGACTCACCAGACCACATGACATCGCTCCAGAGTCCAGTCTTTATGCTCCCATGCAAACGAACTCTGATAGATTCACTAAGTGGTCTTTCTATGTCCATACAGGTGACACACAGGTCCACATACAAGTTCTGGATGTGAAGAAATGCCTACCTGGCTGGTCCACCTTGTGCAGTGTAGTGTTGTGCAGTGTTGGTCCTCTAGTCCTTCATCAGTGGACACAGGACTCAGCCCACAGGACGCTGCTCACAGGATGCTGCCCACAGAACACGGCCCACAGGACTCTGCCCACAGGACGCTGCCCACAGGACACGGCCCACAGGATGCTGCCCACAGGACGCTCCCCACAGGACGCTGCCCACAGGACACTTCCCACAGGATACTGTCCACAGGACTCTGCCCACAGGACGCTCCCCACAGAACGCTGCCCACAGGATGCTGCCCACAGGACACGGCCCACAGGACGCTGCCCACAGGACACTTCCCACAGGATACTGTCCACAGGACGCTGCCCACAGGATGCTGCTGTGCTGGATGGTTCTGGTTGGTGGACGATTCTCAGTCCAGCAGGGACACTGAGGTGTCCAGCAGCACTGCTGTGTCTGATCCACTCACACCAGCACCACACACACCCTGAGAAACAGGGTAATAAATATGAATAAATTTTAATCTTATGGTTGATGGTATATACAGGGATGAACAAACGACACACACCCTGTACTTCCCTGTCTCAGTCCACCAGTCTTTAATAGAAGCTCATTCATTAGTCTGACACTGACGTCTATTCACATCATCATCAGCACAGAACACTGAAGGAGAACCGGTTCCGTTAGCTAGAACTCTAGAACTATACTATTTTTATCAGACAGGTAAAGTTTCAGTTTAAGGTTTATTATCTTAGTTACAGGTTTAGGTTTAATGAGAACTGTGTTTAAACCGGATCACAGAGGAGTTCACCGTACTGTATCTGTAGGTCTCCGAACCGGCCAATCACGTGTACCGTAAAGGAGACAGGGTTCATATACATTCAGTCACGCGTGTGTGTGTACATGCTTCTATAAACTCAGGAACTGTCTGTTTGATCTGGTCACTGAGGCTTTGATGTGTGATGGTCAGTCAGTGTTTACATTAACCCCCCCACCCTGCTTTACCTGCCTTCCTCCAGGTGGACCTTCGTGTAGTCCAGGCCTGACATGGACATTTCCATGGACGCTAAGAATCCGTCAATAAGCCTGTTACGTTTTTACTCCACATGACAGACTTCCCATAATGCAGTGCAGTGAACAGTCAGATATTTGAGTTTGAAGTGTGTTTTGAGTCCCCCAAAATAGAAATACTTCAGTACAGATACACGGAAAACCACTTCCATATACTGTCCTGTCCACCTCTGGGTACGTATAGGGATATAAGAGTGAGATTACCTCTGCTCGGCGAGTAGACGACTAGACGATCCTGTCTGAGGTAGGAAAGGTGGCTGGAGGAAAAAGAAGAAAGGCTCTCACTGTAATGCATGTTAATGCGGCGAGACCTTATTCCTGGTAGTTCTGGATTATGTTATCAGCCCACTCGCCATGAAGCGTTCACAAGGCCGCTACCATTATCAACCTAAAACCAAGACAGCACAGACCGCAAACCCAGCTCCAGTCATTCAACAAATACCTGCACCATGAGAAGCCATGCTCCACAGCGGAGCCGAGGAAATTCAGAGTCAGTATTCAGAGAGGCGCGCAGGGAAGTTGGCACGGGCTGCAGGAGCAACGAAGAAATGAACTGTGCACAAAGACGCTCCTAGCGAAAGTGTCTTTATGGGCATTTAATAGGTGTTATTATGCTCCATTTGCGCTGATTAACTGCTGTCAGTTGTTTGTTCTGTTTAGCATTGTGCGGCTGCAGATGGCTCCAAATTACCAAAGGACTGTGACACTGATGAGTCAAGAAGACTGATGCATAGCTTTCAAGATCATCTATCAACTTACGAGACGGCGTTTAAGAGCAAAAACAAGAGTGACAAATGATCTGGGGTGTTTTCTTTAATCCATTCAAAGCCAGAGGCAAGAAATCTCACGTTACCGCCACTGAGAGCTTCATTGGAGGATACGATGGCATGCCGGGGAAGAATCGAGACACTGACCTCATGCTTCAGTGACGGGTTCTAGCTCTGCTCTGAGAACACGTCACCTTTAACTTCTCTGCTGAGTGAACTTCCCAACGACCAGCGTACTACCCAAACTTTACGCTCGCCAAACATTTCAAGATGTTCCACCTCTTTCCCCTGTACTCCGCAGTACCGGCTCGCGGAGCCCTGCTCGGTTCATCAGACTGAAGGTTTCCTATAATTAGGAGCAATTATTTAAAGCTGCATTGAGCCAGATGCTGGCGCGGTAATGACCAGACATGACCGTAGCACAGCCGCACACACTGGGGAGTTTTATTTACGTTTTCGTTTAGAGCAGGGCTGGGAAACCGAAGGCCGGAGTCCAGCACAGTCTGGTGATTTCCCTTCTCTGGAACAGCAGCCAAACCTGGTAATTAGCTGATGAGTTGAATCAGGCAAGCTTGAGCAGGAAAATCACCAAGCTGGGCAGGAATCCGGCCCGCCAGGAGTCTTGAATCCAATATGAGTTAGCACATCTAGTAACTAATGTTAGCCTGAAATGCGCCACACTATCTGGCTAGCTAGCATATCTAGCTTTCTATTTATATCACGTTTTATAAGCGCTAGCTGGCTAGCATATCTGTTAGCTAGTTAAATAATTAGATTCATGTTAGCAATACAATAGCTAGCTGTCTTCGTTTAGCTGCTGGCCAAAACTGCTGCTAGTTGCCCATCACATTACGGAGCTACGCTGTCTAAGTCCTTTAAGTCCACCGGGTTGGAATTTCATGGCTTTGGTTGAATTTCCAGCTATTCCTGTGATCTACAGCGACTCTTATTAAACATGACGTCACAACAGTGTTATATAAATGCTAGAAAAATACAGATGGCAGACAAGAGATCATCTCCATCCAACAGAATATACCGTCTTCATAGCATGTCTAACCCCGAGGAGGGAAGTGTTCAGCGCAGTGTGCGTCACTGCATGTGCTGTGCTGAACAGGCGGGAGTTGGTCGTTTCATTAGGGCAGTTTGAATATTTTGCTTTATATGCCATCATGAAGTCACTCCATGTAGAACTCCCACCTTATAGGTCCCCCTTGGAAACTATTACCGCATCTCACCTTTACTGCTGCAGACCCTCAAGTGAGATCCTCCAGTTCACACTTTAGGAATATATATATATATGGTCTGAAGGCCACAAGAAGTTCGGAGGTCTGTAGTGACTGACCACCCCGCTCTGTCATTGTACGTGGTCTAACACTCCGTGGCTGAGCTGCTGTCGTTCCCCATCACTCCCACTGTGTTCTAATCCCACTGACAGTGGACTGTGGAATATTTAGTAGGAGGGAATTTCACCACTGGACTTGTAGCACAGGTGGATCCTATCACGGTACCACGCTGGAGTTCACTGAGCTCCTGAGAGCGACCCATTCTCTCACTAACGTCTGTAGGAGCAGTCTGCAGGTCTAGGTGCTGGGTTTACACACCTGTGGCCATGGAAGTGACTGGAACACCTGAACTTAATGATTTGGATGGGGGAGTGAATACTTTTGGCAGTATAGTTGATATAAATCTGTGTGCATGGTGTAAGAGCAGGACGTCTGTAGAATGTGCAGTGTTAATGACAGAACTGAGCAACAGCAGCCAGTTATAGACTCCTCATTCAGTCTACATGTATCAGACCCACACTGTACATAACGCAGTATAACACACTAACACTGGTCCCAGGGGTGACACGCTGAAGCACCAGGGGATGTGCAGTCTGTCATGCTTCACTGGTCAGGATCTGACCACAGAGCTCCTCTTGGTTGGTCATGTTTGGGTAGTGGACCCTTCTGAACTCCGCAGTGACAGTGACACGTGTCATAGCACCAGGAAAGCGGTGGAGAACGTAATGGGACATATACAAACATACCTCACCCTGCATGTCACCGTTCTGCTGCCACTACTTACCACTTCCAACACCCAACGGAAAGCTGTTTAGACCCTGGGTTGTTTTCACAGTCAGTGATGTATCTAGAACCTTCAGAGGGACACGAGAGGAATGTTCTTTACTCCCACAGTTGGGACCAAACACTACAAATTAAAACCAGGAGTTGTTGGAGTGTGAATCGTTGACCCATAGACTCCATTAAATCTATAAAATGCTATTGATTTGGGTGTCTGGCCTTCAGACCATGCCTAACCCGTGAGTGAGGTCACTGGGCCGTATCCCCGGAACACCATGGAAAGAAAGCCTGGTGGGATCACTTCCCACTGTGTATATTAAGACTTCCACTTATCTGTGTTCAAACTGGACAATATGTTGTAGACACAAAACGCGTGATGATCCATCACTGAAATCACTGAAGGCTCCTGCTACGGTCCACCGCCAACCCAATATCTGACCACAGGGTCGCTGGTCAACCAGTGATGAATGGGGAACAACAGTGCTTCCCGAACGCGGCCCCGGAGACCCTGTGCCCTGCACATGCCTGTGTTTTCCTTACTGTAACACACCTGACCCAGCACATGAGGAGCTAGTTAACTAGGTAATGAGTTGAACCAGGTGTGCTAGATGAGAGAGAAGCACAGCAGTGTGCGTATACGGTGCTGTGATTCCCAGGGCCGTTTCTGACCGGGAAACGGGACTGTAACTGTACAGTGTTCCTACGAGGGAGATGTAGCTACAGAGGATGTCTGAGCAGAAGAATAAGGACCTGATAGATCCACTGTCTTTAAATCCTGGAGTGCCATTCCCAAAGTCCAACAGATTCAGTTTCTGTTAGAGTTTATTTCCAGCGATGCTGAGAAGGAAACTCACCGAGCGGATTTAGGAGGGAGGAGGGAGACTTCACTGAAACTCTGAACACTGAAGAAGAACACCACTGGCTAGCACTGGCTAGTGCCTGACTCCCGTCTCTTTCATTAGGCCCCTATAGGGCCAGGACCCCTTGTGTGACTGTCTCTCAGTGGGCCCTTAAGGGGCAGGACCCCTTGTGTGACTGTCTCTCTCTCCCAGACCTTTTGCACCAGCTGGAACCGGTTCCACTCTCAGTAAATCAGTTCGGAACCTGAAAAGTTCATTCCCAGCTGGACCCAACGTGTAGTAGGTTCTTCAGCGTAAACCATGACGACATCTGTGGGCGTGTCAGTTGTTGAGGAAAGAGAAGACAGCAATGGCGCCACCCAGTGGTCTGCTGGAGAACCTCTTCTACGTCTCCTTATTTCCAGTAGTTGATTACCTTTCTGGATATAAACGAACATCTGGAACACCAGCACCATCTTGGTACTACTGTCTACTCCTGTACTGTGCAGCGTAGATGACAGTCCCTGGTTCCAATAAAGACTGATCAAACACAGACTGGTTCCCTGAATAACACAGAGGCTCTAAGAAGCCTGAACGGAACCTGTTTAGGAACCAGGGTTCTTTAGGTAAAGAGGGTTATGAGTGGGTTCTTAAAGATTAAATTAAATAATTGTATCATTTATAATCAGATCGAAACTCTATACACTTGCAGTAGAAGAGTAAATACTGATTGATTGACTGATTGATTGATTGATTGATTGATTGAGTGATTTTATTTGCTTATATCACATTTGGTTCCGTACTGGTCTACTAACTGTTACAGTGACAGATGGAGCAAACTGGAGGACAGTAGATGGGACACTAGGGTGTCAGGTGTGACTACGTGGTTGGGGTAAATGGGTACATGGTGGAGGACCCCTTTATAGACTAGGCCCCAGATAGGTCAGGGTCAGCTAACGTCAGACTTACTGCTCGTTTGTTTCTACAGACTACGGCTGTGGGCACTGCCAGTTCCAACCACACGTCTAACTCCAGCCACAGTCTGCCACACCTGCTCCGGCTAAGTCACTCTTCTTCTGGCTGGATCAGCCGCATTGGTGTTGGGTGAGTTGGATGCAGGCTGGAACAAGACTCTGCAGGAAAGAAGATTAAAGTGATCGGATTTCTGACAGGAAAACCAGGAACGTCTCCAGTTTGGCGGCAAATGTATCATTAAAATATCCAATGTTTCATTCACTTAGAGGAGAGAGAGAGGTAGAGAGAGAGAGAGACAGAGAGAGAGAGAGACAGAGAGAGAGAGAGAGAGAGAGAGAGAGAGAGAGAGAGAGAGAGAGACAGAGAGACAGAGAGAGACAGAGAGACAGACAGACAGAGAGAGAGAGAGAGAGAGAGAGAGACAGAGAGAGACAGAGAGAGAGAGAGAGAGAGAGAGAGACAGAGAGAGACAGAGAGACAGACAGAGAGAGAGAGAGAGAGACAGAGAGAGAGAGAGAGACAGAGAGAGAGAGAGAGAGAGAGAGAGAGAGAGACAGAGAGAGAGAGAGAGAGAGAGAGAGAGAGAGAGAGAGAGAGACAGAGAGAGAGACAGACAGAGAGAGAGAGACAGAGAGACAGAGAGAGACAGAGAGACAGACAGAGAGAGAGAGAGAGAGACAGAGAGAGAGAGACAGAGAGACAGAGAGAGAGAGAGAGAGAGAGAGAGAGAGACAGAGAGAGAGAGAGAGAGAGAGACAGAGAGAGAGACAGACAGAGAGACAGAGAGAGAGAGACAGACAGAGAGACAGAGAGAGAGAGAGACAGAGAGAGAGAGAGAGAGAGACAGAGAGACAGAGAGAGAGAGAGAGAGAGAGAGAGAGAGAGACAGAGAGAGAGAGACACAGAGAGAGAGAGAGAGAGAGAGAGAGAGAGAGAGATACAGAGACAGAGAGAGAGAGATACAGGGGTGGAGGGTAAATTAGCATATGATCAGAAACTAGCCAGTTGTCAACGTTCGCTAACACCGCAAAACATCAAGCCGGCTAAAACGTTATTACCTCCTAGTCCAACAGGAAGACCACCCGCTCAGCGTCCGTCTCACATCCCCATATCTCCTCCTCTGACAGTATTCTCCCATCTCCCAGCGGGAATGACAGAAGAGCCGCTCTCCCTATTATTAGTCAGAGTAACATCAGAATGAATCCGTGGCTAATATTAATAAGGTAAAGCGTTACATAGTGTTGATTAGGTGATAGCTGGCCCTTAACTATACAGCATAATTAGCTAGCTAGCATAGCTAACGTTAGCTAATCAGGAAGATAACTCCACTCTAATGGTTTGTAGTGATGCTAGCACTGCTAGTTAGAATGATTTGCCAAGACAGACTGAAAGTACACTCAGTTTAGCTACTCTAATATTAATACAGAACTCAAACAGTGTGTCTGTCTGTGGATCAGCCGCGAAAGAGCATGAGACAAGTGAGAATGGCTCACTGCCAATCCCGTAGAACAGCCACTCTGCTGAGAACGTCCTCGCCATGCTCTCACAAGCACTCATTCGCTCTCTCTGTTCCCCAGAAGGGTTAAACAAGGACACAGTAAATGTGGATGGAGGAATCTTTACCCAAGGCCTGGGCGGACCTGACTCATCCAACTCATCGTGAAGCACTGACAGCTAGTAAAACTGAAAACCCAAATTAAGGTGATCAAACAGCTCAGAGGCCGAGTGCCAGCGCGCCAGCTCAGCCTGGCACCGTAACAGGATCATCCACCGCGGGTCACAACAACGACCACAATAACCGGTACCTCCAACGGAGGAATACATACGGAGCGTTAAACACTCAGACCTAACGCGGTGAAAGACAATACCGGATTTAAGAGGGTGGTCCGCCCTTAACACTCCAGGGGTCATTTACAGCTGTCGTTATTAAACAGAGAGCGGCGGATACAGTATACCAGCCTAATGGCATGCAAATGGGCGATGCTTATCTTAGAGCCGTATACTAGAATAGTGGCTGTTAACCCTCGACAGCAGCCCAGATCCCGTAACACACTTTCAGCAACTCATACTGACAATGAGACAAGGCAAGGTGAACACGAGCTGGAGGAATTCGAGTCCAGTCACGTTAATCATCGGCCCAGCTGTGCTTTTATCACCGCCGAGATCTGCTCCACCACCGTTAACAGTCCCAACCACAGTGCTCTTAGTCCAGTTAGCATCTCAGGTAACACTCGTTCAGAACATACACCACTCCCATTCACACAGCACCGCGCTGGTAGACCAGGAGGGGGTTCAGCCGGAGACGTGCCAGGCAAGCTCTGATATGTTTATATCACAGTGTGGTCTCGTAATGCCGTGTGATTTAAGGAGACGCTGAACGTTGAAAGGTGCGTCTCTTACACAGGAGCCAATTTTTAGTAAACACAGTTTACCTGGTCCACATTTGTGTTACTCACCCAGAACAGGAACTTCATCAGGTCCACTTCCTGTATCTCCACTCACTGTCCACTCCATTAGCTCCACTGACCATACAGGACACTCTGTAGGTGTACAGGTCCAGACTGTAGTCCATCTGTTTCTCTGTGTACTGTATTACCCTGTTCTTCAATGGGCAGGACCCCCACAGGACCCCCACAGAGCAGGTATGATGTGGGTGGTGGATCATTCTCAGTGCTGCAGTGACACTGACGTGGTGGTGGTGTGAGTGGATCAGACCCAGAATTGTCCACCAACTGAAACTATCCAGCACAATGGCATCTTGTGGGCAGCGTCCTGTGGGCAGCGTCCTGTGGGGTCAGCGTCCTGTGGGGCAGCGTCCTGTGCCCACTGATGAAGGACTAGAGGATGACCAACACTGCATTGTGCAGCAGCAGATGAGCTATCGTCTCTGACTGTCCATCTACAAGGTGGAGCAGCAAGGTAGGAGTGTCTAATAGAGTGGACAGTGAGTGGACACAGTGTCTCAACACTCCAGCAGCACTGCTGTGTCTGATCCACTCACACCAGCACCACCCACACTAACACACCCCCACAACTTCCGGGGGGGTTAAGGAGGGGTGGAACAGGGTTGGTGGAAAAGGTGGGTTAAAGAGGAGTGCAATGACAGGTGGAAGGGGCGCATTGATGAGGGGGGTGGGTGGGTGTTGTAGGGGTGGAGGGGTGCAGTATACAATATGCACACAGCTACAGGTTCCACAGTGCTCCTTTAAAGTTTACAGGTACCGAGTCCATCCAGGAGCACGTTCACTATAAAGCCCTCCAGAATGTCTCCTGCCACTCGGGTTGCTATAACGCTGAGAGACCTCAGATATATAATTCCCTTTCCAGGACCCCGCTTATAAATCTACGTTAGAGATCAATTTCAACTCATAACTCATGTCATAAATGTCATAACTCTGACATTTCACTGACAGTATATAACCAGCCACATATCACACAACCCGCCCCGCACAGGGACGGGAGGAGCACCCTGCGGACCAAGACCTTCTGAGAGAGGATGAACAATTCCATTTCAGCTCCCCCAATATCTCTCTCCCTGCACAGTGCTGACAGATTCATCTCCACCGGAGCGCCAAATCCAAAGATGATGATGAAACCATGTATGTTCTTCTGCCAGAGCAGCAGAGCGTGGCAGAACCGGCTGACTCTATATGAAGAACATCTAAGAGCCGAGTACCATTGTGAGCCTCTCAGCCTCGCCTTCGCGCTTCTCCACTGAACCACCTCTCTCTCCGGCGCAGCCTTAGGAGCCGTTAGGAGCTTCAGAGAAGAACGCGTGTGAAGCGTTCACGCTGTAGCTACAGCTAGGAGAACAAGAGGAGCAGGGCCTGCTTGGTGACGCAGCCTTAAACGGAGAGTTGCCTCTGTAAGCCCCTTTCAGCACCGGCCTTATTCAGTTCTCTCTGAGGGGTCCGATGAGGTGCTATAACTCTGCAATGCAGGCAGTGGGGCCCAAGTCTCTTCTCACTCACTCGCTCGCTCGTCCACTCGCTCGTCCACGCTCACACATTTGGGTTTAACAATTAGTCAGTCAACACGAGACGGAGCTGCAAAGCACTTCAGCAGCTGTTGAACAAATGCTAGCATCAGGAGCTAACCTCCAGAGCACTGCCTCCACTCTCCTCTCCCAGAGAAATGAAGAAGGAAGCAGATTGAGTCCTACAGAGTGATTCGGGTGGAGTTCACAGCGCTCCGGTCAAATATCACTTTTAATAAACGTTTCCACCTGACCTAAACATAGCCGCGGGGCTGAGGAGCTGGTTTGCTCCCGTAGCCTCTTATTCCGGCCCCCTAGTGGCCATTCTGCTAGAGGAATTTAATCAACTTGGATACTTTTAATTATTATCAGATCTTTTTTTTCAGTGCCACGTCACACACGATAAAACAGACAGACTAAGGACACCAGCACTTCCTGACGAGACTGATGGTAGAAAAGGTCCAGCACGTTTTATTCTTCCTACTCAGACCATGTGACCAAATGCACAACACATTTAAAGCTGTAAAAACCAGGAAGTGTAAACCAACCTCAATCCAACCCCAAAAAAAATCTACCAGCTACTAACAAAGCCCCACCCCCAAAACACATCAACACGCTAGGCTGAATTAATCATCATTACCTAAGCCTTTTAACCTCCTGGATCGCAGGTGTGTTGGAAACCATCACAGTGCTCACTGGGCAGGAAACACTCTGGACAGGCCACCAAACAAAAGAAGAGGAGAAGGTAGGTCTGGAGTAGAAGGGCGTCTGGAGGAGGAGGTAGGTCTGGAGGAGAAGGTAGGTCTGGAGGAGAAGGTAGGTCTGGAGGAGAAGGTAGGTCTGGAGTAGAAGGGCGTCTGGAGGAGGAGGTAGGTCTGGAGGAGAAGGTAGGTCTGGAGGAGAAGGGCGTCTGGAGGAGAAGGTAGGTCTGGAGGAGAAGGTAGGTCTGGAGTAGAAGGGCGTCTAGAGGAGAAGGGCATCTGGAGGAGAAGGGTGTCTGGAGGAGAAGGGCGTCTGGAGGAGAAGGTAGGTCTGGAGTAGAAAAGCATCTGGAGGAGAAGGTGGGTCTTGAGTAGAAGGGCGTCTGGAGGAGAAGGTAGGTCTGGAGGAGAAGGTAGGTCTGGAGTAGAAGGGCGTCTGGAGGAGAAGGGCGTCTGGAGGAGAAGGTAGGTCTGGAGGAGAAGGGCGTCTGGAGAAGAAGGTAGGTCTCGAGTAGAAGGTAGGTCTGGAGGAGAAGGTAGGTCTGGAGGAGAAGAGAGGTCTGGAGGAGAAGGGCGTCTGGAGGAGAAGGGCGTCTGGAGGAGAAGGTAGGTCTGGAGGAGAAGGGCGTCTGGAGGAGAAGGGCGTCTGGAGAAGAAGGGCGTCTGGAGGAGAAGGGCGTCTGGAGAAGAAGGTAGGTCTGGAGGAGAAGGTAGGTCTGGAGGAGAAGGTAGGTCTGGAGGAGAAGGGCGTCTGGAGGAGAAGGGCGTCTGGAGGAGTAGGTAGGTCTCGAGTAGAAGGACATCTGGAGGAGAAGGTAGATCTGGAGAAGGTGGTAGGTCTGGAGGAGAAGGGCGTCTGGAGGAGAAGGGCGTCTGGAGGAGGAGGTAGGTCTGGAGTAGAAAAGCATCTGGAGGAGAAGGAGGGTCTTGAGTAGAAGGGGGTCTGGAGGAGAAGGTAGATCTGGAGGAGAAGGTAGATCTGGAGGAGAAGGTAGGTCTGGAGGAGAAGGTAGGTCTGGAGGAGAAGGTAGATCTGGAGGAGAAGGTAGGTCTGGAGTAGATCTACGTCTGGGCGTCTGGAGGAGAAGGGAGGTCTGGAGTAGACCTACGTCTGGGCGTCTGGAGGAGAAGGGAGGTCTGGAGTAGAAGGGACATCTGGAGGAGGAGGTAGGTCTGGAGTAGAATGAGGTCTGGAGGAGGAGGTAGGTCTAGAGGAGAAGGGCGTCTGGAGGAGGAGGTAGGTCTAGAGGAGAAGGGCATCTGGAGGAGAAGGAGGGTCTTGAGTAGAAGGGCGTCTGGAGGAGAAGGTAGATCTGGAGGAGAAGGTAGGTCTGGAGGAGAAGGGAGGTCTGGAGGAGAAGGGAGGTCTGGAGGAGAAGGGAGGTCTGGAGGAGAAGGGAGGTCTGGAGTAGACCTACGTCTGGGCGTCTGGAGGAGGAGGTAGGTCTGGAGTAGAAGGGAAGCCTCACTCAGCTCAAGCTCTGGCACACAGGTTAAAGTCTGGAACACGGGAGTACTGAATCACTAGCGAACAGGTACTGCAGAGCACCGAGGCGGGGATGGGGTGGAGGCAGGAGGGGGCAGACGCACTGAGGCATCTTAGCGACCCCGTTTAACCCCAACCTGTATCAGCATGGCCCGATGACAGACTGCAGGCCTTCCCTTTCTCTCCCCTCCCTCCCTCCACTCGTCTCTCCCTCCCCCGGAGCCTTGCTAGGGTGGCATTAATCCCCTGTCAGAGGAGATTACGCTTCATCATGAAGGGCTAAAGCGGGTAAAGGACATCTGCCTCTTCACCGACACTCCGCTTGGCAGGCGGGATTACTTCATCTCAGTATCACTTTATTTACACGGGGAACCGGAGGTACGCCGGGAGGTACGCCGGGAGGTACGCCGGGAGGTACGCCGGGAGGTACGCCGGGAGGTACGCCGGGAGGTACGCTGGCAGGTATGCCAGGCATGTGGACGGTTTAATCCAGGCAGATCCGGGTTTAGAGAGCTGTATGGCACTCCGTGAAGCGTGGGGAATAAGGACAGGGCAGTGCTGGCTCTCCCTACAGCCTCGCTTCATCACCGTGACCACGGGAGCTGGTTCCAGGTTGCCAGATTCTATTAAGCAGGACGGAGGATGGCCGAGGTCACCACAAACAGAGGATGTGTACAGACGGCAATTTTTAATTTCAGTACTGAAACTGATTTCCGGAGTATTTGAGTATCTATTAGTATCAGGCCGTCCTGTTACTTCACCGGAGGAAATGCAGCCGAGAACCTAATCCAACCAGACCGCAGCGTGAATACAATATCAGAAATATCACAACACAAGTGTGTGCAAAAAGACAAAGAAACAAATAAATAAAAAAATTCTATGCTAACAACAGGTTACATCATTTAATCAAGCTTTATTTAAACTCAGAATTCATTTAGGAAGTCAAAACAGAAATCAAGGATTAAAACATACAGTAAAAACACAATAATAATAATAATAATAATACAATATTACATTTTACATAACGACAAAAAACCCCACTAAAATAAATTCACTGCAATAATAATATCTTGGTAGGTAAAATACTCCTATATCTATCTATCTATCTATCTATCTATCTATCTATCTATCTATCTATATATATATATATATATATATATATATATATATATATACACACATACATACATATATACATACACACACATATATTCTATATCTAGATGTACAGGGGTTGGACAATGAAACTGAAACACCTGTCGTTTTAGTGTGGGAGGTCTCATGGCTAAATTGGACCAGCCTGGTGGCCAATCTTCATTAACTGCACATTGCACCAGTAAGAGCAGAGTGTGAAGGTTCAGTTAGCAGGTAAGAGCACAGTTCTGCTCAACATACTGCAATGCACACAGCATTATGGGACATACCAGAGTTCAAAAGAGGACAGACTGTTGGTGCACGTCTTGCTGGCGCATCTGTGACCAAGACAGCAAGTCTTTGTGATGTATCAAGAGCCACGGTATCCAGGGTAATGTCAGCATACCACCAAGAAGGACCAACCTCCACCAGCATCACGTAGTGACCTGGCCACTATCCTGCAAGAGGAATGGCTTAAACTCCCTCTGACCACTGTGCAGGACGCAGTATATGTCATTCCCAAGACCAACTGACGCTGTATTGGCCGCAGAAGGAGGCCCTACACCATACTAATAAATGACTGTGGTCTAAAACCAGGTGTTTCAGTTTCATTGTCCAACCCCTGTACATATATATACACATTATATATATATGTATTGTATATCTAGATGTATATAGTATTTCTGATTAAGATTCTTATAGGCTTATTATATGACCATGTTGTATATCTATGTATATTTATATTTGTTATATATGTATATTTTTATGTTTGCGTGTAAGTGATTGTAGTTAGTCACATTTTCTCACTGTCCTGGTAAACAATCAAGAAACATCATTAAAACTAAACGATCTAAAATCAATTACAACAAGAAAATAATACCCAGAGGTTAAATGGTCTGAAATTGATCTTACAAGAACCTCAAAACAGGAACATAAAAATATAAAGAAAATAAAAATATTTATATTTACTTTTTCAGTGCTGTTAGGATTAATAAAACAACATGACTGAATAAATAACAGATCAAATAGAGATCATACAATATCAGCTTAGTGAAACTGAAGAGCAGGAACTCTAATCTGGTAGATGAGGTGTGGTGGATATGAGGTGAAGGATGATTAATAAATCAAGAGAATATAAATTTGGAATCAGATCAGATTCGCTGTTCCCTGCTGGTATCTGCTGGATACGGATCCTGGGTACTGTGTGTGCGGCCTCTCTAACCCGGTTGGGGATTTACTCGGGGTGAAAGGGAGGAGTAGACGCCCTGGTGGAGGAGGTGGAGCTGCGGTAACACTGAGGAGACGGTTTGGGGGTTTGTATCACCTGCCTCTGAAACCCAGGCTCGTTTGGGCTGAGGTACCTAAACCTGCCGGGCCGCCCCGGACTCCTGGCTGACTGAGGGAAGCTCTCCTTCACCGGGACAGTGACCGTTTGTGGGCTTCGTGCCTCCTGCCAGAATCCGACCGTAAACAGGAGACGAGTGAGGAGACGTTTACAGCACTGTGGAATAATCTGGACTGAAGGAGAGCCGCTCAGCTCCTGTGTGCTGCACACTACTGTCCACTAACATGTCCACCCCGTCCCACAGTGGACCGCTCGGTCTGAGCAGGAGCGATGCTCCTGCATAGTGTTCTGATAAGACGAATGGTTTGAACAGTCACCGTTAAACACTGATAAGCTTACGGTTCTCCTATATGTATCATGACCATACGGGATTGTGTGTTTAGGCACTGTGTCCACTCACTGTCCACTCTATTAGACACTCCTACCTTGCTGCTCCACCTTGTAGATGGACAGTCAGAGACGACAGCTCATCTGCTGCTGCACAGTGCAGTGTTGGTCATCCTCTAGTCCTTCATCAGTGGACACAGGACGCTGCCCACAGGACACTGCCCCACAGGACCCTGTCCCACAGGACGCTGCCCCACAGGACGCTGCCCCACAGGACGCTGCCCCACAGGACACTGCCCCACAGGACACTGCCCCACAGGACCCTGTCCCACAGGACACTGCCCCACAGGACACTGCCAGCTGGATAATTGGGGTCCAACCGTCCAGCAGTGTCTTGGAGGTGTCCAGCAGCACTGCTGTGTCTGATCCACTCACACCAGCACCACACACACTAACACACCACCACCACGTCAGTGTCACTGCAGTGCTGAGAATGATCCACCACCCACATACTACCTGCTCTGTGGTGGTCCTGTGGGGGTCCTGACCGTTGAAGAACAGTTGTCCATCACTAGTTTCCAGTTATGCTCCCTGATTGGTCCACCTCCTAGAAGGTAGCCATGATACTCTGGCTCCCCAGCTGCTTCCTTCAGGGTCTGGAACCCGTGCCTCTGAACACGCACCCTCAGTCACACTCCAGAAAAGTGCAGGAACTCCGGAGGGACTGACGCCGGCTCGGTGACGAGCAGCGAGTCTGAGATCCAGCACGGTTATGAAACGGAACCCTTTGGTGTTTTCAGTAAGAGGCGTTCGGCTGATTTTCAGGCTCAGAGACTCGCGGCGGGGTCGGAGCAAGCTGCTAGCAGTGACTGCCACCGTGATACGATCTAGGGCACACTCAGAAAGGCCTTTAGAGGAGTCTGGAGTTTCACCGTGACTTCATTACCTGGCACTTTCTCCCAACATGAGGAAATCTGGAGGAACTGGAGGAGGACGATATCCAAATGTTGGTGAGGCTGGCTCTACCTATTACTGTAGGAGGAAGGAGTGGGTCGGGGGGTTGTTTGGGGGGGGGTGGAAACAATAACACAAGATTCAACCCACACGTCTATTTAAATTTCAAACAGCACTTCAGCAAAGGCCATCAGAAGCCGCCTCCTCTCCTTTCATTCCAAGCAGCGCTCTCCCTCTGACGGCGCGCCCCTAAGAGGGCCGCCTCAAGGCTGGCCGTGGACCCCCTCGTCCCCCTCTCTCCCCCTCGGAAAGGAAGGAAGCTTTGGCTGAGGATAATGAGGCCCCCCGTCCAGCCTCCATACACATCCCTGCTGCCTCTGAGCTCAGGCAGCACGTGTGAAGGGTACAAAACCCCTAAACCCCCCAAACGCACTCCTCCGGCCCCTCCGTCTCCCCCTCCCTGCTCGCAGCGGCTGGAGTCGGGGCTTAACTTGATTCAGGATGCGACAAGGTCATTAGGAAAGCAGTGTTGACATTTGAGGGACGAGGGGATGAGAAGATGGAGGGGTGGATGAAGAAGACTGGGAATGAGAGTGCAGGGCTCAGGAGGAGGGTAACTGGTCCACATCTGCAGCTCACCGTTCGGTTCTGTTTGCTTAGAGATCGTATTCCATCTCCCGTCCTGAGCCAGGAGACCTTCGCTGAGGAACTCCTCTAAAAGCCATTTCTCAAACAGGCCGGGTGTTTACGCGACGGACGCCAGAACCCTGTTCCTGAATAAACAGAATCCACGTAGTGTGAGGACAGACCATGTGGGAGTCATGAGGCATTGGTTTAGGATTTTACAGATACTGAAAACCCAGTCCCTCCGTTCAGAACTGAGCCTGAAGTAACCGAACGGACCACGTGGTGCACTCTAACGCTACAAGCACACTGCGTAACATACTGGGCGGTGATTTCAGGGGTCCAGTGATCACAGCACTTCACTGAGGGCTGAGGGTCACCTCCCTCCCTGTATCTACACTCATTGTACAGGTCCAGACTGTAGTCCATCTGTTTCTCTGTGTACTGTATTACCCTGTTCTTCAACGGTCAGGACCCCCACAGGACGATGCGTTCAACATTCTGAAAAATGTCTCATCTCCCAAAAATGTCTGAGGGCTTTCTATTTCACATTCCACTCCTGCAGGTGGCGCTGCACGAGGATGAAGAAGCTATAAACCCCTGCGGGGTGTGAGTGAGGGGATCCATAGATTGGGAAGAGGTGCTACAGTGCAGGGAATGTCTCGTTCCATGTGTGGAAAATGGCTCCAGAGCAGATGTTACTGATTGGCTAAAAGGAGGGACTGCATGTGGGCGTGGCCAAAGACCATAGTGTGAGGAAGTAGCTGAATCTGCAGGTGTGTGGAAGCGTACGGTCATACGGGTCTACCAGCAGTGGATACAATCCCAGCCTACAGGGAATTCTCCTCGGAACTGTGCCAGGGAAGGCCTCCACCATATCTGGACCACCTGACCAGTTCTCTGATGTAAGAGAGTCTGAACACTGATGTGACCACATCCAGAACCTCATCCAGTACATATCTGATCCAGTGGTACTGGTGGAGGGGTCACACACTGTTGGGTAAGGTTCGGTCACAGTGGAGCTTCACATATGAATTGGTACAGGCCCTCCGGAGAGCTAGCCACCGCTCCCCTCTCGGCTCCGGCCGCAGCATTTCAAACGCTCATTTGAACCCGCCGTCCTGCTGCGGCTCCCTTCGGCAGTCAGACACAGAGCAGGGACGCATGCACAGCTGGAGAACAAAAACAGAAGCAGCATGGGAGGTGACAGAAGTCCTCTCCTCTGAACAGACGCGGGTCAGGACAGACGTTCCCTCTCCTGCTTCCATTATGAACGACTAATTAAATGGTCCATACCAGGAACGCCAAACGACCTTCACAGCTGCAGCCGCAGGTCAGCGCCGCTACAGGCAAGACGCCATTTACACATCAAAGCAGAGACGGACAATGAGCCGCACCGGCCAGCCAGAGCGCTCATCCGGCTCCATTAGAGCAGGCAGGTATTTTAAAGGGTCCGTATCATGGACAGGGGTCCTGACTTCAAACGGAGGACGTTCTCATAACATCCCGTTAAGTCTTTCGTCCAGGTGACGACACTAAGCTGCTAACACCGCGTGGTGCTCTCAGACAGACCATCACCGTACTCCTCCATCTAACGGCTGACAGCTCTCGTTACCTGGAACTACAAACTCTGACGAGGATGGGTTCTCCTTCTGAGTCTGTTTAGGCCTGACCCTTCCGCACACAGGCTGTGAGGAGCGTCTCCAGCCAGGAAAATGACCCACAATACAGGACAACCTATCAGAATGCTCATTTATATATACTCATCAAAAGAACAGGAGGTGTGGGAGTGCGGGTGTGTTGGGAAGGAAGATAAAGGGTACCAGGATCAATACCTGATGATAAATTTAGACTGATATGATCAATATTTATTGAGCTACACATACAGAAGTCTGTCTCTCAGTATGGCGTCGGGCCGCCGTGTTTGCTAACCCAACACGCCAGACGTCTCGGTATGGAGCTGTAGAGGTTCCTGATGGAGTCCTGTGATAATCCATCCCATGCAGCTTGAACATCCTCACACAGTTCCTGCAAATGGTGCGGTAGGGGTGGAGGTGGAGGGACACCAGACCTTCTGGACGTGTGACAACAAACCGTGCTGACCACGGTGCCTCCACACACGGGTTTGTTGGGCGTCTCCACCAAGACTAAAGCGGGACTCGTTACTGAAGATGACCCGCTGCCATTCTGAGTCACTCCATGACAGTCTGGTACGACACCACTGCAGTCTTTGGTGACGGTGACGTGGTGTTAAGGACAGTCGTGGTAACGGTCTGTGTGCATGTAGTCCTGCGTGGTGCAGCCGTCTGCCGATGGTGCTGCACTAACAGGAGGACTCATGGAGGACACCACTGCTCGCTGGAGGTCTGTAGTGGTGGTGTTGGGTCAGTCAGGGACAGAGATGAGACCCGTCCTTGATTACCTCACATGTGCGGTTGAGGGGGAAACAGCTACTCTTCCAGAAGATTGTAGAAATGGGTTTCCCTGTACAGGTTTGAACGCAGGAAGACTACAGGACACGAGTTGCGTATACTCGAGCGATCCAGGATCAGGCTGGAAGCTCCTCTGCGTCTTCACCCTCGGTTCCCTCCTCGGCCTGATCAATCATCCAGGCATGATCTCCCAAAACAAACAGAGCGGATTCCTCTCGCTCTCTCACTCACTCACTCACCGTGTGGTTGACCGAGGTTCACTCGTAACAGGCCTAGGTGATCCATTACCTGCTAGCCGCCCCTGACCTCCACCCCGGCGGCTGCGGCGGAGGATCACGGAGCCTCTGTTGACTTGTTCAGTCTGTTGTTGTTAAGTGAGCAGATATAAACAGACCGGCGTTTCGCATGACCTGCTGAAAGTGTGATGAATGCGGATCATTAACGGGAATCTCTGTCGGAATCCAAGCGCCGCGGGAACAAACGGAGCAGGCGCGTGTTATCCTGAAGCTCCTTTGTGCTACCAGTTTATAAACAAGCGCTCGCTTAAAGGGCCCACGCCCTGCCTCCTCTCCAGCTCCATTTCCCCAACATCGCTTCAGCCCTTCAACAGGCTGTCACTGCGTCTTTCAGACTCATGTATGCAAATGAGCTCTCTTCTGATTGGTTGCCCTGTATTGTGCCTCATTAAAATAGCGTGTGAAAAGGTCAATCCGTGTAAGTACAGTAAGTGTACGAACACATTCACGACATGTCGTAATGCATTCATAAGCACAGCTATAAACATTTATATTAGTTATAAACGTGTTATAACAGGTAATAAGAGCGGGTTAGATGTCCAGAGACACACACAGTAAAGCACATTATCGGCTTCGGCCTCAGAGTTCTACCCAGTACGGTCATCAAACAACACGGATAACTCACTGCTGCTAGCTCGGCGCTAACTTAACACTGCATATCCAATAGAATGCTAGCAGCCATTAGCATAGCTCACAAGGCCGGAGCCGAGAGGGGAGCGGCGGCTAGCTCTCCGGAGGGCCTGTACCAATTCATATGTGAAGCTCCACTGTGACCGAACCTTACCCAACAGTCTGTACCCCCTCCACCAGGACCAGTACCAGCTGGGACTGGATTGGGCATGTACTGGACGAGGTTCTGGATGTAGCCACATCAGTGTTCAGATACTCTCACATCAAAGAACTGATCAGCTGGTCCAGATTTGGTGGACGCCTTCCCTGGCACAGTTCCGAGAATTCTTTTGAGCGTACGCTTCCATACACCTGCAGACATTCCCTGCACTGTAGCACCTCTTCCCAATCTATGGATCCCATCACTCACACCCCGCAGGGATTTACAGCCCCATCGGCCTTGTGCAGCACCACCTGCAGGAGCTCGAAGGTACTGCCACACAAGGTGACTCAGGTGAGCATTTATACAGACTATAATTATAAAGATATGAAAGCGGAGCCTGATACCCTTACCTGATACCTGTGCTGGTCTTGTTCTCTGGTGTCGACCCGATGAGGATGAGACTTTGAGTCTTGGTTCCTCTCGAGGTTTCTCCTGGCCTCTGTGGCCCTTGCCTCGCTCGCTGGGAGCTCAGACTCTGGAGTCCTAGTAAAGCTGCTCTGTGAGGACATCTGTTGTAAAAGGCGCATCTATAAATGAAAGTTAACTCGAGGTACTTTATATGAAGGAGCGTTTACCGGGGTCGGGACTGTATGTATCGTTTACTGGACAAATGTTTGAGTTTATCTTGTAGATCAAACTGATGTGATGTAGATATTGCTCCATCAGGAATAGGAATGCTCAGAAATGTTTCTGTACCAATCAATCAATCAACCAACCAACCAATCAATCTTAATTCCTATAGCACTTTCTAAAACTAACGTTGTCTCAAAGCAGCTTGACAGAAAATCAGTTTAATAAAGGAAAAGAAAAACAGAGCCCATGTACAGACGTAGGACAGGAGCTGACGGGTAGATGGAACACACCGGATCTCAGCTTCAGCCCACAATTCCCGTACGGCTGGATCCCTCTTGTCCAGAGCTCTGGAGGGTTTTGAAGAACTGAGGATGTGACTGTAAAGTAAAACGCTGCTGCCGACAGCACCAACCGAGTCCTTCCAGTCTGCAGCAGCTCTAAAACCAGAACAACTCTGTACTGCCACCCAGTGGACAGACCAGATACTGTGCAGGAGTGCAGTCTCTTCACACCGGTGAACTTCCTCTGGAACATCCTTCTGAGGCTACACCGCCCCTAGTTTGTCTCCTGTGCGAGTTCGAGACCAGTCGCTTTGTCATGTGTGGTAATGATCCAGGAAAGCTAGCTAGTTTTTAAAGCTAATTATTATCATTACTAATTACTAATATTTATTATTATTATTAATGACTTAGTATGGAAACCTAACCATGTGTATTTGTGGCTAGCTTTATTGGCTGGTTAGCATGCTGGCTAATCTAGCTAACTATCACGTGACGCAACAGTCTACTCTACTTTCCTCCACACGTCATTTCTCTGGAGATGTGTATGTACAAAGACGCATCATCTAAACTGGAGAAAGAGGAAACGGCGGTGATGAGCCTCTCCTCCATGTTTACCACCACACTGCTGAGACCTGGAACCACATACTGGTAGGACCTAAACCCTCAGAGAGCAGGAGCTGGAGACACCCATGTCTAGGATGGGTGTGAAGAATTGGTTGGAGCGGTTTAGGGTGTCGCTTCTCTGCGTCGTAATTCACGAGCAGAAAGGAGAGAAAATCTCAACTGCATTTGTTGTTGGTTGTAAAATCGCAGCTACAGATCATGTGCTCCCATACGGAATGACCGGATGTGCATCACTGTTGTCTGCTAGTGTTAGCGGAGAGTGAGACGCTTGCACAGCTCTGTAAAAGCTTCCCCCCGTACGGAAGCAGGAACCCAACAATTCACCATTAAACCCATAGGAGTAGACACTGTTAGGCAGAGTTCAGACTGCAGGCACATCAGACTCGTTTCTCAAATCGAATATTTAAAGTCGACTGTCGATTTGTGCACCCAGACATCACCAGTCTGTCTATCTTCATGAGTTGCTGTGGTAACAACACTTCCTCCCTCTTGCTTGGGCACGGTCATTGTTTCCAAAGCTTCCAGACGGAGACACCACTGTAAAAACACGGTGAGGACACCTTCAAAATGTGGGTTCAATCCAAGTGGCAAAACCCAAACATCCTGTTTCCTTGCTGTCCAGACTGTCAAATCAAACTGGATACAATCTGGATATGCCAAAGATCTGATCTGGGGTGGGGTTTCTTAAATCGGATTTTTCAAGATGGCGACTCATCCCATTATTAGGAAGAGATCAGCTTGGATGTGTGTGTGGACGTCACCAACCCATCTGAATGAGCTGCTGTGGCAACCATGCAGCAACTCCGTCACGCTGGAGTCGACACTGTCACAGTGGGAGTGGCGCAAAAAAGTCTGAAGTCTGAGACTCATCTGTAAGAACCCGGCATCGGAAATCAGATTTCATTTTAAACCACCACCAAATGTGATTTGGATTCAAATTGCAAAAATCAGATCTTATGGATTTGGTTCCGGTTGTCCAGATCATGAAACATACGCTCTGGCTACACCTAAAATCAGATCCGGCCTGGCAGTTCCTGATAGGCCCAAACGAGGAGCCCTACGCTCCAAAGATGATTAAAACTGTTGGGCCTAGTACATTAAAAGAGCGACTGGAGGAGGTTGGAGCAGGGAGGCTGTCCTCAGAGCTCGGCTTCTTTGACCTCTTGCCAGGGAAACGCCGCTGAAATCTCCGGAGTCGGGGTAAGGATTTAAGGTCAACCTTAAAGGAGCAGCGTGCTGGCAGTCACACAGAGACAGTTTATTGACTCATGGACCACTACAGTTACGATGTGAGCTGTAAATACTCACTGATTCATTTTGGCATTAAAAACAACAACACAGAACACGATACAAAGTTCAGATCAAGTCAGGAAGATAGAGTCCTGAAAATAAAAGCCCTGAACAATAGAGCTACAAAACGGGCCTACACACCAGAACTGAGGACTTCTGGCTGCTGGGAGCAAAAAAAAAAAAAAATAAAAAGAAAAAAAAAAAAAGAAAAAAAAAAGGGAGGTGTGTTCATAACGATCACAGGCACACAAACCAAACCACGAGACGGAGATCAGTCACAAAGTGATTCACCAGGAATAGTCCGTTAGTTTACAGTAGAGAAGTCTGGAACGAGCTGCCGAGAGAAACGGATTTGATTTTGTGGTTCTCATTCATTCATTCATTCATTCATTCATTCATTCCCTCCTCACGCTCCATGCCAATCATTCCAGCTCCTTAAAGCGGGCAAACATGGCCTTCCGGACTGCCTGCTTGTATGTGGCGTAGTTCCAGACAGCCGGTTCCTTCTTCTTCCGCTGGGAAAGCAAAAAGATGGAGATAAGGCATGAGGAAGAGAGTTACATATAACATCTACATCATATCCTCACTGACAGCCGTGGGTGTAGGCTCACCTCAGTGCTCTCCAGACCTAAACCAGGTCTCTCGCTCGCTTTCTGTGCGTCCCTGAAAGACCAAGAGCAGACTGATTAGGTCAAACGATGCAAGTGACCTCACAGAACAACAGACAGTGACTGGGAAGTGTTAGCGAGTACCTGGAAGGGCCGCCCCACGTGTTCTGCTGTTTCCGCCTCTTGGCTTCAGGTGGACTGCTGGACTCTTTCATACCCAGCTAAAACAAACACAGCGCATTAGTGCTGTTCGGAATAGGGATCTCTCAATACTGAGCATTCTGAAACGGTACAACACTCGCTCTAACAGAGCATTAACACACGTAGGCTTCTGTAGACCTGGCTAGGCATGCTGTTCATCATGCCACAATGGCAGCTACAGCAAACAGGGACGGAAAGGCAAAGAACGAATAAAAACTCACTCAGAGAAATGGTTTAACAATCGCTAGGCCGGGCACCTAGGCCAGGCACCTAAAACACTGGCTCTCCGAACAAAAGTAGCACTGAACAAGAGTAAAAAAAGTTTAATACAATACTTATTTGCAATTAGTATTACAAATATGGTCCACCTAAGTGCCGTCAACCCGTCTGGTGAGTGGGCCAGATGAAAATAGGGAACGTGGGTCGGTTTTGCTGTCTGGGATGTATTTTGGGATTGTAGTTTGGTTAATTAAACTGCAGATTAAACACACTTGCTGAACACTGAGCATCTTAACCTCCCAGCAGACACAGCAGCGAAGAACAAAATGACTTGTACACAAGACCGGTGTTCAGTAGAAACGATTCTGTATTTCACTTATTCAGGTGAATATCTCCAGCTGCTGAACATGGTGTAACACTATGGAAAAATCAGGGATTAAACTGCATTAAATCAATTTCTATTACACCTAAGGGCCCGGAACAGAAATCACATCACAGGATTCCCCTTACCTCTTTCTCCTGGTTCTCTAAGGCTTCGAGTTCCTTCTTTGACTTTTTGATCTTCAGGTGGATTTCCATGTTTTGCTGCCGTTATAAAAGAGAACAGAAGATCAGCAAAACACCGCTCCCTTCAACGGTTCCAGTATTTCTCACCACGAGTCTGCAGGGGTACCTTATGGAGGTCTGAGAGCTGCTGGTGGCGTACTAGGGCGTCTTTGTTGGGGAACTGCCTCCTGCACAACAGACAGGCCATCTTCTTCCAGTCGGTCAGTCTGTCCTCCTTCGCCTCGGGCAGACTCTTAGCAGGTTGCGATCCTTCTTGCTTCTCGTGCTTCTCCTCTTCCTCGTCATCACTGCCAGCTCCATAGTCGGCCGCTAGCATGCCGAGAGAGCCCATGGCCCGCTGCCAACGCATTTAAATATAATAAACGTCAGGGCCTTTGATCTTTGTTCTATAAAAAGGCCTTCAATAAATCACTCTGATAAAAGTCTCTTGTAAATGTAGCACATCAGGGTTGGTAACGGTCAGCGAAAACGGAAAACCTGCGAGGAGGACGTGCATATCCAGAACTCACCTTTGATCCTTTCTCGTCTTTCTTTGCTGGAGTGAGGGGCTTTTTGAATAAGTCATCTCCACCTGTACCCTGTGGGGGCAAGGCATGAGGCGAGGGTGAAGCAATTACTGACTTCAGCAGTGCATAAAAGTGCCTAATGAGGCAGAAGTAGATTGAATTAATTTTTTAACAGCCCACTGACCTTTCGTTCAAAGACAGCAAAGGCAGCATCGGCTGCCTTGGAGGTCTTCTTGTCTTCTCCTCCGCTCTTGAGGACAGGGGACGGAGCACGCACAGTTTCCTTCTGCCGGTTCTGGATCTTGGCCCAGCGCTCCATGTCTTTCATGATCTGGCATTCAACAACAGAATACAAACCATGGTGAACTCTCACATCAAGAAGAATAAAGGATATGCTTACGAATGAAGCCAGGTACCCTAGCGAGTTTACACAGCTAGCCTAGAAGCTTCCCAGACAATCAAATGAGTCCCTCTGTTCCGGGGTGTTTACTCAAGTCAAGTAGTTTTATTCTCAATACTTCAATATGTACAAGACAAACTGGGTTACTCTCCGTCCCAAGGTGCAGCAAATAAACAATCAGCGATAAATAGATTACAACTACAACAAAAACAAGTGTATATTGAATATATTAAACAGTAAACATAAAATAGATGAATGCAAGACATCAGATAAAATAAGAGAGAGACATAATGAGACAGTAAGACACTGGAGACAATATGGGTAATAAAGTGATGTGCACTAGCAGAATTAAGATGGAGGATTGAAGTGGGTATAAAAAACACTAAGGCTGTTCAAAGTGCTGAGACCAGAGCAGTTCACAATCACAGTTCCGTGTTAATGGTGGGGGTGCAGGGTGCAGAAGGCAGGGTAGGAATACAGCATCCTGACAGCCTGGTGGATGGATGCTGTCCCTCAGTCTGCTGGTCCTAGCTCCTAGATTCCGCAGTCTCCTCCCTGATTACAGCAGACTGAAAAACCTGTGTAGTGGGTGGGTAGGATCTCCTGCTTGGCGGAGGGCTTTATGCGTGAGGTGGATGCGGTACAAGTCCTGAAAGGAGGTGAAAGAGGTGCTGTTGCTCTCCACAGCTGTTCCCACAGTGGAAACGTGGACATGTGGAAATGGGTTCTTTGGTGGAGGTAATGGTACACCTGAACACAGACCCTACACTGAGCTGCTGGACAACTAGGTTTCCCCTATAGTACTACTGGCGTGATGAACATTGAGGAGCATTCACACATCTCTATTGGCCCACAAAATTTCCAGATTTGAATCCTCCTGGAAATCTGGAACAACCAGAAAGACTCCAGGGATGGCGTCCACCAAATCTGGAGCAACTGTTATTTATTGTAGGAGTCTGAACATTAATATGACCTACATATAGAAACCTGTCCAGCAGATGTCCAGTCACAGCTGCTGTTGGTGCTGGCGGATGCGGTTACACACTCTTAGGGATGGTTCGGTCACAAGGGGCTCAGTTTTTGTCTCCTGCTCCACCCTGCAGCTAATGCTAATTTCTGCTAGCATTCTACTGGATATGTAGTGTTAGGTTAGCGCCAAGCTAACAGCACTGACTTATCCATGCTGTTCGATGACTGCACTGGGTATTACACTCGAATAGTGACATGTCAGTCATAAGAGATTCGGGCGAGCTTATTTAGTATGCTAATGATTTATATGCTAATGATTACATGTTGTGAATGAGGAGGTGATGCTGAGGGTCACATCATACAGATCAACAATGAAGCCGCCAGCATATCTGCAGCACCAGTGCTTTATTAAGTCAGGCTGCTTCTGAAGCATCAGTAAACTGGAAGCCTTTGAGCTCTGAAATTCCAAAGCTCAGTTCCACCTTAAAATGTTGCTGCATTGAGTTCTCATGTCTGTGCGCCCTTAAAGGTGGAAAGGAACTTAGAATGAGAAGCTGACCTCAGCCTTCTCTTCATTACCCTGGCTGTTGATACCTGTTCCGAACTCTACTGATGCTCTTGAATAAACCGATTCTGGAATCTTCTGACAAATATTCCAATGGAAAAGGCAGCAGGTACAGCCCGACCTCTTGGAGTCAAAGTGACTGCTACAGACATGAACACCAGCATTTACCCCAAAAAAACAAGATCAGGACTCTGTACATTTCGGATTGACAGGATCCAATTGGATCTCAACCTTTCTGGTCGGAACGCATGAGATCCCCGGCCTGTGGTGGACTGCCCTGTTTGTTTTGGTTCGACTGCAAACAAAATGACCAGCTAACAGAAACGGTGAACGTGAAAAGGGGCTTATTTTACACACCTTGAAGGCTGCTAAACTCCGAGGCTTATCTTCTTTCTCCTTCTCTTTCTTTTCAGCACGTGGGGCAGCTTCCTCGTCCTCCTTCTGCTCGGACACTCCCTCCGGAGCCATCTTTAACTCCTCCACAACAGGCATGGCTGGCACCACTGGCACAGCTTCAGCAGACATCTCTGTCGGAGCCCCAGCCTCTGTGCTCGGCTGCTGGGCCTCTGTGCTGGTCCCTTCCACCGGTATGTAGATCTTTGAGGTGCTGTCCCAATACAGGTACTGCTGACTCTGAGCGTTATAGAAATACTGCAGACAGAAACAGAACACAGGAACCGAAAGATTCAATGTTATTACATTATACTGGGGTGTAAGGACACACCCAGCCCAGATTCGATTCTGGGTAAGGGACTCAGGGTTCTTATATTCCGAACTGAGTCTGAATGAAGGGAACTTATGACCGTGTAACATGTGCAGGTCTGGCAGGCTGATAAGAGCATCAACAGTGCCACATACCAAGGAAGTCTTTTCTACAGTGTCTCATGTGGTGTGCAGAACTAAACACAGACTGATCAGGCGTTCTTAGTGATAAAACGTTTACAGTGTGTTTACAGTAGTACAGCAGTACAGTCAAAAAACAGCACAAGAACTTTTCTCCACATGGCCAGTAACACCGGTGCTCTGTGTGCTAACTCCTCAAAACCTTTATAACGGCTAATCAGACTGAAGAACCAGAACTTTCTCTGCGTTCCGTGGTATTTATGATGATTCAACAGAAGCAATACTACATACTCTGGAGTTAGGATCGTAGTACAGCGTGGTCTGAGGGTCGTAGTAGAAACCTGACGTAGCATCATAGAGAAAGGCGGACAGGTCTGGAGTGTCTGAGCCTGAGGGAAAGACCAATATCACTGAATTAATACAAGGGCAGGCAAATTAATTTTCACTTAGAGAGCTTATATTACTCGAGAATAAGGACAGGAGGCCTTTCAGAACTGAACTGCTAGCATCTTACCATAGCTGTACGCATCAGAGCCATCAGCAGAGGTGGCGAGAGAGGGGTCAGGTAACGGTGCTGCCTGAACTGGGTGCTCCAATGCAGGAGCCTCTGTGTACATCACACCCTGTGTGACATCACAAATAAGGATATCAGCATTTTCTTCTAGCTAAATCAAAATATCATGAACACTGTGAGAAGTCTCAAACTCACTTGTGTTAAGCTCGAGCTTGGTATTGCAGCTGGAGCCAAGGGGGGACCTGCTCCAGCAGTATGACCTAGATCAACAAGTGGGCCAACACAAAAATCAGACTGTGTTTTGTACATGTACGAGAATTTACCTTAAACCTCAACAGAATTAAAAAACAAATACATCACAAGCTGATACCATACCCTGTATGGCAGGGGAAGCACCCATGACAGGGTGGGAAGGCTGAGGGTAGAACTGCTGCTGCTGCTGTTGTAGCTGCTGTTGAAGTTAAGAAATAAGCATGTGGAAATACATGTTTAATACACACTAGCGATATTACATAATTAAAGATGAACAGGGTTAAAAGATCAGCAAGATCTGCCTGTCAGTCAAATTACCTCCATCACTTCAGGTGGATAACCCAAAAGAGACGTGTTTGATTTATCGGCGTCCCTCCGGTAGCTGCAAAAATGATTTTCAGGACGTGAGAAAAGTAAGAGAGGAAACAATTTCAACACACAGCTCATAGATTCTCATGTCTCAATATCGGGACTCACTTCTGATTCTTCAGAGGCTTGGCCACCTCTGCATATACTCTGACTCCATCGATCATAATCGGACGGGGTTTGGTCAGCAGCTCCACCAGTCGGACAACATGCTGAAAGAGGGTAAATAAAGAGGGTTGCTTGGGTTGCGTACTTAATATCACTGTAAGAAAAATAAAAACATCCATTTCTTTGGCGCTGTGGTCTCCCTTCACATCTTGGGTTTAAGATTTCACGGTTGCTTTGAATCGACCTGCTAATTAATGGCGTATAACTCTGTCTCTCTCTCTCTCTCACTCTCCCAGAGCGACGTTCATCCGAGTGGTCACACAGGAGCCACCAGAGCTGCTAAAGTCTGATAGTGTGGAGAAGATCTCAGCCTTAAACTCCATTCATGGTGGAGGGATACATGCTGCAGGGTTTCCAGACTCTTATTAACGTTCCATATAGAGCCACCATATGGTGGAATTCACCTTTGACCTATATTGGAGCTCTCCTGTGAGGTTACGGCTTGCTTTCGGATTCTTTACGGAGATGAAAGAATCAACTCTGCCCAGCCTAAAAGATCTTACCTCATGGGAGTCCATATCAACAAAGCAGAAGCACTTGGATCCAGGGGCTTTTCCTTTGACCAGACGGACATTACGCTCATCAAGGTAAGCAAAGGTATCCAGCGCCTTCAGGATCGTTTCCACCGTGGTGGTGGGCAACACGTTCTTAATGATCATTGCTAGACAAGGAAAGAAACATCACGTCAATGTGGGAAACTCATGAGCAGTCTCTCTTTAGCACTTACAAATGAAGACTGACCTAGGCAGAGAAAAGCAAGAGAAAAAAAAATGGACTAAATCAAAGCACTTTTTACTGTTGATGGGCGGGGCCAAACTGCAGTATGTTTAAGTAAACAGGCCAAAATACATAGCTTCAAAAACAGTTTGTGTTTTGGTGTTTCAGTTAACACACATGGGCCACATGGCGAGCAGAGTTTTAGAGTTTTTTTTTTTTTTTTTAAAGAAAAAAAGATTTTATACGATGAACCCTTTTTATATGAAATAAAGAAAAAAAGGAAAAGAAAGAGAGAGAGAGAAAAAAAGAAAGAAAGAAAAAAGAACAAAGGGCAAAAATGAAGGGAAGAAAGTAGGAAAGGCAGAAAGAAATCATCAGATTCCTAAAATTAAAATCCTAACACCTATCCAATGACCGAATATCGAGCTTCCGGGTCCAATTCTAGCTAGATAAACAACTGTCCACCATACAGCTCATCCTCAAGTGCCAATGCCCAGGGATGCTCCCCCTGGGTTGGCTCCTCTCATGTTCAGGATTCCTCATCAGGAGAGTGTCTTTCCCAGCCTTGAACATGGAAACATCTCTCTAAAGGCCGCTACGCCAGAGGAGACGGTATCACCCACTTTAAGCCTCGGCTAAATGACAGAGTCAGAGACACTTGTAGTCTAGGTTTAGGGGGGAACCTGTGTCTGGGAACCCAGCCCTAAAAGTATGGCACCGAAGGGTCTACTCACTCTTGCTCTCCTTAAAGACCGGATCGGAGTACTGAAGGTTGTGACGAGTCGCTCTCTGGTTGGCCCATTCCTCAGCCTGCTTCTCCGCCTCCTGCTCCTGAAGCTGTTTGTCAACCTGCTGCTGCCAGGCTTCAGGGGTCAAATCGGAACTTCTCTCCCACACGCCCTGAGAAAGCGGGTCACTCAGAGGCTTGCCACAACCTTCCTCCTTGACCTCCGGGGGGTTCAGTGGAACCGGGATTGGCAGCAGGCCGTCCTGGTTTGATGGTAGAGCTTTAGGTGGCGGGTCTGGTTGCTGCTACCCAAAAAAGACAATTATCATTTTTAACTCTCATATACATGTCTCCGACTGTCCATCTACAAGGTGGACCAGCAAGGTGGGAGTGTCTAATAGAGTGGACAGTGAGTGGGCAGTGTCTAAACACTCACACTGCAGTGCTGAGAATGATCCACCACACACACACACACACACACACAACCTGCTCTGTGGTGGTCCTGTGGGGGTCCTGACCATTGAAGAACAGGGTAATACAGTACACTGAGAAACAGATGGACTACAGTCTCGACCCGTACACCCACAGAGTGTCCTGTATGGTCAGTGGAGCTGATACAGCGGACAGCGAGTGTAGTAACAGGGAGGTATGAATATGAATGTCTCAGATTGTCTGACCCCAGAAAGGGAAACTCACCTGCTCTTTTGCATTTCTGTCAGGCTGAATGTACTTCAACAGAGCTGTCTTGCTACCAACTTTAACAGAGCCCTGAAAAAAAAGGAGACAAGACAGTAAGCACCTAATCAAAAGATCACAGACTGAATTTGTCTTACTAATGTATCTGGACAAAATGTGTCCCAGAATGCAACTGGTTAGGCTGTTTATTAGCCATGGATAAAGATGCACTGTGAAAGCGATGTATGGTTTTGGGTTCTTCTAATGAGGACCTTAATTTTAGTAGTGTGTCTGACGAGCCATAACATTGTGTGTACCGCTTATAAGGATCAAGCAGGCATCCGTGTTGGTACTATGGAGACAATATGGAGGAATTTAGCAAACCCAGTCAGTCTGAACTGGATGAGCTGGCAGCCGGGGTAACGCTGGGGTCAAGATGGGAAATACAAAGATGTTTAATCCTTATGATTGAATTAAACATGCTTCCCTCCATGCACATTGTGGAGATCACCGGTACTTAGAGAACGCAGCCAGTCAGTATGCGTCTCTATAAAGAGAACTAGCGCCGTTACACTGGAGCGTCATGTGAATATACATCAACTGTGGCCCTGGAATTGCGTGTCTGTGTATTGTCAAAGGCTGTGTTCACACGGCAAGTAAAAGCGGCCCAAATGGCTTTCGATTTACAGGAGAGGCCAATCCTCCTTGGAGCAGAGAGGTTAGAGCCATTCTTACTAGTTGTGTTTGACCTGCCTACTGCATTTAACCCAACCGTGCAGTCAAACACCCACACCCACACCAGAAAGGCAGTGAGCTGCCCTATCCACAGGGTCCGGAAAGCAGCTGGGGGTTAGGTGCTTTGCTCACGGGTGTTACTGTCAGTTCAGGGAATCGAACCCGTCACCCTCTAGTCACAAGGCTGGTTAGCTGCCCTCAGATGAGTTGTCCATGTGTCCATGCGACAGCAACTGAACAGACTGAATCTGACCTATCCAATTCTGATCCAGGCCACTTGGATATCTAGTACTACAATCCGAAACCTGTCCGATATGTGGCAATGCTCTGTCCGAACAGTCAGCGACTTCACACTAATCCACCTCAACGTTCATCATAGCGCCACTCTGCAGAGACTCAAACAGTAAGCCTGATCTTTCTGAACATATTCAGTCACTCAGCGCTGAAGAAGATTTAGAAAGAAATGACTGAACACCATGTGAACGAGGCTGCAGTGTTAATGAAAGTCTGAATGGAAAGAAACCAGGGACATACAGCAAAGTGGCTGTGGACGATGCACGTACCCTCTTAGCTGTGGGTTCGAACATGTTCTCAGTGGCAAGCTTGAGTATCAGTCCATGAACTTCATAATGATCCTGTGTCCCCGGCAAGGAAGAAACTGAAACCAGGAATGGACGCGTGTGCATGACAGCCACAAACAGCTTAGTGAACAGTCTATAGCCCCATTGGGACGGGATTAGTTTTCTATGGGGAGGTGGGGTTATGTACTTCTTACTGAGTTTCTCAGTGATAACTCTCTGGCGCCCCTTATACCTCCTGTAAAACGAGCCACAAAAATTACCTGGGGGAATATTAATCCAGTGTGAACAGACACGTGGGAATGTTTAGTCCTATCCTGTGGGAAAATTTAGTTTGGCACAGATAGCCTCAGGTACCGGACAACGTACAACACCCCCACTTCATCCAGATGATGAGCTAAAGGCTTCTGTCGACTTTAAGCCACTCCCATTTCAGTCATTTATGCCACGATTTCTTACACCATGCAAATCAGTCATAAATTCTACTGACGTCCTGTAGCAAAATGACATGACCCCGCCTCCCCAGGTAAAATGGGCCTGAAGAGGGCCCAACAAGAACCTCTGATTTGGTGGGAAATCTAGATTTGGGCTACTTTTACCTGCAGTGTGAACGCAGCCAAAATTCCTCAAAAGTATCATGATATTCCCATACAGAGGTATTTAAGGGACGGAACCCTCTGTTCCCAAAGACACATAGAGGCATCCGAGACCATACAACTAACCACATAATATACACAAACCACAAACTCAGCTCTGCTTCAGAAATGGAGCTCTTACAACAAAGTACGAGAAACAAAACTTAGATTATGCATCATATTCCAAGGGACAACGAAATTCCAAGGGATGAAGGAGGTAAGAATGGAAAGGTAATGCTTCTCTGTTTTGCTCAACTGGTTGAACACAGCGCAGTCTCTTTGCTTCACACTCAGAAACCAGACAGATTAGCATGACCAGAGTATGAAGCTTTGACCCATTTTCCTTAAACACCAAAAAAAAAAAGCCAAAGCGTCATGTGCTCTTGCCCCACCGCCAAAAAAAGAAGACAACCGATAGACTCAGAACACCTTTGGACACTACGCCACTCAAATTCACAAGGCGCGTTCAGGGAGCAAGCCAGAGCGCGTCTGCAGCTGTTAAATAACCAGTCACATCATCACACATCAGAGTGACAGAGTTAGTTTCAACTATTAGAGTCATGATGTTGCCACTAATCAAACACGCGTCAAAATGAAACACTGAACTCACTTCACGCCTCTTTGAGTGATCCTAATGTGTGCACAAGGCAGTGACCTCACAGTCACTACAATCATTACCATAGCTGCACATTCTCCAACCACTGTTCTGTTTGGTGAAGTAGAGACATAATACATCACGCTACCACTTCAAGACTTGCATGGATGTTTTCACAAATGAGTGTTGAAAGCTACTCTGGGTATTAGAAGAGCTTACTGTGTGCAACAGGGCGTGGTTACCATGACTAGTGTGGACAGGGCTCATTGCTTTCCCTTATATGAAGCCGTCTGTTTACATTAAAGCGTATATCATGGCAGAAGCCGTCTACCAGCCATCCGAGCAGCTGCAGCCAAGAAAAAGTTTTACGCCCTCCCGCTGGAATAGATCGCAAGTGTGTAGACATTTCGGTTTCAGGGCTTTGCTTTCTCTTACACACACACAGACACACACACAGACACACACACACACACACCCCATCATTTGATATTGACTGCAGACCCCAGTATCAAACTGAAACGCTTCACGGCACTTGGGAGGTATTCACAGATTTACACCTGTAGCATTAAGGCACAGAGGCAGTGATGAACCCTGTCCTCTGTCAACTAAAAAGGAGATTCTCACCTTCAGAATGTGGGTCTAAAAACTCATCAGGGCTTGGGTAATAACCCGTTTTTTTTTTTTTTTTAAGAGTGTCCAAACCACTAACACTACCTCTGCTGTGCACCTAGAGAACAACTCCGTCCGCTACAACTCGTACAACACCAAACAGAGCATCTGCCTCTGCCCTGGCTCCCTGTATCAGCCAGAACAGAGTTTAATGTTCTGCTTTCGGCCTACAAAGCTCAGAATTATCTAGCACCTGCTCACATCACCACACGTCTCTCTGTTTATGTTCCAACTGGTGATCTTAGAACTACAGACCTTCGGTACAGTACAGGAACTATGGAGAGACTCTCTCTGTTACTCTGCTTCTAAACTGCGGAGCTTAGACAGTCCAGCTCAGAGCTCACTGTAATACACACCTGAACATCCCTCTCTAATACCTGAACACGCCCCTCTCTCTAACTCAGAGCTCACCCCAATACACACCTGAACACGTCTTTCTAAAACCGGAACACGCCTCCTATAACTCTGCTCACCCTAATACACACCTGAACACGTCTCTCTTACTCAGAGCTCACTCGAATACACACCCGAACACGCTTTAGGATTATTAATCATTACTATTATTATTATTATTATTAATAATAATTTAAAAAAAGGACACAAACAAATGACTTCTCAATAAATAAACAAATGCATTAAAACAAAACAAGAGCAGGGTCATGATACCTCACAGAATAGCAGCATCTATTCCACAAATAAATAAACCACTCAATTTCTCAACAGCATGTACTCTCAGCAAAGTCGCACGACTGGAAAACTGATACCAGAGAAAGAGGGATCTCCGTGCCAGCAGGCAGGAAAGGCTAGGTGTGTCCACACATCAACAACTTTCCTTTACGGGGTGAGATATTGCTGAAAAATAAAACCAATTGATAGAAGAAAAAAAAAACGCCATCTACTCTTAATATTCCCAGGCAACAGCCCTGACCGCTCAACTGCCATCGAGGATTACAAACCCAGACTTGTGCTTTGCAGAACCTAAGCAGTATCATTAGCCATCAAAGCTCTGTTTGAAATTTTGACGATACGCTGAAATTCACCCGTGAAGCCGGTCGTGACAAACGAAGGAGGACAGAAGTCCAAGTGGTCAAAAGGAGTGGTTGGGGAAATCCTAATCAAAAGAGGAAACCGGTCTCTCGTGAGGCCGGTGCTGAACGTGCGAAGAAACTAGAAGAACCACTAATGAAGGCTGCGTTAAACGGAACGCTTACTAGCATCACAGAGCTTGTGAAACAAACATGAGGCTTGGGAAAGTGGCACAAATGGACCACTGCAGCGCTGGTGATGAAATCTTTTTAAGCCAACAAGAATCTGTGAGGACGTGTGAAGAACGAGAGGTGCCACAGCACCACAAGAAACGGGAGGCAGTGCATCACTGGTAGCGTGTTCTGATGATGCCAAAGCATCCAAAGCAGGAAAGGAGTGAAGTAAAGCCTGGGAAGACTTATATTCCCAAAAAAATATCATATCAGAAACTCACTCACTCATCATTCAGCGTCGAAGGGGTGGGAGCGGGGGGCCTATCCCAGCACTCACTGGGAGGAAGGCAGGAAACACCCAGTTCATCACAGGGCAGATGCACAAACACACACACACACTCATACCTAGCGGGGCAATTAAACATCTCCAGGTGACCTGACTGCATGTCTTTAGACTGTGGGAGGAAACCGGAGCACCCGGATAAAGAAACCCACACAGACACGGGAAGAACATGCAACCTCCACTCAGAATAAAACCCGGACATGCCGGATGCGAATCAAATCCAGACCCTTCTTGCTCGTGAGCCTGTCCACCATCGCAACGGCATATTAAAATTAAACTTGGCAAAAGCTACCGAGAGTTGAGAAATGAACATAACGGAGGAAAATACATTGTAAAGAATTACCTTAAATTAAATCGGCTGTGCAAGATTTCTAACACACCTAAATGAATATTCCTAACAAACCTGAACTAACTGAATAACTGGTGCCCTGCTGTCAGACTGCAGCTGGTGGTATATTAATGATGACGTTTGGAGAGAATAGCAGAGCTTTTTGTAAACAGACATTAACTCCAATTTTGCGAAACATGACATTCCCCCACCCCACCCTTCCCATCCCATTTGCTGTCAACCACCCATCACCCTGCCCCAGCCCAAGCCTTCTTTCTTCGAAGACACAGCCACTGTAGATGGACAAGGATGGGCCACCTGGTTGGACTCCATGAAGTGGACAGCATCCTCGAGGTTTAAAAACTCCACATAGGCCGTATCGTAGCTGTAACCTGGGGACAGCATTTGAAATACAAATGGGTTTGCGTTAGTTAATGCCACTCAATAGGAGAACCGTTAAAACAAAACTAAGAAGAAAAAAAAAAAAAGAAGGAAAGTAAAAATAAACAACCGATTCAGGAGATATAACAGCGACTCGTTATACATCTATACATTTGGTGGTGTCCATCAGAGGTGCATGAGTATTCTGGCTTTCAATAACTGCAGAGCAAATTCACATTTGGGTGTGTTATGTCTGTGGGGAGTCTATACAGCCTGTAGGAATAAGATCCGAGTTAACTCCTAATTTACGCGACCTACGCAGCACGTGGACATAAGCTCCTGCATGTACCCCACGTATGGTTTGCTGACCAAACTTCACTGCAACATAAGATGCGGTTTATTTGCAACCATGCATCCCACCGGAGATTCCTTCGACTCAAGCAGGCCATCAAAGGCCCTATGCGGAGTCACAGAGGGGTTTTATCAATAAACAAGCAAACAATATAGAACCACACATTCTCGTTTAAGGGTGACCCCTGACAAGCGGTGTAAACACTGATTTGGTCTACAATATAGGGTCCCGCTTTGTCTGTGGTCAGTAAAGGACTAAACAAAACAAAAACAAAACGTGTTGTAGTGTAAACAAACTAAGACAGACTAAGAAACAGGTGTCCGTTTGCTCACGATTCAGAGCTCGACCCAAAAAATAAATGAAATAAATAAATAAATAACTACATAAAAAGAGCCCTTTGTAAACAAGGATAAGAGTCCTGTGGGTGCCTCATCAGTAATAAAGACCTACTCATGAAGGGAACCATGTTAGGACATTCCCAGCACTGTATTGGAAGATCTGCTTAACCCACAAGCCAGGTTGGGTAGGAAGGTGCTCAGGGTGAACTGCACAAGTTCCAGCACAAGAACACAAAAGATATGGGTCAGGGGAACCGTATGTACTAACAAGAAACCCTCTAGAGTGCGCAGGAATCCAATCGACGTTACTTATCTAGTGTTAAAACAGTGTGTATGTTTCTAAGGAGCAGAAAACACAGTCAAAAGGAAGAACCAGAACGAGCGCAGGACTCGGAGTAGCGAAAAGCGAAGTGTTGCGAATGTTGTAGAAGTTTCTCATTTCTAAAAACAAACCTCACCTGGAACAACATTCTTTATCTTCATGCCTTGCATTGGCACTCCATCACGAACCGCAAAGGCATCCAGGATCTGCGGAACAGAAGAAGTGACTTGTTAGCACGTGTCATATTTCGACAGAATAACAAAAGACAGTCAAGCCTCGGCATTAAAGGATCACACCTACCTGCTGCATTGTAGCAGTTTTGGGAATTCCGGAGATGGCAATAGTATTTGAGACCTTATCCTGACCTGAGGAGCTCCGGTAGTCCTGGTCCTTTGTTATAGAAGTCACAGAACCGTTTAAATCATGGGGAACTTCATACTTTACATACTGTAACAGATGCCATTTAAGGTGGGATCTGTAGGGATTATTAATCTGAGTCTGAAATCAAATTTCCGAATTAACATTAAACACACATTAAAACATTGGGTTACTACACTGTACTATTGATATGCTATTACGAAATTAAGAATCCAAATGGTAAAATATTTTGCATAAATTCCACAAGAAAAAGTAGAGGAGGACGGCAAAAGGCAGAAGGCTAATTAATCTGGAACATCAGACAAACAAACATCCCGCGCCTACTGATGATTCTGGGGAATGGGCGGGGTTCATTAGGTTGCAATACACCATCTTAACACTAGAGGTTACACACTGCTCCTTTAATAAGAAAAGAGTGAATGCATACATTTGGAAGAAATGACACATATTTGAGATTTGATGTCCCACCTGAGATCCAGAGTCACTTGGTCTTTCAGCCGGAGCCAGTTTGGATTCTTTCAAGTTCTTTTCAGGCCCAGGAAGATCTCCAAGGATATAGTCATATTTCCGGGCTGAACCGGTCCTGTAATCTATGTCTCGATAGTCCTGGTCTTGCCTTTCCCCCCTGTTACTCTGTGGCTCCCTGGGCCCTGGCATCAGATTTCCTTTCCTTTGCCCCTGATCAAGAGGCACCTCCTTAGGTCCCTTAAAGGTTCCTTGATCACCTGAGAAGTGACTCTCTTGACTTGACAGGCTTTTTTCTGGGAAGAATGGACACCTGCCACCTGATGGTCCAGCGCTGTCAGACTTCTCATCTCTAGACCAGCGTTTACCATCACCATCTCTACTTGGCATGCTTACTGTGGGATCCAGTGGTAAGAGTGGTGGCTTCTGAACTGGGAGAGGGGGATCTCTGCCTGGGAAATCAGCGGTAGGTTTCTGGTCCCAGTTTTGACCAACAGGACTCTCCCTTTCCGATCGTGAGAAACCCATGGTCCCAACATCTTTGCCTGGAAAGTCCATCAACGGCCGATCCCTTTCTTTGAACTGGGAAGGTTCTCCCAAATCACCTTCTTTGCCGTGTCCAGGAATAAACCGGTCTTTCATTTCTCTCGGGTAAGGTGAACTCTTCATCACTGGGGAAAATGAATCTATCTCTCGGATTCCTTGCTTGCGCCACTCCTCCGAGAGCGATTTGCCCTCTTCCCTGAAAGCTCCTGGGCTTTCAACTGGGTCAGGGAACTCCCTGTCCCTTAGAGTTGGTTCGTCTGCTCTGAGCATGGCTTTCTCCGGACCTCGTCGATCTAGAGGCATGTCAGGTCTTCCCCTAACGTCCATTGGGACGCCATCATTGTCCCGAAACATCTGAGGAGATCGGTCACGAAAGTCACCTGGAGATCCCACACGATTCCTAAAATCCATGTCTGATTCAAATCTTCCTCTGGGATTCACCGGAGGGGCAAAACCTCGCCTCTCAAAATCCATCACTGTCCTCTCTCGAGGCGGCATGTCTATGCTAAAGCCATCAATGTTGCTCATACCCATCTCTCTTGACCTCTCCCTTTCTCTGAAGTTGTCATTTCTGTCCAAAGGCTCCCTTCTCCTTATATCTACTGGGGACATGTTGAATCCTGGCATGTCCATTCTAAATCTGTCCCTCTCTCTCATGTCCATGAACTGATCTTCAGCCCCCCTCATATTCCTAACTGGCATGTCTCTGCTTCCCATATCCATAGGAGGCCTACCCTGCCCCATAAAACCTGAAGCATTTTGCTGGTTATTCCGACCTTCCATCTCAAAAGGTCTTCTAAAGTTCATATCGGCTTTATCCCCAGGCCGGAAGAAGTCTCGGGGAGGGTCCCGTCCTCGGTCAAAATGGCCCATGTTTCGGCCCATCATATCTGGTGGACAGTCAAACCTCCTCATGTCCATAGGTGGCCGGTCCTGGGGCCCTGCACCCATGTTCATCCCATCTCGCCCTCTAAAGCCAGGCATTGGTCCACCTCTTCCATCAAACATCTCCCCTCGATGGTCCCCACTGTAACGACATCATCTGGTTAATCAACCACCCCATGTTTTCTATGACAAAATCTAATCAGCAAAACACAAACACGCGTCGTGTGGAGCAAAACTCTCCCAGTCAAGCTGTAAGAGGGCAAACTAGAGTAAACCAGGTTAAGGTAGAACAAGGAGAACTTCCAGGTGTGAAGCGGCTTTCTGTCTGAGGCAAAGGTCCCAGTGAACAGATGTGGTCTGCTATAGGTTTATTTGCACGGTCTAATTTAAACCCTGATAGAGGAAGACGGAATGTTGCCTAAGCCGTTCTTTCCCAGTGCTGTTTATGTAGCATTTCTGTAACACACATTCCAAACTATTATTACAACGTACGTCCCAGATGACCACCAGAAGCAGTGTGAAGTACAGTGGACGCTCCATGTTTGATAGGGGATACGCTGATACATATACGGTATCAATTAGGAACGCCCCGAAATTGTGGCCGAAAATGAACAAAATGAAACATCAGGTCGAATTCCACACGGAACACAGTTTTCTCACTTTTTCCTCCACTGCATTAAATAAATAGGCTAAGTCCCAGAGAGCAAGCAGATGTGGGCCACAATCGGGCCAAGATATGGCACTGCTGGCCACACTTACAACATGCATTTTGTCAGAGCAGCAAGGTGTGCAGCGTGATCGGATTACCATCACCTGTCTGGTTCTGTGTGTACCAGGCTCAGATTATGTAGCTTCATTGCTGAGGAAAGAGAGCTGAGGGTCCTGCAAGCTCTGTGTTTTGGCATTTAGAGCTTTAGCCTTTTCTCTACGTTCTCCAAACAGTACATACAGGGACCTCACACCGCCTCTGGATGACAGCAGATATAACACCAACAGAACTCAACAGAACATTAGGTAACTGATTAGAGACCAATAAATAAATTATGTTGGGTGATCTTACCGAAAAGGCATGCCTCCTCGTGGGCCAGATCTCGAACCATTCCACATGATGGTCCACCTTCTTCGAAGACCTCACCTGTATCTTGCACAAGCCAGGTGTGAAAACGACCTGCAAACACATGTGCATTATTAATAACACCTCCATGTGTCCTGCATTCATAGGCCATGTAAACATGTTATTTACTTAGCAATGTACTAGAACCGGGGTTAATGGGCCCAAGGGTCCCAGAGGGACTCTGTTCAGATTTGCATTACTTAAACCATTTCTAAAAGCACTTTGGCTCAAACAGGGCTGAAAGTTTGGGGGGATATCTAAAATTGCAATTATCAAGTTTTTTCTTTGGCCAAGAAAACCAGAATACACACACATCAGGCTTCAGGTCTGAACCTTCAATGTAGTCTGCTGGTCTACCAGTAAATTTTAGTTGTGATGTCACAACACGAGGGACCGGCTGCCACCGATTGGCCAAATTCACCTTCAGGCGGTTCACAAGCTGTGTTATTAGTTAAAATTTCCCCAGTTAAGCCAACATTGTTAATTATGAAGACATTAAATAAATAAATTACAAAAAATAAATGAATAAATAAATAATTGTGATTTGAAAACTGTGGTCTCCTTATTGCTTTCTGTGGTACAAACGAATTACTTCATGATTTTCATAACTGGACCATTTCAGTGCCTCAAGCAGACCCCCCTGCACCTGTGAACATGCCGAAGGACCTCGGACCGCTCTATACTGGTCCCGAAAACAAACCAAACTCAAAAGGTGGTCTCAACATGGTTCGGTTTGCTTTGCTTTTGCAGCTCCCCCGCCCCAAACCAAAATCACCATAACCACAAACATCACCATATTCAGTATGACCAAGGCAACATCAACAGAAGTCCTCAGGACGAAACCTTCCTGACCAAAGGTAACCACAGATTATCAGTCACCCTAACCACGCCCACACAAAACACCATGAGACCACTTTAGACAGATCCATTCCCTGCCTGGCTGGCAGGTAAACAGGACGTCCTACAGTAAGACATGAAAACTGTGTCCAAGTAAGGAACCTTGGAGACAGCACAGCAGCTGTGACACGCCGCAGTACACAGACACTCTCTATACTCTTGGAAATGACGGTGGGCGGGTTCAGAGCGCAGGGCTCTAGAGTGCGACCAATTTGGTCGCACATGCGACCTAATTTCTCAATTGTGCGACCAAAAAAAATCTGAGGTCGCACCAGTGCGACCAGCCGTTCGATAGGGGAAAAAAGAAAAAGTCTTCGCGACTCTGAAAGTCTCCTTGTGGTTAAAAAAGTCACACATTAGGCCCATTTCGTGGTCTAAACCAATCAAAGATGGTGAAGGGCGGGACCCCGGAGCGCCGTCTGGACTGAGTGATAGTACGTTCAGTAAACGAATCAGTGAGTGAACGGGAGCCCTCAGTTCACTGAACGAATCACTGAGCAAGCACAGTTCCCTCGCAATGAGAGTCTCCGCCACCAGATTCGCGGGTGATTCAGTGATTCACAGACCACACAGCAGTTTCCCTGCCGGCCTGCACGGTCGCTGCTGAGTCGAATCAGCTGGGGAAGTTATTCGGTTCATTGTGTTTACTCAAATGATTCGTTCATTCGAACGTTCGCGAACGACACAACACTAGCAGTCAGACAGAGCGGTGAGTAGCCTAGGCCCCTCAGATAAACAGAGCGGGTGTAGCTGCGGATGACGAGAGACGGCGAAAAGAATGATTTACAACATTTTGGTTAAGAATGTTCAGTTCAGGCCTGATCCGTTCGAAAATTGTTAACCTGGGAGGCTGATGGCTCCGTGTCAGAGCGTTGGTTATGTCAAGCCCTGGTCCGGCATCAGATAACTAGCCACATACGATCGACTCCGAGTCACAGCCTGCACTGACTGTAAGGAGTGTGGGAAGACCATGGCCGGCAGTAGTGCGTTTGTGACTGGTTCTAATACATTTCGATTTGAAGCGCTGTAAAAGCACAACGCGTCTATAAAACACATTACATGCCCGACAAATGCGCTGCCCAAGTGTTACCTTTCTTGTAGAATTGTGCTTCAAATAAAGAACTTTATGCTGACCACGTTGTTAGTTAGTCATTTACAAGTCAATATTGCCTATATGGACAGCGATTTAAAAAAAAAAAAAAAAAAGGGAACATGTAAAACTGCTGTTCTGAATGTGATGCAGTTTAAAATTTGGGTGCACCTAACTTTGGTGCTGGTGCACCTAAGAAAAAACGTTAGGCGCACCAGTGCAACCAGTTCAAAAAGTTAGTCTAGAGCCCTGGAGCGGCACATCGATTCAGCACTGACGCACTGGGACAATACTCTCATCGCAGGACGTGTGAGGATGAAGCAAGTCAGGCTACAACTCTCTTACTGCTGCATACATAAGAGAAGCTAGCGTGGTTCCTGGATTTACAGCTTCTTGGATACGCAGGAAAGGGTAATCCCAGAGCTCAGCGCTCACTCATGGTTCACACTAACCAACAAGAGTCTAAACATGTCATTTCTCAGCTTTTCATATTTATTTATTCAAAAAATTAAAATTAAAAGAATATATATATTTTTTAATTTATTATTTTTAAATAAATAAATATAACATTAATACATTAACAAACATATATAATATACAATTATTTTTACAATTAATTACAATTAATTTCACACACACACACACACACACACACACACACACACATACACATATATATATATATATATATATATATATATATATATATATATATATGTGAACATCACAGCCCACCTAGAACCTAGAACTTACATATATATTTATTATTCCCCTTTTAATAATTATTAAAATGTGTTTTTACATTCTTAAAGTTATTGTGTATTTTAGTAAGCTTTAGTCTGTTTTACAAAGAAAAAAAAAAGGTCACTGTTGTCAGTCGACTTGAAGTGTCTCAGTCGACTTGAAGTGTCATATATACAACCATTTTATATTTATAAAACAATAATGCCAGTTTTTCCCAAAACCATGCAGGCCTAGCCCGAGCACTTGGTACTATGGCGGAGGTAATGTGTCTGAACGGAACCAAACTTATTTTCCTGTATCACGTTTCCGGGAACATCTGGATGCACTATTCCACTACAGGGAAAAACCCCATCAATCCGGTAGGAGACCCGGCTGATCAGTTCTGCTTCACCTTCTATATTCCTCCAAGACATCTTGGCCTGAAACAGGTCCTACAGTGGCTTAGAACCACAGGTTCTATACAGAACCATCAACATGCTTTAAAAAGGTCCTTCACAACTGATATTCGGATTGATGGGAATGTGCCGTATAAGGTAACAATCTGATTTCTTCTATCACAACAAGCTTGGCATTATAATGGCAGCAGAACCCTTTTCAGAAGGTTCTATATAGAACCACGTATAAAAAACTCTCCATCTATCAGAAGGACTATTTTCACGTTTCACATGAAAATAACCCTTTAAGTATGAAAATTGTTCTTTGAGTGTTCATGACTTCTATGTCTTTGCTAAAGAACCCTTCAAAAACCACCTTAAAGCGTGAACCTTGAGTCGTAAGAGTAGCAGAACCATTTTCGGTGCTATAAACATAATGTAGAACCAAATAAAAAACTCATTCTCCACCAATATTGAGCATGGTCGTGTGTAAAGAACCCTGTAAGTATGAAAATGCTTATTTATGTGTTTGTGCTTCCAGTGTTTGTACTAAAGAACCAGTTTAAAACGTGAAGCAACATTAGCAGAACCTCCTTGGTGGTGCTACAAACAACATAGAAGCATATACATCTCATTCTTTATCAGTCTGAGGAACCACAGCACCATGCAAAGAACCTTTTTAAATAGAGCCACCGACTTTACTAAAGAACCCTTGCAGAACCACCAAATTTAAGTGAGTAGAACCTCATACCACAGTGAGGGTTTCCACTAGAACCGATATATATGGGTCTTACCCAATTTCTGAATGAAGGACCTCCACAAGTTCAGCCTCCCGGACTGTCTCTCAAACAATAGTCAGAATCAGCGCACGGCTGTGACCACACTGAAGGGACGCAAAGCCTGAGATAATAAAACACAGCTAGCTGAACATCCATCCTCCTTTCTCCATGTACCTATAATCCCTTCATTCGAATAAGGGCTCCTATCTACGGTTAATCAATAAAGCAGCGTTTTAAGCTAAGAGTGGCTAGTCAGCGAGAGCTAGTTCACCAAACGAGCTAACACACACTCGGCTAACGCTAACTAGCACCTCTAATTCTGAGGTAAATTATTCTCTAATTAGCATCTACGGTCAAACTACCAACACATCCTGACAGTCTAAACCTCACTTTACCACAGATCCGGCAACATATTAGCTGGAAATTATGTTAAGCTGAAAAACCGAGTTATACTCTGTCGCTAACCATCCAGTCAGCTGCACTGGTTAGCCGGTCGGCTAACATCTTTCACAGTCAGTCGTAACCAAAAAACCGACAAACCGTCCCTCAAAACCGAGCATCATAAACACACAGCAGACTGAATCCAGCCTCCATAAACTCCCCATCAGCTTTTAACAACCAGACCATTCTATCGTTCTTACACTGAGCAGTGGCGCATTAAACTGAAAAGCAGCTCACCTCGTCTCTGCGGTTACAGGGTCGTGCTAGCAGGCTAACGGAAGAAACCGGAAGTGGAACAAATACGAAAGAAGTCCCACTCGCGGTCTTTTATGTATTTATTTTAATGTTTTTAAAAATAAATCACATAATAATTAAATAAGTACTTGACATCACAGAACAGTAATTTTAAATTATATTTTTATCGTAAGGATCATTGCCCCTATTCATTTATTCATTGGTTTATTCGTGTAGTTAGTTGTCTATTTAGCTAGTTAGTTAGTTACTTAGTTAGTAAGGCTACTTAGAGTAGGGCTTAAACAGTTTTGGGATTTTAGGTCACACATAGCATAATCCTACTGGAATATCATAAGTCCATGATGGGCTACAAATGGTCACCAGGCAGGGAACCATAGCACCAGTCAGTCCGGTCATGTGTTTGTGGACCCAACCCATGCCATGAGAACACACCCCACACTCGTATGGAATAATCATGCCTTGTTGACAACTGGGCTCAGTGGGTTCATGGGATCTCTGCCACACACAAACCCACCATCAGCCGAAACAACTGGCACTGTGACTCATCGAGCCATGCCACATGTTGCCAGTCCTCCAGGGTTAGCGACCCTACAAGCCCAGGTGAGGCACTGTGCTTCTGCTCCCGTATCCCATGGAAGCTAAACACAACTTCGGAAATGGAATGTCCTGTTCGTCTGGTACCCACTATCATTCTCATACTCCTTTAGGCCAGTGTTCAACCTCACTCACAAGATAACACCTCACAACTTATACAGGTGTGGGCGTTCCCAAACCGTCGCGAGGTAAAGACACCTTGATAATTAATCTACATACTGATATTACATGTCTTTCGGTGTGGTAGTGTGAAGTGTAGTGGCATAGTGCAGATTATACAGGGTTTACTTACACTATCCCACAATGCACTGCCCTAAGCACTGTACAACGGATGTACCCCAGTAAACATCGGAACCTTTTGAACAATCCTGAAATCACAAATCTGATTATATTTAAACAGTGTGGCCAGTGTACTGGGACCCTAGAGGATAAGGGATACCCACAATGCACTGTGTTGTAAGTGGCGAGCAAACCCGTAGGAGGTAGTGTCTGAAATTGTTTACTACCATTTCATATTACTATACTCTTCAGATTTTTGATTGTACCTGCTGTTTAAATGTCCCAATGATTTTTCAATGATTTTGTAGCAGCTATACATTCACACATAAATGTTTTTATTCCCAGTCTTCCGGATCCATAAATTATATCAGCCTGTTCTCTCTGCTCTTCACCTTATTACAGGGGCAGTTATGTGACCTACATAGTACAAATCAATTTATTATAAACAGTTAACAGTGTATATATATATATATATATATATATATATATATATATATATATATATATATATATATTCGCTCACCGGACAGCATACAAGTCCCCTTGTGTGTGCAAGGTGGTAGTACCTTCAGGCTCCTGCAGGTGGCGCTGCACGAGGATGACTGGGCTATAAATCCCTGCGGGGTGTGAGTGACGGGATCATAGATTGGGAAGAGGTGCTACAGTGCAGGGAATGTCTCGTTCCATGTGTGGAAAATGGCTCCAGAGCAGATGTTAATGATTGGCTAAAAGGAGGGACTGCATGTGGGCGTGGCCAAAGACCATAGTGTGAAGGAAGTAGCTGAATCTGCAGGTGTATGGAAGCGTACGGTCATACGGGTCTACCAGCAGTGGATACAATCCCAGCCTACAGGGAATTCTCCTCGGAACTGTGCCAGGAAAGGCTTCCACCAGATCTGACCAGTTCTCTGATCATTGATGTGGCTACATCCAGAAACCTCATGCCCGATCCAGTCCCAGCTGTTAGTGGTGCCGATGGAGGGGTTCCAGGCTGTTATGCGCTAATGCTAAGGAGGAAACATTCTCAGCTTGCAGCAGACGCTCGTAAAGGCCCAAATAACGACACGCACTGAACACTTAAGCAATGCCTTTATTCGAGATGCAATTCAAACACAAACATGGTACATAGAAAAGTGAGTGTCTGCTTTCAAAAGTGCTTTATAATCACCGCATCGACACGTACAACAACAGGGGAGACTCACTGGACTCTATAATATGAGTAGCTAATGTGTGAGAACCGTGACCAATAAGAAAATCCACTGACTGAACTCAGCGGCCTATGAAACGACCAGAGCGTCAGCGGCCCAGCGTGAAATGCCGTCTAAAGGAACGTGTGATGCAAAATAGGGGGACATCATGGAGGAAGGAAAGCCGAGCATGCTAGAGATCGTGAATGCGAACGCAGTGTGTCAAGTGGCCTCTCTACGTCAGCGCCATGGCAGTTTCACAGTATCACAGCAATAGAGATATTGCTCAGTTTGTACTGCACATTAAACGGAGTTCATTAACGACCCGGAGACGGGCTTGGTTTACTGTCAAACTACACAACGCCTGCTGTATTCGGTATATTATGCAGTGCTCTGTAAAATACAGCACATACGACTACAGTTCACAGCTATAAAACACAGATCAAAGGCCAAATTCAATCAAACTACGCATCAGTCTCAGCTGTACTCGACCCGAGGGAAAAGCCACTGGATGAACAGTACCAGGGTCCACCTATCAGGCCAGGAAACATGCCGGTGGGCATGTTGCGCGATGCTGAGGCGTGACTGAATTTGGCCCACTTTAACCTCATTGAGAAAATAGAGTATACACATGTAGACATAGTATTTTCCTCTGCAGCGTAGAATCTTTACAAAACACCAAAATCAAACAGGACACATGCACAGTTCACTTTTTTTGTGTTTTTGAATTAAGCGGTCATCCCTTCGGGGAGGAAGTCGAATGCAGTTGCAACTGGCCTCTTTAGAAAGCTGAGACATCACGTTCAGGCTCAGTGTGTATGCTTCAGGTGAGATGCCACCAAAGACACTGAGAGACGGGCATCAGGGAGGAGATACGCAGAGTGAAAGGCATTTGTACAGCAAGAGGGAGTGCAGAATACCGGCACTTAGAGGTGCAGGACGTAGGGTGTGTACACTTATGCCACTGTATCAGATCACTAGATGACCGAATTAGGTTTCTAAAGCAGCGCCTCATTCTCGACCTGCCGTATAAACGCTATGAGGGTGTTTGAGTCAGGGAACAGGCTCGCTGCCTAGACCAGGGTCAGCAACCTAAATGGTACGAGGTGCCAGAAAAATCAGAGCCACGAAACTTTAGGTGCATTTTATTGGTGGGATGTTTTAAAATGGAAATACACTCACCGTCAAAACGAACAGCTGCACCCAGAGGGAGTCAACCTGCAGGACTGAGACGTGGTGTGTAGGGGTGACATGGTGGGACATACTAATGATCTAACTGTCTTATCTCTGTACCTGACTGACCCAACACCACCATTACAGACCTCCAGCGAGCAGTGGTGTCCTCCATGAGTCCTCCTGTTAGTGCAGCACCATCGGCAGACGGCTGCACCACGCAGGACTACATGCACACAGACCGTTACCACAACTGTCCTTAACACCACGTCACCGTCACCAAAGACTGCAGTGGTGTCGTACCAGACTGTCATGGAGTGACTCAGAATGGCAGCGGGTCATCTTCAGTGACGAGTCCCGCTTTAGTCTTGGTGGAGACGCCCAACGAATCCGTGTGTGGAGGCCCCGTGGTCAGCACCAAGATCAACGATTTGTAGTCACACGTCCAGAAGACCTGGTGACCCTCCACCTCCACCCCTACCGCACCATCTGCAGGAACTGTGTGAGGATGTTCAAGCTGCATGGGATGGATTATCACAGGACTCCATTAGGAACCTCTACACCTCCATACCGAGACGTCTGGCGTGTTGGGTTAGCGAACACGGCGGCCCGATGCCATACTGAGAGACAGACTTCTGTATGTGTAGCTCAATAAATATTGATCATATCAGTCTAAATCTATCACCAGGTATTGATCCTGGTCACCTTTATCTTCCTTCCCAACACACCTGCACTCCCACACCTCCTTCTGGGTGCAGGTAATCTGTTGACGATGAGTGGATATATTATATAATAGAAATGAAAAGTTAGTTTGCTCTTCTTTAAGCTACAGCTGCTTTTCTTGTACTGTTAAATGTCTAGACGTTGAACTTTTTGTGGTTGGGTAGGTTCTTGTAGTAGATTCTGGAGTACAGTACTGCTGGTTTTAGAACATTCAGCTTTACGTCACTGCAGAAGAAAAGTTTAACCTGAAAATCTAATTCTGCTGTTGAGCCACAAGGGGGCAGTAAGAGAGCCCTGTGTTGTAAACTCCTGGATTATATGCTAACGTGCAACACCATCAGTGGTCCACTCTGGAGGGAGAAGCCTTGGTTTGAACCTTGCACTCCTAATTACACATATATGAGGTTCACACAAACTCAGTCTCCATGTCACATCTCCCATTGGAGTTGTCTGTGGTTCATTAAAGGACAGCTAGTGTACAGGGCAGTGCAAAACACCACCCCTCATTTACTTCCAGTCAAACTGTAAGTGCCTGAAGATGGGAGGAGGTAAATCAAACATGTGGAGAAGTCTATAAAACTGGGAGAGGACCACCTGGAAGAGCTGGTGGACCCACCAACACTGTCCCCATGAGATAAAGGGAACCCTGGCTGTTCAGACGTGTAGAGCCTGAAACAGGGTACATGCCCAACACTATTCCAGCACCACACACACACACATACACACACACACATACACACATACACATACACACACACACACACACACACATACACATACACACACACACACACACACACACACACACACACACACACACACACACACACACACACACACACACATACACATACACATACACATACACACACACACACACACATACACATACACATACACACACACACACCACATGGGAACGTTCTGTTCATTATACGCAACACGTTACATACAGACAGAATCCCCCTACTAGTAGACCACCATAGTCTGACTCTGATGATGTGGAGAGCTGTTCTCTTTAATGATGTCATGTTCTAGCTAAAGCTGGAAAGACTGAATAATAAAGGAAGAGGTATATGTGGAGATTATCTCACTAGTTCTATGATGAGTAGAGAGACAGAGAGAGAGACAGACAGACTGCGAGAGAAACAGACAGAGCGACAGAGACAGATAGACAAGACACAGCTAGAATGAGAAAAAGAAAAAACCACATACAGAAAGAAAGAGAAACAGAGAAAATGAGAGTGAAAGAATAGAGTCAGAGAGAGAGAGAGACAGAGTGGACGGGAAGAGAGACAGATAGATAAAGAGAGAGAGAGAGAGAGAGAGAGATCCAACAGAGGAGAACATCAACACTCCTCAACCTCTATGGAGGTCTGAAAGGAGGTGTATCTGTGTAAGAAGCTTCTAGAACCTGAACTAGAACCTGAACACCACTGAGTGTGTTTAAGGTGGAAGAGAGAATTCCCAAACCAAGCTGGAGAACAGGAACTCCAGCTCCACATCTTTAACAGGATCCCGGAACACCTTTAATCCTGCAGTCTGCACATTCTTCTCCGGACAGATTCCCAAACCTCTCCGGACAATATGGAGCAGCTCCGCTCAGCGTCTGACCCTGAAGAGACTGAAGAGAGAAGCAGCTCCACCTGTATAAGCACCACCACCCCAACAGCAGCCTGTAAGCAGCAGCCATGCTGGGTGATTGTATCTGTGTGTGGCGGTTGGAGCAGATCATCTTAAACTGAGAGCTCCATAGTGAGGATCAACTTTAATCTACTGTGTGTTGGTGTCCAGATGGAGCCAGTAGCTAGTACAGGGAACGCTAGCTACTAGCATTAGCTCCAAGCAACTAGCATAGCTAACTAAACAGTATGAGGGCGGAGCTTATTTACACAGAGGCTGGTTTTATTTAGTCTGTTTCCACATGGTGCTTCTGTGTGATCAACAGGGGTTAGGGTTGTGATCAACCAGCCGATCAGAGCAGGGCTCATCTAATTATTCATTCACAGGGGAACAGCTCATTTAGTTCTAGAACCAGATCATGCGGGAAACGGGACCAGTATAGAACCACATCTGGGGGAAGAAAGGCCCATCCCTGCTATCTAGAATATCAGAGGACAGTTTACTTACTGGATAACTATATTCTATATCAGCTTTAAAGGTCGTTCTGATATCCTGGCGTTTGCACTGAGCTGTATTAAAACTGAACGTCGTGTTTTTGATGGTCCACATTGTGTAGATGTTTGAAGCAGCACACTGGGCAGGTGTATTATTGCAATGAACCACAGACAACCGGGAATGCTAATGCCCCGTAGTAACTGTACGGAAAACCGGGACTTTAGAGTAAAGAGTAAATATCCTCATTAAGTGGATGTAATTATTGATATTCCAGCATTCCGCTACTTTTACAGATTCCACAGCTTTAAGAACATCGCTACTGCTCCTCCATCACCAGCAGATACATGAACTAGCTAACACAGTGCCTGAAACAGTCGTCCGTAGTTAGCTTCCAGGATAGAGCGTATACAGTGTAAGATAAAGACAGGTCAAGCGGCATTCCTCACCGGACAACACCTCCTAATGAAACAGGACGCTGAAAACTGGAATAGACTTGGAACGTTTATAATTCCACCTCTCTCATTTTCACCTATTCTGCTTTTCTATCATCTGTATTTCTGTGGTTGGTATAGCATCGTGCGTACCACCTCCGCCCCCTATCCATCCACTACCTGAGCAAATACCCAGTATTTGCCAATATGCCAATAAGGGTCCTTGGGCAAGACTCCCACCACTACCTTCAGCTACCTGTGTAAGAAGTGATCAAACTGTAAGCTGCTCTGGATAGGAGTGTCTGTCAAACGCTGTAGAAACATATCGTCACTGTCCAGAGAGAAACAAGGTTCTCCAAAATGCCAACTTTACAGGAGAGGCCAAAAACCAGACGTCTTCATTCTAATGGAAGTCAATGGAACCAGACGTCTTCCCAAGCAGTTTAGGGCCGTTTCTGTGGGTCTATTCATCATGATACTTTCACACAGCATAGACAGCAGCTCATGTGATCTAATGATGCCTAAAAGTGAAAAATGTCAAAATGGAGAGATGTTTTTCTCGGGACAGAGAGGATTTAAAAACAACCAAATAAAAGAACTGAGGAAAAACAAGGAGATCAGAACTCTAAACTCGACTCACTGTCTAACTTACAGAGGAGACGAACAGCGAGGGAGGGGTCCTGCGCTAATGAACGAACGAGCGTGGGTGCGACGGCAGCGCGACAGTGTAGCTTTGCTTGACCGCTAGCTTTCAGTGTGTCTTCCTATGTACAGTGAGCGTGTTTGTCTTTGCGGGTGTCACTGATTAGCCGTTCTGCTCCTCTCTGGTCTCCACGCTGAGCTGCGGCACCTCTCCGTTACACCGAGCAGGAGCTGCCGCCTCCTCCACCTTTACCTCCTGGGTGCTGTGGGGGGGCTCGGGGGTGGCAGCCAAGGGAACGGGTGTGGTGCTCGGAGTGACCGGTCCTGCTGAGGTTCCTAAGGCTGGACTGGAGGCCCCAGAGTCACTCTGGTCTGGAGCTCGGAGCCTCTTCATTAAGGTGGTCACCCGCACCGCTTTCTGGAGGGAACAAGATGAGACACAGTGTGATTTAGCCGGCTGTAGCGCGAATCTAAAGGATCAGGTTTAAATGGGAAAGTGAAAGATACGTGACCAGGGACGCTAAATTTCCTTCGGGATCTATCTATCTATCTATCTATCTATCTATCTATCTATCTATCTATCTAGCTAGCGAAACCAACCCACAGGAATGGAACTCGGTGTGCAGGTTTGACGTCATGAGACATACTCATGATGCTGGATTCACACTCGGGCGCCCATGTGACGTGAGCAAGGACGGGCCTCCCTGTACCTGACTGACCCAACACCACCATTACAGACCTCCAGAGGGCAGTGGTGTCCTCCATGAGTCCTCCTGTTAGTGCAGCACCATCGGCAGACGGCTGCACCACGCAGGACTACATGCACACAGACCGTTACCACGACTGTCCTTAACACCACGTCACCATCACCAAAGACTGCAGTGGTGTCGTACCAGACTGTCATGGAGCGACTCAGAATGGCAGCGGGTCATCTTCAGTGACGAGTCCCGCTTTAGTCTTGGTGGAGACGCCCAACGAATCCGTGTGTGGAGGCACCGTGGTCAGCACCGAGATGAACGGTTTGTAGTCACACGTCCAGAAGACCTGGTGTCCCTCCACCTCCACCCCTACCGCACCATCTGCAGGAACTGTGTGAGGATGTTCAAGCTGCATGGGATGGAGTATCACAGGACTCCATCAGGAACCTCTACAGCTCCATACCGAGACGTCTGGCGTGTTGGGTTAGCAAACACGGCGGCCCGACGCCATACTGAGAGACAGACTTCTGTATGTGTAGCTCAATAAATATTGATCATATCAGTCTAAACTTATCATCAGTTATTGATCCTGGTCACCTTTATGCCTGCCTGGCTTCCCTGCTATTCTAAGATGGTGTGTGCTGGCCTGCTGCTGGTCTGGTACCAGTTCAGCTGGTCACCCAGCATGGTCAAGCTGCTGCCCAGCACCCAGGCCACAGCATCTCCTGGTTTTGCTGGTGAACGCTGGATACAGCTAGCAGGGATGAGGACCTGGTATGAATCCAGACTGTAGCCTCACCTTCCATTTAGCTTTAGCGAAGTTCTTTTCAATCTGAGCACACACGCCGTCTTTGATGTTCTTGTCCGACGCAGCGTTCCCAGATATCCTGCAGGACAGGTGCACAAGAACAGGCACACATGACACGATCACGGAATGATGTTGAACACCACAGGTCAGTAACGGCATATCTGATGGGTGTGATGAGGGTGTCTACCACTCGTGGTTGATGGCCTCCTGCGCAGTCAGTCTTTGATCCTGGTCTACCTCCATTAAAGATGCAACAAGGCTTTTAGCTGCAGAACAGAGAGTCTGATCTCATTACACCCGAACAGCTCAGAGTGAACACGTCTCGCAGTTTTGCAGCTTTGATTATAGAGTCGGTTTGACAAGCCCGTGAAGATGCTGTGTGTCATCGTACCGGAATCTGAGATGTCATCCCAGTAGGGTGAGTCAAACTCGTAGTCTCCGGATAGAATTTTCCGGAAGAGATTCTTGTCATGACTGTCGTAGTCATCGTCGTCTGCGTCGTCATAGAAAGGAGGGTTTCCTGACAGGCTGGTGGAAACAGAGGACAGAAGCGTTCTCACTGTGCTGGCTTTAGAAAGGAGCGCACACGTAACGGCTTCCTCTGAACACAGGTACAACAAAGGAGACGCATCAAAGACACAACCGTATACAAACGTCACATACTCACAGCTCACAATGAGGCCTGCGGATGGGAGGTGACCGACAAACATGCTGTGTGCACATCCAGTGACTGCTGTGGTGGACTTCGGGAAGCACCAAAACACAAGACAGATCTCCGTGTGTGTGTTATCAGGTACAGTCTGTTCAGGTAGAGCTCCATTCACTTCACTGACACTCCCTATTCACCCAGCCGGTCTGCCTGCTTTACAGGGGTGCTCACTCCCAGTTCGGTAACATCCTCCGCACATTACATTTCCCAATCTGTCTGTGCCAGTGTGAGAGATCAGGGACCAACTGGGCAAACCGATTCGCTATGGTGCCACTCTGACCAGTGCTCGAAACCAACTCAGCAAGTAAAGCAGCTAGATAACAACAGCATACTCTCACAACTAGCTTATTATCAGGGACCCCCAGAGTTTAGATCGGTGTTGAGGCTTTCAGGGGATCCGAGAGCTGGATTAGAGGGAACTGGGAACCAGGACCCCCGGTTTCTGGCACGGAACTTCGGAAGTGTGTCTGCAGAGTTCTTCCGGAAACTGAAAGTGAGTCAAGGACAATCAAGAATCAGGGCCAGGTGAGGTAGAGACAGAGGTGCGCTTCCTACCCAACTGTCCCAAATATGAACCAATTAGAAATCAGTATTTTGATCAGTTAGAGGGTCATGTGACCGGTTTCAGGATGCTGGGGGATGAAGATAAACTAAGGATTATATTAGGAGAGGGTCCGTCAGCGCCCACCTCAGCGGGTCCGTCAGCGCCCACCTCAGCCAGATACACTCCGGGGCAGTAAGTGACCGATACGGTTCCACCATCATACCCCTACTCATATCTGTAATATGGTATTCTCTGGTTCTCCTGAACTATTATTAATATTATTAGTTATTAAACATCTATAGGTTCCTCTATATTAACAGTTAAATGATTTTGTATATATATGTCATTTTTCATTTTAATACTCTCTTTGATTTATTCTAGTTATTTGTTTATTTATTTGTTTGTTTTAACTGTTTGTAAGAACTGTTACAATGCTTTGACAATACAAATGTAATTTTGTCATTTCAATAAAGCAACTTGAACTTGAACCTCCTGAAAAGACTGGAAGGTGTTACAAACCCAACACAACCCTACACATTCTACCGCACAGCACCAGATAGTATATATTATACTGAGCTGCTGAGGCTTTCTGATCTTCTCTTCCTTTGATGGACATAAATGGAGCAAATGAACGTGGTCTCTGACTTCTGCACAGCACTGGGTACATAATGACAGTGAGAACAGAGGCATGGACCAACCACACACACACACACACACACACACACACACACAGGAGCTAGCAACTCAGAAGCTCAGACGCTCACGTACAGGATGTACATGACCACTCCAATCGCCCAGCAGTCCACCGGCCTGCCGTATCTCTGCCGGCCCACCACCTCCGGAGCTGGTGCAGAGGAAAGATGGCTCGTCACTTCAGTGTATCACCGTATGTAATGTGTAAGCTCCTGCGTCTGGCGGGTACTCACCCAGGTACTCGGGAGTGCCGCAGGGCTCTTTAATGAGGCCGTTCTCCAGGCGGGCCAGGTGGAAATCGCTAATGACGATTTTGGAGTGCTTCAGGCGATTGTAGTAAACCAGGTTTTCCAGCTAGAGGAGAGAGGGGAAACGGTCCGGTGTTTACAGCACCTGGTGTCAGACATCTGGAACGCTCTGTCAGAGCTCTCTTCAAATCTGGATCCTGATCCCAATCCCAGTTTTACATACCTTTGTGATCACAGGATGTTAGCTGACCTGTTTATACAACCGACTGGCCACCAAGCGTCAAGGTGCTACTGGTAATTACAAAACCCAGAACTGGAATCTGGATCTGAGGTCCAGTTTAAAGACTCAGGATTCAAAAGGCCCTATTCGTACGATCGTAATACAAACACAAAGAGGCTCACGCTGAGGGTGTAGCGGATGTAGTCTTTGTGAGGCTGTACAGTTTCTAATCTAATTGAGATTATTCCGACCCACACTGTGACGGTTTAAACTGGAACTTGAGGTCAGTCCTTTTCTGGCACATGCACGTGTAGTGCTCTGGTTTAGGGTGACGTGCTAGTGAACGAAGTGCACCAAACCGCCACTGATCTCCAAACTGGCGTCTGTACAGGCGAGCCCAGACACCTACTTTAACTCCAATGGGGTTAAATGGAACCGGACTTTTTACCAAGTGACTTTGGGCCGTTTCTGTTGGTCCATTCATCATGAAAGGTTCAGCCAGTGTGAGCAGCAGCTGCAGAAACGAAACAGTGGAGATCCACGTTTATCTGTGGACAGCGGCGATAGATATCCACACTGCAGCTCTGGAGATTTGAAAATCGCACCCCTTGAGCAGCAACGACTCAGAAACCAAATGGGTCCTGACACTGATCAGCCCTCGACACGGCCTTATCCTGTTCCTCCGTACAGAACTGCTGGTGGGCTTCCAGGCATGAATCTCAGGCCTCAGGTTCCTTCCTAACATTGCTGATTAAGGTCTGGACTTTGACTCAGACCTTCGACTCTACTCCCTAATAGACCATCGTCGTCGCCTTCCACCTAACCGTCACTAACAGCTCTTATTCAGCGTGGCCTATGACCATAAACTCCTTCCTGTGTCTGTTCTCTCCGGGGTCGACCTGAAGGGGATGGGTTCCCCGTTTGAGTCTCTTGCTCAGTGGGAGTCTCTCCTCTTGCTCGGTGGGAGTTTTCCCTGCTGCTGTCGCCCTTGCCTTGCTTGTTGTATTCTCTGGGAAGCTGCTCGATGACGACATGTGTTGTAAAAGGCACATAGGAATGAATCTGAACTATTTTTTAAACTGTTCTCTGGTTTTTAGAGCTGCTGTCTTTCTGCAGGACCCGCGTTCGGTTAGGGATGGGAAGTTTATTGACACAAAGAATTCAAAGCTACTGCAAAGTTACTTCAAGCTGCCTTAGTCCAACTTCAGCGACTCAGCACCAAACCACAAAACTGCCACCGCCATGTTTCAGCTGGAAGGCTGTTCTTATGCTGGAGTCCAGTGTTCAGAATCTTTTATTTAAGCCAGTGGTCTTCCGTCTCATCCAGGTGGTCTTTAGGAAACTGTAAGGAAGTACTGATGTTCTGGAGAGTAGCAGCTTTCTCCATGCTGTCATTCAGTACATACGGGTGTTGTTCCGTGTTTGCCTGATGGTGGACTCCTAAACACTAACACTGGCCTGTGTAAGAGAGGCCTGCAGATCCTGTGACGTCACTCTGGGGCTCTTTGTCCTTTCTCAGAACATTGTACACCTTAGGACATCTTAGCACAGATTTTAAAACAGGAACGTTTGGCTTGCGTCCAGACGCATTAGCACTGGTGTTATTGCTAGCTCGTGCATGTGAATAACATGGAGGCCTAAAGGTGAAACCCAACCAGCACACACACGCTCGCCGTCCTGCCCGTGTAGTACCACCTGTCACCACTAGAGGGGAGTAAAGCAGCAGGCTACCTTCAGGTTTCTGTGCACGATGCGGAGAGAGTGGAGGTACGCCACAGCCTCCAGCACTTGTCTGATCACATTGCTAGTGTCACGCTCTGAGTAGTAGCCCTGGTCCAGGATCCAGTCAAACACCTCCCTGCCTGTGGCTCTGTGAGGGAGATACAGACCGAGACACAAGACGCACCGCGGTTAAAGGGACGTCTCACCTGGTATCTGACCTGATGGCCCAGAGGAGGAGGCTCAGCGCTGATTATCACACTACCATGCAGTCATCAAGGCATTGGTCAGGTCAGCCTTTCCTCCTCTCACACACTCACTCACTCACTCACTCACTCACTCACTCACTCACTCACTCACTCACTCACTCACTCACTCACTCACTCACTCACTCACTCTCCTCCACTCACTCACTCACTCACTCACTCACTCACACGCTCACACACTCTCTCACTCTCCCCCACTCACTCACTCACTCACTCACTCACTCACTCACTCTCCTCCACTCACTCACTCTCTCACTCTCCCCCACTCACTCACTCACTCACTCACTCACTCACTCACTCACTCTCTCACTCTCCCCCACTCACTCACTCACTCACTCACTCTCCTCCACTCACTCACTCTCTCACTCTCCCCCACTCACTCACTCACTCACTCACTCACTCACTCACTCACTCACTCACTCACTCACTCACTCACTCTCACCCACTCACTCACTCACTCACTCACTCACTCACTCAATCACTCACTCACTCACTCACTCACTCACTCACTCTCCCCCACTCTCATTCTCTCTCACTCTATTTCCCTCACTCACTCACTCACTCACTCACTCACTCTCCCCCACTCTCAGCGCTGAGCTCACAATCAGCTCAGCGCTGATTATCACACTGCCATGCAGTCATCATCAAGGCATTGGTCAGGTCAGCCTTTCCTCCACTCACTCACTCACTCACTCACTCACTCACTCACTCACTCACTCACTCACTCACTCACTCACTCTCCTCCACTCACTCACTCACTCACTCACTCACTCACACGCTCACACACTCTCTCACTCTCCCCCACTCACTCACTCACTCACTCACTCACTCTCCTCCACTCACTCACTCTCTCACTCTCCCCCACTCACTCACTCACTCACTCACTCACTCACTCTCTCACTCTCCCCCACTCACTCACTCACTCACTCACTCACTCTCCTCCACTCACTCACTCTCTCACTCTCCCCCACTCACTCACTCACTCACTCACTCACTCACTCACTCACTCACTCACTCACTCACTCACTCACTCACTCTCCTCCACTCACTCACTCACTCACTCACTCACTCACTCACTCACTCACTCACTCACTCACTCACTCACTCACTCACTCACTCACTCTCCCCCACTCTCATTCTCTCTCACTCTATTTCCCTCACTCACTCACTCACTCACTCACTCTCCCCCACTCTCATTCTCTCTCACTCTATTTCCCTCACTCACTCACTCACTCACTTACTCACTCTCTATCTCTCTCTTTCACTCTCTCTCCCCCTCTCTCTCTGTCACTCTCTCTCTCCCTTTCTCTGTCACTCTCTCTCTCCCTTTCTCTGTCACTCTCTCTCTCTCTCCCTCTCTCTCACTCTCTCTCTCTCTCCCTCTCTCTCACTCTCTCTCTCTTTCTCTCTCTCTCTCTCACTCTCTCTCTCTCTTTCTCTATCTCTCTCTCACTCTCTCTCTCTCTTTCTCTATCTCTCTCTCACTCTCTCTCTATCTCTCTCATTGTCACTCTCTCTTTCTCTCTCATTGTCTCTCTCTCTCTCTCTCACTCCCTGTCACTCTCTCTCTCTCACTCTCTCTCTCTCACTCTCTCTATCTCTTATTGTCTCTCTCTCTTTCTCTCTCATTGTCTCTCTCCCTTTCTCTCTCATTGTCTCTCTCTCATTGTCTCTCTCTCTATCTCTCTCTCTCCCCCTGTCACTCTCTCTCTCTCTCTCTCTCTCTCTCCCTCTCTCTCCCTGTCTCTATCTCTCTATCTCTCTCTTTCACACTGTCTCTCTCTCTCACTCTCTCTCACTGTCTCTCTCTCTCTCACACTGTCTCTCTCTCTCACTCTCTCTCACTGTCTCTCTCTCTCACTCTCTCTCACTGTCTCTCTCTCTCTCTCTCTCTCCCTCTCTCTTTCTCCCCCCCCCCAACTCTCTCTCTCTCTCGTGTTTC